>OZ026841.1:31660029-32087288 GCA_964023205.1 Lutraria lutraria | reverse complement strand
CTCGAGAGAGGTTAAACTAATAGTTAAATCATGTAGTTGGAAAACAACTTGCTGTTGTTGAAAGGAGGCTGTTGGTCAAGAGAGGGCCGCTCTAGAGAAGTTGTCCAAAATGACATAATGTATAATTTACAAATACTTTTTCGGCGCTTAGTGCATCTACATAGATAAGATATTTCACTTCTAACCCAGATTAATATAAGTACAATTAAGTGTTTACGGCTAAAAGGAACTGGGTTATCATTACGAATGTTTATGTTCAGGGTTGACGAAATTGTGCATATTTTTAGGCTCAAGAAATGCGCGAACCACTGACATTTGGAAACATATTCGTATAATACCCTTGTCCGTACAATTGACGGCCTTAAAGGATATAGGCTCACACGTTTATCACAGTAGAAATAGTGACACGTCTTCGGGCCTCGGGTTTGCGAGTTCAAACCTATCGGAAGGCAGATTTCTTTCTGACGGTTTAATTGAAGACTGTTAGTATATGGCCATCCGTCACTAGGCACTGATACTAATGAACGTGTCAATAAGTTAATAACAGTATCTTGTGGAGAACAGGGTCAGCTCAGGTACCGAATCCAGGAACACTGCTAATCCTGGTTAACCTAAATACTGTTGGAAACAGACATATAACTCGAAAATCTATAAAAAATGTATGTTAAGCGGATAGTTAGAACGACATAATCCAAGATTTACACACAATTTTACTACCTTTATATTTAATTGTCATCATTATGTTTGTATCCATCATTATAATATATATATATTTTATCTTAACAGTACTGTGTTTCTTTTATTTTTTAAATGCATGTACTTAAAGCATTCATTGAACATTAGACCTATATGGTAATAGTACCCGTGACAATTTATCACAAATGTATTTCCTACATTTCTATAATGATGCTGATGAAAATAATTATTTTATAGGACACACATTCAGAACTTCATAGCTACAAGTTGTGTAGAAGTCTTTATGTATTTTAGTACGTCTGTACTTCAACTTTCAATATGATGTAACATGTTTACGTGCTGGAAACCTGTATCCGTGACATTATTTTTGACTAGCAAAATTAGATACTGAACAAATGTCAAAAAGCCATTTTCTAATTTCCTTATACAGCACATAATCAGCACATTGCACACACGCACGACAAACTTATCATTAAAATCATGTCAACTTTTAACATGGATTTTTTACCTTAATCTCAATGCTTGCTCTTTGTTCGTCGGAAATTCGGTCAATTTGAACAAAGAAATCGTCAAGAAGTTGATTTTATTCAAAGAAACCCACAAGATCTCTCATTGATAATACAAATATGTACATAATGTTTATGATATAATTAGCCAAACTTAACATCATCTGTCGGTGTACAATGTATTCAAATAGTACTAACCATTTTATAGTCATTTAAATTAACCTAATTACGAGTACATTACACAGATAAGTGCAACGTCATTTCTCAATATATCCATGTATTTTATTAGTGGAATGGCAATTAAACAATCCTTCATGGTTCAACCGAGTTTGTTTAAAATAACTATTCTAGAATCTACTATTTTTCATCATTACCATCATTATTATTGGTATCATTATTGTTATTATTATTGGTATCATTATTGTTATTATTATTGGTATTATTATTGGTATCATTATTGTTATTATTATTGGTATTATTATTGTTATTATTATTGGTATTATTATTGGTATTATTATTGGTATCATTATTGGTATTATTATTGGTATCATTATTGTTATTATTATTGGTATTATTATTGGTATCATTATTGTTATTATTATTGGTATCATTATTGTTATTATTATTGGTATTATTATTGGTATCATTATTGTTATTATTATTGGTATTATTATTGGTATCATTATTGTTATTATTATTGGTATCATTATTGTTATTATTATTGGTATCATTATTGTTATTATTATTGGTATCATTATTGTTATTATTATTGGTATTATTATTGGTATCATTATTGTTATTATTATTGTTATTATTATTGGTATCATTATTGTTATTATTATTGGTATCATTATTGTTATTATTGATAGAATCAAAAGCATCAAGAGGGTTGATCAGACAGACCACGTGATAACGAGTTAAGCTAAATATGGCTTTCTGATTAGATTGCGTTCATCCCTGCAGTAATTCAGGCTTCTTGTACGATATCGTTTTCGGAAAGTGAACTTTTCCAAAGTCGTTACTCGCTCGGCGCGCATTATTTTTTATGCGGATGTAAGTACAACTTTTATCTTCATCCGCCATGCAATTGCTAAACTAGTTACCTCATGTTGCAGTGAAAGTCTGTGTAAGTTCAGTTTCCATTAGATCTTTCAGTACTTTGACTTTATCTTATAACTTTGGAATAATAAATAAGACTGTACTCACCTCCATAACATTTGTCGTTACACAGATTTGAGGTACAACAGTACCAACAATCAGCAGTAGCCTTTAAAGTTCCATGATCACAATCCTATGTAAAAATGAAAAAAAAACTCGTTTAAAATACCGTCAAACCTGTGAACAAAGGTCACCCTTGGAAAATACAAAATGTGGCTTTTAATGGCAAATGGCCTTCTTTCGGAGATCAGTTTGTCCTAAATAATCAATGACATTTCTTCAAAGTATGACGTTTATTCGCAGGACTGCCTTCATTCAGAAGTGGCTCAAATTAGCCACAAGCTCCTCAGACATAACATCTATTGCTGATAACTTTTTCTTAAATATATTAATATAAATCAAAGACATGACTATCATGATGTGTAAGAGATAATGGACCCGTGATATTACGACCACATTTGAAATCAAATGAATTTGAATTATTACACCTAAGTTACTTTTCTACCAATTAGTAATTAGAATTGTAGGATCCAGATAAGTTTATTTTACTTGAAAATTATCTTAAAACAAAATATATAAGAAGATGGTCCTAATTGGTAGAAAAATAAAGTTAGGTGTAATAATTCTCAGAGCACAAACTGGTACAAAGATCGGCATAAGTAAAAAGAGAATGATAAACATATTATATACATGTATGTACGATTAGTTTGGTGATGCCCGTATAAACACATTTGTATATACGAGTATGTATAAGCCATATATAAGTATATAAAGTACATTGTATGCTTATTTTATTTTCGTACAATATTTGAGCTAATGAGAGTTGCCCGGATGCATATTGATTATTCTTTATTGGTTTTTCATGTTTTAAGATCAACATCTATAAGAGTGAACTGTTAAGTACACGAACATACGGAAATGCAATTAAAAACAAAATTTTATCATAAGAGTAACGACACTTGTTATGTACAGTGAAGCATTACCTAGCGTTCATCTCAATTACCACCACATCACTATTCAAATCACTTATTGTTTACCAGTTTAGAGAAAATTGCCTTTATATTTCATAAGCCAATGATCTCATCTCAATAGGTTGTTTTAGTGGGTGACGCTCCAGAGGTGGTCCTATCATTATGCCCCGTTTATCTGTATACAGTCCGTCACAAGTTTTCTCAAAGAAAGAAACCTATTTCAATACCTCAGAACAAACTTGCACAATATCACGTATTTCTTTCAATACGTCAATTATAGTATCGATAAGAACTAAATGACTGGTTAAATGTATCAAGATCTATTTGGAATATCAATTATGTAGACTGGTTATAAAACAACGTTCAGATGTGATTCTTGCGTGCTTTTGTGGCATCAGACAAGCATATTTCCATTTGGTTATTCACCTATATTTAGAACAAGTTAACACCATTCAATTCAGAATCCATTGCACACGTCTATCGCGGCAACATTTTCTAGACGAATTATACTTACGAGTATTTGTTTATTATAGCTGTTTGCGAGTACTTACTGTAGTGTCTATAACTAGTTTGGCTAAGCCTGGCCATTTGATTGGCTAATGGTGATGACCGAATCTATTAATAGTTGACAGGTAAGTAAATCATGAAGGCATTGTCTAGATAAGTTGTTGTGTGGCTATTCGAAGTTCAATCTGGTTGTATGATAGTGCTCAGATTTATGGTGAATTCGTTAACATTTAGGGTTGATTCTATTTGATTGATGTAGGGTATGATATAACCATGTGCTTGTGACCAATATACATGCTTTTATTCATTTGTCAAATACTCATTATTGTCATTATAATGTGTGTTCCTCATATCATGTAAATGTTTTATACTCTCCTTAATAGAGGATTGAATAAAATATACAGTCAATATCCTTTATGAAAAAAGCAACTTCATACAAAAAAACATAAACCAATATGCTTCTTGAAATTCGTCTACCTACATGTATAACGTTTTGTTACAGTTTTTCTTGTTCTTCCTAGCAGGATGGTTCAAACGGAGTTGAGGAGATATTTTTACAATACATGTATATTTCTTTGATGTACATAAAGGGCCATCGCGGCCAAGTGGCTATAATCTCTGACCCGGAAGTAAATATCTTTAAAAAATATGTGATGAAGCTCTATAGCACTTAGGTATGAACTACATGTCGAGAGTATTGATCTATGTATTCCCTGTACAAAGTAAGAATCCATTCTTGTCACCAGGTGGGTATTTAAACGGGGTATATACTAGTATAACTCGACCATGCTTTTTTCAGCCGTGACTAAGTTATTCAGACTAATCCATTAAGCCAAATAGCGGATATGGGTATTTGGAATAAATCTGACTGAAACATATTGATAAGATAAATGTAACATGCTCAAGTACTATATATGAATCCAGTTAATTTAGTGCATTCTGTCACGGCTCAAAGAAACAAGGTCGATCTATTCACATATACCTGTTTGCTGATGCAACGATGCGTGTAACCATATCTGTCATGCATTGCCAAACAAACCTGCAAAAATCAAAATAATGCAAATATTAACCTTTAGAACACCCAGTGAATTGTTACACTTTATCCCTTTCTAACTTTCAAAATGAACTATTCTGAGCTTCAAAACTTGGTAAAATTTCTAACATCGAAATTGAGACTGTTCCTGCAATTTGAGACAATAGGAAATTGGTCAAGAAATCATGGCATACTACAGAAAAAAGATTATATACTTACACAAGAAAGATAGTGTGTACTTTTATATATGAGACATGACAACTAAATATAAACTCAGAACGCACAATAAAACAGTGTTCGGATAAATATCAATTAAAAGTAACACATCGTGCACTGCAGGCACTAAATTTTTGCACATTTTTATATCAAATTTGCCTAAAATGTTTTGATTCTATAAGCATTAAAAGTTCACTTTAACCAAGTGCACACTTGTAATGAGTATAGCAAAATTCGATCTTAATGCCCCATTAGCTTTTTGTATGTTAAAATAAAGTACAAATGTAGGTCTTATTTTACCTAGAATGATGTATTATCGGTAAAATTGACTTTTACTTTCATTATAAACATTCCAAAATTTTCATTTTTAATCACGAAGTACATAAAGGAATATAGCACAGTATAATGAGTATTTTTTTCATTCATATTGCAAAAAAAAAAGAAAAAGCATCTGACAACATTTTTACGAGATCTGGCTAAAAAAGGCATTATGTGAACATTGTTTTAGAGCAAATATAATATATTTCTTACATTTTACAATCATTTTATCAATTGTTCTAATTGTTTATATTACTAAATTCAGAAAGCTAATGGCCCTTTAAGCTTGTATGGTGAATACTTACATCACCTAGGCTACACTGCATTGCATTTGAACAGTTTCCGTCTTTGTTCACACGCAAACAGTCGTGACATATTATGCCATGCTTGTTTTGGGCTGAAAATCAAAAATATAATACATTGGCATAGAAACACAAATGAAGGAAAGAATCTTTATTTCAGGACCCCACGTGATAATGAACATTCGTCACTGTGCAGCACAAGATTTAACTGTTGACTTTTTTTATTTGCCGAACCACTATTTAAACAGTTTATTTCTAAATTACTCTCTCATCCTAACGCATTAATTGTTTACAGCCAGTAGTTCTAAAGCGGGGAACCCCTTAAATATTGCCATTATCTCGTGTATGAACGTCGGTCAATGGACCTCAAAAACGTTCCTGTGACACCTATACCCATTAACATGCATCTCCCTAAGTCCGTCGTAGGTAGAAGACAAATAAATATGGACTCAATATCTTCAGTCGATATGTTACGAAGAGACATGCATGCCACTAAAAGATCATATACATATAGAAACATACAATCCAATGTCTTATTTGTCTTAACGCATATAATAGTTATACCCAAAAACTGAATTTTACTTTATACAAAACAGTGCCGTTTCGGCAAAAAGTAAATCTCGTATTTTTATATCAATTGAAAGATTCAACGCTATAAAGAAAGAAACAAGTTCCAATAAATGAATGATGCGAATTTCTTACGGGAAGTAGCCGTAGCCGGCGGTAGACCGGTCGTGGTCGGAGCACGTGTAAAAATCGGAAACTGTGCTTTAGATGTTGTCGTGGGAGCACGTGTAAATATCGGAAACTGTGCTTTAGATGTTGCCGTTGGAGCACGTGTAGATATCGGAAACGAGGCCTTGGTAGTTGTTGGTTGTGTTGCTGCTTTTGTTGTTGTTGTTGTTGTTGTCACTGTTTGCTTTTGCGCTTGTGGTAGCAGATGATTAAGGAGGAAATCTACGACTCCTTTGCCTATTACGAATACAAATACAAATGTACATATAAAACGTTATAGATTGAGCAATATAAAGTCAAAACTGTAGTGAGGACATTGACAGGGATAATCACGTAATTAAATGACGTCACTGGGTGATTAACATCGCAATAATTATCGCAATGAAGGTACCATGTATTTCAGTGCCTCGGTATCCCCTAAAAGGTATGAATCCACGGAGACCTACATACTTTACTAGCAGAACATTTCATTCCAGTACATTTCAGTTGATATAAGAAATGATTCCAGGTTCAAAACACGGTAAATTTCACAATGGGTCAACAAAGTACTTGGCATTATATCTGGTCACCCATAGTTCATCAACCACAGTCGTGAACGTGTAGTAATGCTTAGTCTGAACAACTTTCCAATGTAAAATCGCCTATACCTGAACTGGCAACAATGTTTGAAAACACCCTTAAATATAATAGGCGCAGTCACGATACGCGTACACGTCATTGAGTTTATAGTACTTGTAATTGTCTTTATACAATGGCACAAACCAAAGTTTGCATTCCTTCACTTGGATAGAAAAGGCAGAATCAACATTCATGTGGAAAATTACATTTTTCTTCAGACACGAAATAAAAACATAATAATACAATTTTAGAAACACATAATACTTAATTTCTTACCTAGCATGCCCAGCAAACAATTATGTGTCAGAGTTGGAATGCTTGCTCCAGCAACCGCTAAATTCGACAATGTCGCGTTCAGAATGCAGCCCGCGTTCAGGGCTCCGCATGTTCCGAAACACAATCCATTAGATGGCAACCTAGGCGGTGGCTTAGGTGTAGCTGTGGCCACAGGGTGTGGATGAAAAGATGACAGAATTCCATTTATTAGGATGCATGGACCATGTTGAGGACTGTTGATAAATAATCATAATAAAATTACAGCATCCATGACAATAAGGGTATCTACATGTATTTCGATACCATCGTCAGTAAAGGACAAAATCACGATAGCGTACGATACATTGCAGTAATGATCACTCTCCGTTGGTATAAAACAGTATCAATTCCGATTAAATCCTTATTTTTGTCAAAACTTTACCTATTTTTTGTTTATATACATCTCATCAAGTATTTATCAGTTTTGACTTATCACTGAATGTTTGATAAACTGAAGTAGAATTTGATTGGCTTATCAAACCTGTCAATGAATATACGTTGACAAAAAGATAATATACATGGTAATGAAGGGAATGCTTCTGTCTCAAATTAGTTTGATAAAATCACCAAGAGCTGGAGAATAAAGCCTCTGATTCCCTAAAATGCACAAATTGCTGCATGATAATTCTTTGTACTCGATTGGAGTACAGACCGAGTTCCAGTCTGAGTCGTCGTCGCAATCCTTGGTTCGAAAGTATGTGTTATGTTTTGCATTTCGTACGAAAATATGTAGATAAGTTATGTCGTTATGATAACTACTAAGTATGTCTGTTGATCAATTTTAACAATGACTATGTTTGCATTTGTGTTAAATTAATTGCGTCCCAGTCACTCTTTACTGGAGACATCTTGTGTTTATAGAAGAATAAGCTAGTTCTAAAATTGTTGTTTAACGTGTTGTACGTGGTTCTTGTTGTTATTATTGTTTTCTGTGTCGACCTACATTGCTGATGTCTACGAAGTGGCCATTGAAGCTGACGCTGCATCTTCTATTGTTGTTGTTAAAGAAAGTAAAAGGTCAAATATAAAACATACCTGAAGCTGCTTACTATGTTGTTTATCACTCCAGGGACAGGGTGGAACGGAGCAACGACATGATGGTGATGATGATGATGATCATCGTGAACGTGCATGTGAAGTTGATGGTTGTGATAATGAAGAGATGCGCCATGTGAGTGATGATCGCATCCATGTGTCGTGTACATGTAATGTGTGGATTGATGGTCGTGGCCATGGCCGTGGCTGACATGACAAGAGTGAGTAAAGGCTGAAAAGTTTAAAAGAGATTGCTATATTGAAGATGTATACAAAACAAATTGTCCCTCCATCATTAAGTCACATTATGAGTGCATACACTAGTATGTGGTTACTCAGACGAAAGAGGAAGTGGGAGATTGTGCCTAACAAGTGACCTAGATGCATTGGTGATCCGCCGGTCCATTCTTTCATATAATAATAAAATTTTAATTCGATAAACAGCAAGACAGACGGGAAGCTATTCAAACAGAATGAAATAAAATATACGAAGTCAATATAGAAACAATAAATTAAGAACTTAACTAATACAAATAATACAAAGCTTAACATTCTGAATTCGCGAATCATAAATATCTACTTAACTTTCACCAATTAAGAAAAAAGCAGAGACGAACATGACAGGTTACGCGACAAATAGGCCGTCCAACGACTGACCAATCAAAATAACCGGTTTCACCATTGGTCAATCAAAAGCCAAGTTTAACCCAAACTAGTAATATACTATATTACCATGTAATCGAAAAAAAAATAGAATAATCTCATACCAATGACTACAATTCGTTTAGAAAATCAATTTTCACGTACAATGACCTCCATTCATTGATGACGAAGCACTGTGGGACGAATGGTGCCCGTATGTGCTATGATGGCCGTGTGAATATCCACCATTGTGTGTTTGTGAATAATGGCAGCTTCCGCCGTGGCCATGGTAATGAGCACTGTTACCATGGTGATGATCGTGATGATGGTTGTTATGATCTCTACGTTTGACTTGATGACCATCGATCGTAAATGACACGTCACCGGCAAAATCAAAAGCCGCGTCTGTAGTAAACAGGAGGCCCAGGGGAGTGATCGCGCTCACAATGTCGTAGTTGTCGAAAGCCATGTCACTTACTGCAAGTTGAAAGTGATAATATGATCGAAATTTCAAAACCTAATATGTTGTTTATAATTCACACTTTCCATGAGCAAAAAGCTATTTGAATAAGAATGACCCCTTTTTAAGAATGCTTGTCAACGCTAGTGGGAAGTAAATTATATGTTTACCGGAAGTTGCGCAATCATCTCCCATGAATCCCTTAGCGCATGCGCAGTTTCCATTTCCGATACACGTTCCTCCATTTTTGCAAGTGTCCGGATGACATATCTCTGTTGAATATAAAAAGAATTGAAACAGCCGACATGATTTTACTATTGGCTATCATTCCTGTGCGTATTTGTGAATATGTATACCAGTTCTGTAATCAAAGAACCTACAGACAGCGGTAAGCCGTTGGCGAAATACATTTACGTGCAATTTGTACATGTATACAGTCAAATCTGTGAGCAAAGGCCACCCTCGCGAAACATAAATTCAAGCCTTTGTTGAGTCTTTATTAGGAGGTCATCTTGTTCTATCAAATAATCAATTACAGTTTCTAAAGGAATGGCTTTATTCACAAGATGGCCCTTAATTCGGAAGTGGCCGTTATCCAGATTTGAGTGCAATTCTGAATCCAGTTCATTTTCACCGAAGTCAAAATCAAATAAAATTATTAACCCAAAGAAACAATATACTTGATCAGTAAATGCATGTTTTACTGGTAGCACCTTTTAGCATTCGCCAATACTTACATGTTTTAAGTATCTGTTTCATACAGCATTGACTAAATCACACTGATCATGAGACTATAAGTACTGCTATTTGTACATGTATATAAATAAGGGAGTGCACAGTTTAGGTATGATACTCGTTATGTTTATTGTTATATTTTCATTACGATGTACATTTGTGTACCTTTATGAATCCTTAGTCTTGAAGTACTTACTCATTGGACGCTATTATCAGTGATTTCGGGGAGATATTTATTCTTATTATCCTATACCTAGTTAGTCTTTCCAATTTTATTTTATTTTAGATTGTGTTTTTCCTCCTTTTATTAAGATCCTGATATATAGATTGGTGTATAAATTAAACATACCATCAGTCGCACATCCATGCACATATACTTGTGAGCACTGTATTGCTTGTGGCGGATTCAGTATAATGTTTTCTGTATACAAAACAGTATCCATTAGAATCTCTACAACATATTCACTGCGGTCCCAACTGGGTGTCAAATCCTTGAATGAAAATAATGCATTTTCAAAAACTCTATCAACAATAACTGGCTTTTTATTTTACTGACGTCTAAGTTCACCGGGACGTTTTGTATCTAAAATCCTGATAAAAAGACCATCTTTGGAACAAATGGAAGATGGTCCTAATCTTGCTAATACTATCAAACCTGTGAACAAAGGTCACCCTTGAGAAATAGATAATGTGGCCTTTACTAACAGGTAGTCTTTATTCAAATGTCAATGATTGGTTCTTAATAATCGATGACAGTTTTTAAAAGTATGACATTTTAACACAGAGTGGCCGTTATTCGGAGGTGGTCGCTTACCCAGATTTGACTTTAGTCTCAGTGCATTAAGTTTTAAGATAAACATGTGTCGGAAATAGGTAGGTTATATAGGTGTGTGATGTTCGTATTAAAATGTTCTCAAGATAAAGTTTTACTGAATCAAAATATATGAACAGTAAGAACAGTATAAGTTTTCTTATCTATACGCAAAAAAATGATACATTGACAGCAAAAATATATTTATAAATACAATTATCGTTCCTTTTTCTCGCCGTAAAATACGATTGGGTGGCTCTATAATTAAAAAATGGCATACATTTTAGATTGAATTCTTGTCTTTAGTTTATAAATGCTTTTTTCAGGCCATTATGCATTTCAAAACGTACATTCCACAACAAATCCACTGTCTTCAATATTCACTGTCTGGTACGTGAAACGGTGCAGATTTTCCGTTTTTTAATTATAGAGCCATCCAATCGTATTTTACGGCGAGAAAAAGGAACGATACTTGTATTTATAAATATATTTTTGCTGTCAATGTATCATTTTTTTGCGTATAGATAAGAAAACTTATACTGTTCTTACTGTTCATATATTTTGATTCAGTAAAACTTTATCTTGAGAACATTTTAATACGAACATCACACACCTATATAACCTACCTATTTTCGACACATTTTTATCTTAAAACTTAATGCACTGAGACCAAAGTCAAATCTGGGTCAGCGGCCACCTCCGAATAAAGGCCACTCTGTTTTAAAATGCCATACTTTTAAAAACTGTCATCGATTATTAAGAACCAATCATTGACATTTGAATAAAGACTACCTGTTAGTAAAGGCCACATTATCTATTACAGTAATATTTATGCGGGACAAATATTAGCCGAATGGGAATGGCGTTAACAAATAGTTGGGTATAAAATCACGATCGGTTGAGTAAAGCCGTACCTTAGGATACGTCCTAACCAGATAGCTAGCATCAGATGCATCAATGTAGTCAATAGAAAAAGACCCTTCTACTAATGCTCGTTCCATGTCACAGTCGGTGGTGTCAATTAAAATTTTCTGCAATAGAACTGGACGCGAAAACTCCAAACTGTATTTTGCGCCATTTGCTGTGATTTTCGGATAGTCAAATCTGGATAGTAAAGGACACAACGTATTGTTTCCATCTGTAAGATATAGAAAAAGGATGTAAATATGTCTGATATAAACCACATAGCTTTACGACTGTATTGCATTGAAAATGGATTCCATAATATCATTTTGCTTTATAGAGCATTATCACACACACGTGTAAATGTGTTAAAATTAATAACTACTGTATAATTAAAACTGTTGGCGACAAAACAAACAGCTTTTAGGATTCACATTATGAATAGTTGTTCTTTGTTATCTCTTTTATAAATATGTTTTATTCGTTGCTTAAGCATTATCATTGAAAAAAAAGAAAAAATACACAATATTTAGGAGACAAATGGTGTAAATCGACAAGAAAATCACTGAAAATATTGAATTGTTAAGCCCGCTATTTCCTCATAATTTAATGGGACAAATTTGCCATATTTTGATAAGTAGTCTTCCTTTGGAGATCATGATGTGTTTAGCTTAAACTGATTCTCGTGCCGTGTAGCACCGAACAGATTATGGGGACTAATTAAAGTTAAGCTGATACCAGTTGATGGATTGCTTTCCTTTAGCTCATCTGGTTGAATGCTACCGGTCAAAATGAACTGCGTCGTTATCTTGTGGACAAAACAAAAAGTAGAGCAACGATGGATTTTAATAAAAAGGGTTTGTACTACTTATCTTCGGGATAGGTCGCGTCACTGTACATTGAACGAAGAGTAACAAGAGGTTAAAAGGTACAGTTTAAGGCCAAGGTTGACCATGTACTCAGATATCCTTTTAGAGTTACTGACCAATAACTAGTTGACATAAAACTGGACCATCCTTTGATAGCAATGTACTTAGTATTCAGATATATTAATTTCTTATCGTCAAAGTCTTGATTTTATCAAGGAGGACATTGACATAGTCATCATAAGCACGGATTATGCCCTGTATAATCAACAATGTACACATAAGCCATCTTTCATGTCACACACAGCTGTAGTAGTACTGAATTAATAAACTAGTTATGAACATGTTTATCTAATAAGCGCTTACGTCGGCTTTTCAGTGGTACACTGATATTGTGCAGGCTTTTACTGCCTTAGATTTAGTCTATATTTTTAAATGAGTCATGCCCTCTTGTTTCTTTGAAATGAGCGCTATCATACCACCAATACCCAAACCATTAGGTTCACTTCTTAATATTCTGTATTTACACCCCGTTTTGTAAAATATTGAAATATTGTGTATTTACATGTATTTTATTTATCTGTTCTATTTCCTGATGGTTTTAATTTGTCTTTATTCCGGTCGAATGTTGATATGGACTTATAATGATATAAATTAAATTGTAAATTATTAGATACATGTATATGCAGAAAAGTCCACTGAGTATTAGAATTAATGATCTAAAATAATGAAACAATCATGCTCTGTTCGACACGCCTGTGAATTATAAAATGCAAAAATAATATGTTATGCGAACGAGCTCTAAAAACAGTTCAATCACTTCCGATAACAAAATTAGCGCAGGGATTTCGTGTAGATTTTCTTGGACTCCCTTGACCTAGTGTGAAAATAACAGCCGTATAAGCATTTAAGTTCACGATGAATTTTACATCTATAACAGTCATGAGTGCACTTAGGAGTTCATTCAGTTCAACGCTCGTATTTATTTAATAGTGATTCCATGTTGACCTTATTTTGGAATAAGTGTTGTAATCTTTGCCGCATCGTCAGGTGTAGGGATACAAAAAGGAAATCCATCAAATTTGATGACAGAAAATGTTTGATACGATCTTATCTCCTTACATTTATTTTGACACCAATGCCATGTAAAATGCACGCCAAAAGGTTTTTTTTTCAATTGCCCGTCCCTAACGCCTAGATTGGGCTTGAAATGTTTGTGATTATTCAGGTTTTATGTACAATCGTGTAATCCGTATACATGTACAGGTATATCATTTGCACTAAATACATTTACATTTTTTGCACTAAATACATTTACATTTTTTGCACTAAATACATAAACATTTTTTGCACTAACTACTTCTACAATTTTTACACTAAATACATCTACATTTTTTTTCTAACTACGTCTACATTTTGTGCACTAAATACATCTACACTTTTTTCACTAAATACATTTATAAACATTTTTACACTAACTACGTCTACAATATTTTCACTAAATACATTTATAAACATTTTTGCACTAACTACGTCTACAATTTTTGCACTATATACATCTACAATTTTTGCACTAAATACATCTACAATTTTTACACTAAATACATCTACAATTTTTGCACTAAATACATCTACAATTTTTACACTAAATACATCTACAATTTTTGCACTAAATACGTCTACAATTTTTGCACTAAATACATCTACAAATTTTGCACTAAATACGTCTACATTTTTTTCACTAAATACATCTACATTTTTGCACTAAATACATCTACAATGTTTGCACTAAATACATTTTATAAACAATTCTTGCACTATTACTACGTCTACAATTTTTGCACTAAATACATTTATAAACAATTTTTGCACAAACTACGTCCACAATTTTTGCACTTAATACATTTATAAACAATTTTTGCACTAACTACGTCTACAAGTTTTGCACTAAATACATCTACAATGTTTTGCACTTGCTACAACTACACTTTGGGCACTAAATACATCAACACTGTTTGCACTAAATACATTTAAAACAAACTTTGCACAAAATACATCTGCGAGACTTGAATTAAATACATAGATCTGCAAGTATTGCACTAAGAACATCTACAATTTTTGCACGTACTCGTATACAAGTATTGGTTATAATATGTTGGCCGAAAAAAAACCAGTAATTATTGTTCATATGAATGCATTTTGTATGGCACTTTCAGATAGAGGGCCATGTGTTCGAGCTACCGACCGTGTCTCCGTATTTGAGAAAGTAGACAGTTGCTTACAGAGGATGGTAGACTAGTACTGGTTCTTCCCAAGAACTATGGTTAGGTAAACTGTACGCCTCATATAACTCTGGCTGTTGAAAAGGGGCGTAAAACTCGATATGAACAAACAAAGAATAAATGTAAGGATGGGTTTCTTTCAGGAAATCGTGATTTGTAGGCACGTACAAGAACAATGATAGCAATAAAAGAATGCCGCTTTAATAAGAGCTCTAGGGAACTGGAAGAAATTAATGACAAGGACATAAATCGCGTCTCATGTCTATGATATATCACTGAGATAAAGTTAACATATATGTATGTCTTTTTTCAAATGAGGGAATAAAGATTCAGTCTCATCGAATCACTATACCAGGTACATGTTCAATTAGTTCTTGCTTTGAATGTAACGTAAACAACGCCATAATCACACAACTTGATGCACAGAAAAGGTTAAACATTCAGTGCTACACTATTTTTAACTTTCTTTCTCTCGCATTCGGCTAATGGCCATTTTTCAGCAAGGGTTTAGTCACAGGTGGCTGTATCAGAGTTTGGTTAAAAAAAATGAAATAAAAATCCCCTCACTGAACTTTTATTACTATTAGTAATATAAGCTCATTGACGGGATTTTTTTTGTGAAACAAATACTGATACAGCCACCTGTGGGTTTAGTCAGGAATTACAACCACTTTATCTACAGTACGCACGGGTATCCGCCAGCCTTAAACGTACTAAATTTTCTACGTAAAAGGTGAAGAAATAATGTCGTACAATGTATAGTAAATTGTTAAACACGAGCGAATAAAATGTGTTTTGTGGCACCTTATCAACAGATCTGTGATTAACCTACTGGCGGTCTGGTTAATTAATACCAGTATACACTTCCCATAGAAAAAAGTGGAAACATTGACGTCAATCATATATATAAGTTTAGATATAGTAAACACGCAGTGTTATCAAAGCAAACTTTGCATTGTACGTGTATGAGCTAAACAAATCAATACTTACATGTTTGAGAGTTAACCGTCTCTGCAAGCAATAACAAGACAATCACTTGACAAAACATAGTGTATGCTATGTTGTTTATACTCTAAGACGGTATAAGATTATGTCGGGAGTGTCTTTGAATGCAGATATACCATAATGCCCCCAAGATAACCTATGTCCCATATGTTCCTGTTTGAAAAAGGATTGGTGACATCTCATTGCCTTGAGAAGTTTACAATTGACAAACAAGGTTAAAATTTGTATTCTAATTAATAGTTACAAAAACAATTACATAGTATACAGTCGTTACTATATCACTATCACGTTACTGGTCAGATGAACTGAAATAGATGCAGTAAGTAATGATAAATCGGAAGGAAGCAGTTATTTGGATATACATGTAGTGTGTTTTTATTGTCTTGACATATTTAAGAAGATTTTTTTAACTGTTTTGTCCTGGTGTCTGATATATATAAATTAATGCTCCATATTTATTATAATGACACATTTAAAAATATTTAGTTGTCAGAGTTATCTTCCCTGAATACGGGATTGTTTCCCTACATAATAGTTGTCTCCCCTGATTATTGGATTGTTTCCCTACGAAATAGTTGTCTCCCCTGATTATTGGATTGTTTCCCTACGAAATAGTTGTCTCCCCTGATTATTGGATTGTTTCCCTACGAAATAGTTGTCTCCCCTGATTATTGGATTGTTTCCCTACGAAATAATTGTCTCTCCTGATTATGGGACAGTCTCTTCCCTACGAAATAATTGTCTCTCCTGATTATTGGATTGTTTCCCTACGAAATAATTGTCTCCCCTGATTATTGGATTGTTTCCCTACGAAATAGTTGTCTCCCCTGATTATTGGATTGTTTCCCTACATAATAGTTGTCTCCCCTGATTATTGGATTGTTTCCCTACGAAATAGTTGTCTCCCCTGATTATTGGATTGTTTCCCTACGAAATAGTTGTCTCCCCTGATTATTGGATTGTTTCCCTACGAAATAGTTGTCTCCCCTGATTATTGGATTGTTTCCCTACGAAATAATTGTCTCTCCTGATTATGGGACAGTCTCTTCCCTACGAAATAATTGTCTCTCCTGATTATTGGATTGTTTCCCTACGAAATAATTGTCTCCCCTGATTATTGGATTGTTTCCCTACGAAATAGTTGTCTCCCCTGATTATGGGACAGTCTCTTCCCTACGAAATAATTGTCTCTCCTGATTATTGGATTGTTTCCCTACGAAATAGTTGTCTCCCCTGATTATTGGATTGTTTCCCTACGAAATAGTTGTCTCCCCTGATTATTGGATTGTTTCCCTACGAAATAGTTGTCTCCCCTGATTATTGGATTGTTTCCCTACGAAATAGTTGTCTCCCCTGATTATTGGATTGTTTCCCTACGAAATAGTTGTCTCCCCTGATTATTGGATTGTTTCCCTACGAAATAGTTGTCTCCCCTGATTATTGGATTGTTTCCCTACGAAATAGTTGTCTCCCCTGATTATTGGATTGTTTCCCTACGAAATAATTGTCTCTCCTGATTATGGGACAGTCTCTTCCCTACGAAATAATTGTCTCTCCTGATTATTGGATTGTTTCCCTACGAAATAATTGTCTCTCCTGATTATGGGACAGTCTCTTCCCTACGAAATAATTGTCTCTCCTGATTATTGGATTGTTTCCCTACGAAATAATTGTCTCTCCTGATTATGGGACAGTCTCTTCCCTACGAAATAATTGTCTCTCCTGATTATGGGACAGTCTCTTCCCTACGAAATAATTGTCTCTCCTGATTATTGGATTGTTTCCCTACGAAATAATTGTCTCTCCTGATTATGGGACAGTCTCTTCCCTACGAAATAATTGTCTCTCCTGATTATGGGACAGTCTCTTCCCTACGAAATAATTGTCTCTCCTGATTATTGGATTGTTTCCCTACGAAACAGATGTCTCCCCTGAGTATAGGATTGCTTCCCTATGAAATAGTTTTCTCCCCTGATTATGGTATTGCTTCTTCCCTACGAAATAGCTTCCAAATGGCAACTTTAAGACTATGATTAAATACTCCAACGATATTTGCAACTTAACATCGTCGCTGAACTTACTGTCGCATTGCAAGAGGCGCACGAGAGAACGCACACGGAATTCAACAATTTAAAATTGGACGCCATGCGAGATATTCAAATATTAAATTAATATTTGATAAAATTTAAGGTCTCCTTTTTGTTTTGCAAAGTGGCTCATATAAGATTTGAGATGTGTGTTCAAGCACATGGTGCGCAACTTAAAGTAGTTTTCAAAATATAAAAAAATAATATTATTTTATGATAATTATTATAAAAGTTATTATAAAAAGTGTCAATTATTTGACTACACATGTGCTTGTAATGATCATTTTATGGATATGTTGAAAAACGTTGTAGTAAAGTAGGATAAATATGCTGAATGAGGTGGATTCAATTCTGCTGCAGTTTAATATATGAATAACACCAAGTACTTAGATTTATTATCACATGGCATTCTGATGCCAAATGGAAATTAAGTGACTTTGATACTAGTACCGAATATATTGTTCAACAACTTATCTAACATCGATAGTGCGCTGATTGGTAGAAAGGTTCTCGCAGTTGATATAAATTGACGACATAAAATCTCCTCTTACCAATAACTACATGCTTGTGAAGAAAGGCTTTGAGCTTCGTCTATAATGGAATCCATTGAATTCGAGAATAACTCGACGCCAGATGGAAACGAATCGCTTTCACTTGGATTTAAATATTCACTCATGAGCCAAGTGCCTCAGTGGAGTCGAGACCTATTTTCAGTATTCATGATCGTTGTTTTCATTGTTGGTCTACCAGGAAATGTACTGGTTATTCTTGTGCAATCAAAAATTGCCAGGAAAAACGCAACGGACTGGTTTGTTACTTATCTAGCATTCTGTGACCTTTTGTCCATTTTGATATGTGTTCCAGTCTTTCTTCTGGCTTCTAGAGGGTTATGGGAAAATGTCGGTGATAAATATTGGTGCAAATTTCATTTCTTTATTTTGTATTTTTGCTTCATTGGGTCAGTTTTAGTCATCAACTGTTTATGTATAGAGAGATTTAACCGGACGACCGGAAATTGTACCGGGAAACTGTTTTTTACACCGAACATAGCCTTAGCCACGGGAGGTGTGTCTCTCTTTCTTGCGGGACTTGTTGGAACTACAGCCTTTGTTACGACCACAAACAACTCTGCGGGTCAGTGTATGTTTGATCCTAAAAGGCATTTTGTGCAAGTGTACGTCCATGGAATCATTCTGATCTTCGTCATATTCTCTTGTCTGTTAATTGGATATCTGTACACAAAAATCATTATATTATTCCGTAGGAGCAGCAGAGTTATTCCTGTTCTTCATATGGCTGCCAAGAATCAGAATGAGATACTTCGATTGAATGGCTTAAGACGAATGACACTTAAAACCACCAAAATTATCGGACTTGTGACGTTCGTATTTGTCGTGACGTCATGTCTTCCGGTGTTGGCCGTTTTGCCGTTATCTTCACCAGAATTTACCTCCAAAGAATACGGACGCGTGATCTTATTCTTTCTGACACGGATTTATATGTTCAACAATTTTATGAACCCTGTTTTCTACATCTGGCTTTATCCAGCATTCAGAAAGAAGTCTTGGAGCTTATATTTGGAACTTTGTTTTGGTGCGGGAAAATGAACAGAATGGAGCTGAACATAATATACTCAAAATGATTTATCTTTGTTACTTTCATCAGCTCAATATTTACCAAAGAAATTGTTGAAATTAAATACTTCGCTTAGAAGTATAAAGGTATAATTAAGATACAATGTCCATGGAATTTGCTCAAAGGCATACAGTATACGTTTGAGGTTTGTGCATATATTTTTGTAAAACATTGTTTGACGAGCACTGATTCAATATTAACTTGCATTTATTCAAGATAGATTGTAGTGGTCTCATTTATATATAATTATATATGTGTGTATATATACATGTAGTAATTTAACAAGTGCATACATGTACGCAAGATGTCCGCGGTGATGTACTGCTAGATTTTGGTATTCAGATCGCCTTTGTGACATTAAGAATCCAAAATAAGGTCATACCTGTAAACAAGGTCCACCTTTTGGAAAGACTAAATGTGGCCTTTATTGACAGGGGATCTTCATTCGGGGGTAATTTTCTTTCTGATTTATCGATGACGGTTATTAAAAGAATTATATTCATACACAGTGTGTCCTTTATTTTGAAGTGACCGCTTACACAGGTTTAGCTGCATTTCTTAATACTAGTACTTTGCATGTATCAATATTTAGGTGGTCTGATATTTAAGTTGAAATAAAAAGGGAGGATAAAAAATCAGTCAGAAAATAAGGGGTCGTAAAGGGTAGGGCTCAACATATTTAGATAGTCACTAATTAACGTCTCACTGTATACTGTAAGTCAAAGTCCCAAATGTCAATATAAAAAAAACGTTAACGTATCGGCATAGGTTGAAACCGCTAAAATAACGTAAAATGATATTTACAAAGATTGAATATCATACTTGAACACCAAGCAACCAAACAAATTTTGTTTTATTGCGATAAATACTGCACCCCTTTATCGACTTTTCCTTATCAGCGTTAAAAATCAATAACGTAATGCGCATTGTATTGGTACGATATGATACTATTAATTCATAAATGACAAAAAAATTGTTATAAAATCTCTTACTAAACATCAAACATGGGCGTGGTTTCAATTATTGAACCGTAAACATTAGCGATTTTGATTGGCTATCAAAATTGAAAGGGGTGCGTCAAATTCGTTGATTAAATGAGACGATAATGATCCGACACTTCAATTGTTAATTGCTCAGCTTAAAAACACGGTAGGTGTCATTTTCGAATTAACATTGCCGTCTTATTTGATTCTTAACGGTAGATTTCATGATACCGATCGTTTTACATTTATTTCACAACAAGGTGCCTCCGTTATTGATTATTTGCTCACGAAAGAATGTAACTTTTCGATGATCAATAGTCTTGATATAGGGGATTTAAATGTATGTAGTGATCACACACCAATCAAATTTTCTCTGCAATGTAAACTTAATAAAATGTTACCGTCGTGCGAACAGTTTGTAAGAATAAATTGGAGTGACGCGAACCGTGATTTATTCCGTTCAGCTCTTATAGCAAAATTACCTGAGTTAAACGGATTAACGAACGAGAATAGCATTGATATTTCAAGCAGAAAATCAGTGAATGATTTATTAAATGAGTTCACGTCAATTTTACGAAATGTTGCGGATCCGTTATTTTCAAAGAATGTGACGTGTAACTAAACTACTCTACAACGTCTGAAAGAACACAGTCACGGGACGCGGAATGGTTTGATCGCGAATGCACAAACGCCAAAAATCGATATTTACATGCGTTAAGTGTTTTTAATACTTGTCAATCTCGCGATAGTCGTGAGCGTCTTTGTGAAATTAAAAAGGAATATAAGAATTTATTACACAGGAAAAAAACGCATTTTTAACACTAAACAATTACATGATATTGAAAAACTAAAATATTGTAAACCTAGACAGTTCTGGAAATATTTTAAAAGGAACAAATCAAAAAGAAATAATGATATCTCTTTAGAGAGCTTTTATCAATGTTTTTCATCCTTAAGTAGTGATATCTCTAATTGTTCAAATGAAGACGCTGAGCAGTTTTGTGGTAATCATGATTTTGATGCCCCAAATAATACTTTTCCAGAATTGGATAGTGATATTACGGTTGATGAAATATTAAACGCGGTAAAATCTTTAAAGTCCGGAAAATCAGCTGGTAGCGATTGTTTGTTAAATGAATATTTTATTGAAAGCATCGATATAATCTCATCTCATGTTTGCGACATATTTAATGCAATATTGAACTCAGGTTACTTCCCCGATAAATGGACCGAAGGTGTCATTGTCCCTATTCATAAGAAAGGTGACACAGCTAATACGAATAACTATAGGGGTATTACATTACTGAGTTGTCTATCGAAACTATTTACTACTGTCATTAATAAACGTGTCGAAATTTTTTGTAATAACAACAGTAAGATTTCGGATGCACAATTCGGATTCCGTAAAGGGTGTTCCACTGTAGACGCTATTTTTGTTTTAATGTCTCTTGTACAGAAATATTTAAATGATAACAAACGTTTGTATGTTGTATTCGTAGACATGTTTAAATGTTTTGATTCTATATACAGAAATGCATTATGGTTTAAGTTATACAACACGGGCATCCAAGGTAAATTATTAAGGGTAATAAGGGACATGTATCAGAAAGTTAAGTCCTGTGTGAAAGCGTGTAATAGTTATGCTGATTTCTTTGATTGTGCAGTTGGTTTGAGACAAGGGGAGGTTATTTCGCCGCTATTATTTTCTTTATTCGTTGAAGATATTGAATTATATTTACAAAATAATGTTGAGTCAGGTTTGATTTTAGATGATATTGTTGTTATACTTTTGTTGTTCGCCGATGATATGGCCATTTTTGCCAAAACACCAAGTGAGCTGCAGGATAATTTAAATTGTTTGAAAACATATTGTGATAAATGGGGACTTAAAGTGAATTCCGATAAAACTAAAATAATGGTATTTAGAAAACGCGGAAAATTATTGCAAAACGAACACTGGGTATATGATAACAAAAAAATCGAAGTGGTGAATGATTTTAACTATCTGGGTACTGTGTTTCATTATACGGGTAATTTTAACCTTAATCAAGAGTTTCTAGCTGGAAAAGCTGTGAAGGCATTACATATTTTACTTATTAATTGTAAAAAGTATAAATTAAAACCAAAATTATTAATCCAGTTATTTGATGCTTTTGTTGGGTCAATTTTAGGATATGCTTCAGAGGTGTGGGGTTGCTCAAAGTCAAAGGAAATAGAGAGAATTCATCTCAAATTTTGTAAACGAATTCTAAGACTTAAAACAAATTCTTCCTCGGTTGGTATTTATGGTGAACTAGGTCGCTATCCTTTGTATATTTCAAGGTATGTAAAAATTGTAAAATACTGGTGTAAATTATTAAACACAGATAATATTATAATGAAAACAGTGTACAAACAGGCTCTTTTAGATTGTAAGAAAGGGTTAACAAATTGGGTTTCAAATGTTAGAAAATTATTAAACGATTATGGTTTTTCATTTGTTTTTGAAAATTGTGACAATATTGATGTAGCTTCGTTTCTTCCCATTTTTAAGCAACGTGTTATTGATGTTTTTATTCAGGAATGGTCAATGGGGATACAAAGAAACGCTGTGCTTGAAAACTATAAACACATTAAAACAATATTCCAGTATGAAAGTTATCTTGACACTCTGCCTAATAACTTAAGATTTTTCTTTACTAAGCTTAGATCGTCCGAACATCCTTTACGCATACAAACAGGCCGCTATAACAGAAATAAAATCGAAAGAAATCAACGTTATTGTTTACTTTGCAAAAATGATATTGAAGACGAGTACCATTTTATATATATTTGCCCTATTTTCAAAGACTTAAGGAAAAACTTTATACCTAACTATTATCATAAAAAAACATCTATGTTTAAATTTCTTGAATTACTAAATACTCAAAATAAAACTGTTTACTAAAAACTGCTAGATTTATAAAACAAGCTTTATCTCTTAGAACTTCCATGTTAAATACTCTTAATTGATTATATGTTCACCCTCTTAGCACAACTTACGTACATATATATTTTTTCTAAAATAGATTACTAGTATATATTGTTAAATATGATTTCTCATTCATGTGCCTTTTCAACCTATCACATGACATGTGTTTTTTGTATTGTATATTTGTTTTGTTTCGACGATGTACATTGTACAAGTCTCTAATAAAAGTTCTGTTCTGTTCTGTTCTTATTTGATGACGGATTTCAAAGCGGTTTTCGGTATTATGTAGCGGAAATGTTAATCTAGGGAACAGTGCCTCAGAATTTTGATACTTGTTTTCATTTTTTATCTATGGCGTATTACGTAATAAACAGCGGGGTTTTGGGTACGGAATTTCTTTAAAGTCAAGTATCTAACGAACCGAGGAGATTATCAAAAAAACTGAGGCAAGGTTCCCTGCATTATACATTTATAATGATTTTAAGGCTATTTGTTGTAATATATTCCTAAATACAGAGTAGTTATCGTTGTTCAAAAAATCGAAAATTACGTGCGATATTGGTTTATAGAAGACCAATAAAATGTAATATTTGTTTCAAATCACTTGCAATGCACTTTATACAGTGGGTTCATTTTAGCATATAATTGTGGTTAAGTTTTTAAGTCTATAAATTGGTGAAACTTGATTTGACCTCACATCCACGCCAGATACCTTAAGGACACTATTTTCTTTATCTCTGTATATATCTCGTATTCAGAGTTTCTCCTCGTTGACAACAGACTTAAGATTGAAGATTAGGTCGCAACACGCAAACTAACAGCATATGACGAAGCTTCTTTAATTCAGACAGAGCAAAATGTTCCTTTCTGTGGCGAAAACTGCAATACATGCGGTGCACCAATTTTTCTTCGCTTGTCAGGGGCGTACTAATAAAGAGTCAGTTATATTACTTTCTGATTTCTTGTTGTCTTTGAACGGATTTTTATGAATAAGTTTCATTTTCATCCAATATATGGAGGAATATGCGATTTTCTGTTATATTGTCTGTGTGAGTGATAGTTAAAACCTCGGAAGGAGCGACTTTTAGAAACAGATTGCATTCAACCGATTTATAAAAGTAGTAACTTACTACAACGAAGTATTTTTGGTTGTTCGGTACGAACACAAAGTTAAGAAATTGAGACCAATTCTCAACAATCGATCAGGAATTTTGTTCTACATACCGATGAGCCTCCATTAACCTTCCGCCTATGAAAATAGTTCCAATTTTACAATGTAATTGCATAAATGCAAATTCAAATATTATGTGCATTCAAGTCCAAGCAAAATCGTAAACGAGTAATACAAAACAGTCGTAAAAGTCGTACTTTGGTCTGCATCAAAATTCATGCGCGCCGAGCGAGTGAAGGCTATGGAAAGCTGAAATATCGTTCAGTTTCCAAAACTTAATCCAATGCCTCACACTACAAAGAAATTCAACGTTGGACTGCTTTGTTGTTCCGAACAACATTAGTCAGTGCCTTGAGAGCTTTGATTATTTAGGGGATCTCAATATCATGTTAAATTCTATTAGATTAAAGATCTGAGTTTGATTTCCTGAACGGTCTCATTATAAAGTTGAAATGTAGCGCAATTATAAAAACCAGCTCGTACTATCAGTAATGTAAATATCAGGTTTTTATAATCAGGTGTCTTAACAGTAAATAGGTCTTAAAGTTTGTTGTACACTTATTCTCTTGCGTGTTTTCGTGTAAATTTATTTAATTGAACACTGATATGGATTGAAATGGATACTGAGTTACTGCAGCCTTAGCTAGAATTGTCCACCACTGATTGTCGGTCAATACCAGAACAGGATTTACGACGCCATGCTTTTAAGGGATTACATATATCTAGAATTGCATTAAACACTTTTTTTCAATTATCGGAGAAAGAAACATTAAAGGTCAAAGGTTGATGATCCCTCAAGTTATTTTAATGTTAAAAATATATCTCAACTAGCAATTTAATGATACTGTCAGTATAAATTGTATCGTTAACTATCTGTTCAAAGGAAATAATATCTTCATAAAAAGTAAAAACCAAGGCGTTTTAGTGATTTAGTGATGATCAAGTAAGAATTTGTATGGATTGTATTATAAAAAATCAACAAATAAACACTTATAGATATAAGGTTTCAAGTTACATACATATATATTTGTATTTGTTATTACAAAAGTAGCATTGTTTTCAGATAGGAACATATGTTTGATGTCCGGCACAATATACGTGAATAATAAAAAAAACTGGACATTAGAGTCATTAGTACAACTCATAGAATCAGTACAATCATAGTGATTGGTGATCTATTTGTAACGCGCTGGACTACTAAATGAAATTAATGCCGATTTTCTGAATAAAGTATGTAAGTATAAATCAACATACTAAATAATGGTCAACAATACATACAGTCTATCATTTTCTCTTTGTCAACAGTGGCCTTAGTTCTTAGGATTAACTAACTAGTACTGTATGTTGAAACACTAAAATTGATTATAAAAAAGAGAGACAACAACAGAACTGAACTCGCTCTTTGTTGTAATCTGACCATTACTGAGTTAGAGTGAGTAATTTAATTAAAGCCTTGTAATCATTAACTGTAGACAATTCCCAAGCGATACTAACAATACCCTACAGCGCTTTGATCCAAAAAACTGATTCATCAGTGAGATTTATGTGATTAATAAACAATGGTTTAAAACGAGAATGTACCCTCGGGCACACCACATATATACATTTATAGCAAATGCAAACTAGATCGACGTTTTATTTACTTTGAAATGGAAGCAAACCAGTTTCTGCATGGACACGTGGTCTTCCTAAACACCCTTCAGACATAAGACAAAGATTTACACGGCTTCTGTAAATGGCTTATAAGATACAAATACGCATTTTCTCAGTGACTGTCAAAAATAAAACACAATGTATTACAAGAAATCTTCGCTTAATTTTCAATGCAATAATGTCACTTTAAATCGATGTGGTTATATCCAAGGTTCATGTCCATCATGACTGCTACAATGTTAACATCCAGATCACGTGCTACCCGCAGCAACCGGTGTAGCATCGCACGTTGAATGCTGGGAAAGCAATAATTTTCCTGACTTTTAACCGCTGCGTATGAAGAAAATCCAAAATTTGATAGTTATGCGTTGTAGCATTCGTAACTACTCGTGCATTTCCGTTACTGAGAAATACGCCTCATACATCAGTCAGAACTCTTCGGTGTTTGTCTAAAGAAAGTGTCACCCTACACTTATGTACGAAGCGTATTTCGCAGTTACGGAAATCCCCGAGTTGATACGATTGCTCGTAAGTGAGTGTAAGGGTACACTTTTCTGGTCACTACTTTTTCAACACTAGGTACTCCTTTTCAAAAATCGTTCTCAGAATTACAGACTTCCAAACGTGTTATTGCTCACGATTGATAAAGTGGACATTAAGTGCCCATTGAAAGAAAAACAGATTGTTTCTATCGTTAGATTCCCACGGTCAGCGATGTTGGAAAGTAGCCCGTGAATAACAACAAAATGGCGGCCGGTCCATTATGTTCCGACTGGCATCTTAAGATAAAGGCTAACGCTATTTATAGAAGGTGACTATTTTCAGTTACGTTTGAAATCACATTTTTGAAGCACGTGGCGTATCAGTGTTGTTACCTTAAATCACGCGACCAAACAACATTTCAGGCGATGTTAATGGAGAGTCCGTGTATGTGTTAATTACCAACAATTTAGCATCGGGGATCAAACATCTGCGACAATGAAAAAAATCACATTCAACGTCATAAACTGTAAAGTTATCACCTCATAAAACAGAACAGCTCTTATTAGCGTACCAGTATTTGTTATGCTTTAATTCTACTAGATTTTTAGGTTGTCAACTTAATTCAATGTGTATGTGGTGTAACTTTGAATACCAAACAGGGCAGATACAGTATTACATGACTTGAGCTATTACATCATTATATGCATGATCAACATGCGACGTGGGTAAACACGTAAGTAACAAAACAAAGAGTATGACAATATTTTATTTGACATAGTGGTCACCGGCCCAAAATCAACATAAATTATTTGATACATATGTACATGTAAACATTACATAAATAAGATACTAACATGAATGCAACATTATTTACATGCATACACACATAATATATCATATCAATGGGAAAAAACATAAATTAAGTTAACATATTTGGAATACGAATAAACACACTTACATGTATATATATTAATTTACATCAATGTGATACAAACATTTCAGTATTATCCTACGGCGTATTTAAATGTTCAATGTCAATTGGTAGATGA
This sequence comes from Lutraria lutraria, assembly GCA_964023205.1. Taxonomy (NCBI): domain Eukaryota; kingdom Metazoa; phylum Mollusca; class Bivalvia; order Venerida; family Mactridae; genus Lutraria; species Lutraria lutraria. The sequence goes on along the minus strand of OZ026841.1, from coordinate 32,059,163 downwards.
TGATATACGTTTCCTTTCAATAAACCCGTAGTAAACATACAAGGTTTTTATGATATTTTCATTTCTGTTGCTCATTAATATATTGAATGATTGCATACACAAGCTGTTGTAATACTTTGGTGGAATATATTTAGATCTTAATTGTGACAAACTTGGACACACTAATACAAAATGTATTTCATTAGTAGTAGAAACCAAATGTCTGAATTAACCTTTTATATGTAAGCTAAATCATGTGCAGACACATAGGTAACTAATAACACATCTAAAAAAAGTTTACAAAATTTGTAAACTTCTATTTGGTGTGTATTTAGTTTTTTCTCCCGTTTCCAATGTAAAGTCGCCTATACTTGAGCGGGCATTAATTTTTAATAACACACCTAATAAGACATGCATAGAAATAATGCGCGTACATTTAAAACAGATTTTCGGTCATTAAATTATTTTCCATTTATTTGGCGAGTTTTTCATAATATAATCTGTTCTAGATTGTACATTCTACTTGAAATACTTCACATTAGACCAAACTTTCGTTTACTGAGTTTGAACCGCTTGTAAATGCTTGACATTCTATGTAATGTCAATGCTTAATTATTAAAATGTTGTGACGTCATATTTTTCTTTTTATATCTCAAATCTTAGGAATAATAAATTATGACAACTTTTAATAACGCCCTCTCAGAAAGGTGATATTTATACATGTATAATATAAAATCGATTCAGTCAGAGCAGAGGTGTAATTTGTTTGATAGAATGGACAAGAATCCAGATATTTTACTGTCGTATTATGGCCCGGGTTATCCGACAGACTCTATTTTGGCGTCCGTCGTGAAGTCTCTAACACCTAAGAAAAAACGAATACAGCCAGTCGTTGTATTACAAAAATATATGGCAAACTTCCAAACGTGTTCATTGTTCGTGATTGAAAATGTGCATCAAGTCCCCATTAGAAGAGAAACAGCAAGTTTCTGTTGGACTCCCAGGGTAAGTCATGATGGAAATTTGCCCATGAACAACAACAACAAAATGGCGGCCTGCCTATTATGTCCGAGGCATTTTCTTTAGAAAAACGCCGAGGAGTTTCGATTTGTCAGGTACGTATATCGTGCTGTGTTTAAAAGCTAGTGAGGCACTTATAATTGTGGAGAACACTGTCTAAAATCTTTCAGAACAGTTAAGTTATAATACAAATTAAAAGAAAGTATAGGCACTATCTTTAATTATCAGATCTAACAAATAATCAGTTCGAAACTGTTGACTACGTTTTAACAACATTTTTTTCCGTTATTTAGATAATGGCGAACATGGAGTGTATACATGAAAACTAACGAACGAGAACTGTGCTCTTGGCGTTAATATTAATACACACTGGTCAATTAAACAAATTATTGGCTGGAGAGTGATCTATTGAGACCACATATATGAGGTCATCTCAGGTACATGGACATCGGGCAATAAAGGAAAACCTGAGTTCACGGTCACATGTTAATAAAGCATGCTAAATGTTACCAAACACACGCTTATTTACATAACCGATCAAAGTTTTGTCTTTATAAAGACCCACTGTACACATTCTGTTCTCAGGAAACGTTTTTAGGGAGCTTTTTAGGAACAAAGTTCCTATAGGTACACACCGCATTTTGTAGTAACAAAACAGTGACGCCTCTCATCCGCGTTGAAAAATAGTACCACTTGTTCGATAAGTATACACTGCAGACTTTGTAGTTTTGATTTTATTCATCAGCATAATATATTCAAGTAAAATAGCGTGCTCCGACATCCGACAAGGAATACACTCAAACAATACATGTCTGCCCTAGACTTAAACCGTTCAAACACCTACGATGAAGACACTGTCAAGCAAATTACGTGTTGCAACATTATTGTAAAGGAACATAGTTTTTGTTCTTCGGTACAAACGCAAAGCTAAGACCATTTCTCAACAGTCGATCGGTTTCAATTTTCCTCATACTTCGAGCTTCCATTAACTGACGCCCACGAAAAAGTTCCTATGTTCAATTCAATGGCATAAATACAAATTCAAATAGTACGTGCATTCAAGTCAAAGTCTGGTGACTATACAAAATCGTAAACGAGCACTACAAAACAGCCGTAACAAGAAAACTATAACAAAACGTTATAGGTGGACGAAGTTCAAGAAGCGTATATATTGGTTTAATGTTGTTTTTTTTGTATGAAGTTGCTTTTTTCATAAAGGAAATTGTCTGTATATTTTATTCAATCCTCCATTAAGGGGAGTATAAACTATTTACATGATATGAGTAATACACATTATAATGACAATCATGAGTATTTGACAAATGAATACATTCATGTACATTGTATATAGTTCACAAGCACATGGTTATATCATACCCTACTTCAATCAAATAGAATCAACCCTAAATGTTAACGAATTCACCATAAATCTGAGCACTATCATACAAGCACATTGAACTTCAAATAGCCACACAACAACTTATCTCCATGATTTACTTATACCTATTATAGTTTGTGTAATGCGCCAAGTGTAGGCTGCAAAATTTGTGCTCTCTTATTTTTGGATTAAAATCAACAGAATTACTGCTGTGATTGCTGTGGAATTTGCTGTGAATGTTTATGGAAGTATTCTTTTCGTATACATGTACTTTTTGTGTTGAAATTGTTTGTAGTTTTTGTGAAATTTTGAGTTTTGTGTAAATAATTTACTTTTTAGTACAATTTTTACCTGAAAATATTAATGTGTATTTGCCTCAGGCAAAAATGGTCCATTGTATACCAGGGATTATACAATACAATAGGGGTTACCTGTATGGGATTGGGAAATTATCACCTATAAAACCTGATCCCCATACATTGACAATATTAAAACAGTTAGAAATACTGAAGTTTAGGGGTACAAGAGGGGGTCGGTATAAACGCACATGGGACTTGAACGATGGTGTAAATTTGCAAAACATTCAAACACTTCCCCAAGAAATATCTACTATAGTGCCAAATTTATCTTCTAGAACCAATCCTAAAAATGAAAATAATTCCCAACCTCATGATCTGAAGAGGATCAAATGTGAATAGTTCACTGTTTGCAAAGGCCAAACTTATATAAAAGTGTGTTGTTTAAATCCAAGGTCAGTCAAAAACAAAAGTCTTACCCTTTCAGATTACATATCATCTAATGACTATGATATTGTTGCTGTAACTGAAACATGGCTCGGGGGACCCTCCGAGAAATCTTTCATTGCTGAACTTGTTCCCAATGGTTACAAAATTAAGCATGTCCCTCGCTAAATGATAAAGTTTTCACCACTTTTGAACACATGGAATGCATTGTAGCCATCAGGAACTATTCTCTGCGTCTGGCTGTTGTGTATAGACCACCACCAACCACTAAAAACGGTCTAAAAACTAGTTCTTTCCTGGAAAATGAGTGGCCGTCGTTTCTGGCCAAACTTGTAACATCAGAAAGTAACATCATAGTTGTTGGGGATCTGAACATCCACCTTGACAATCTTTTGAACTCAGACTCTGTAAAGTTTACTAGTATACTTGAATCTTGCGGCATGCGGCAGCACGTTACTGGGGCAACTCACGTGGCTGGCCACACACTGGATGTGGTAATTACAAGAGACACCGACACGTCTGTCTCATATGTAGAAATATCCGATCCTGGCCTACCTGACAACAGTGGAAAGACGTCACGTGATCAATTTGCAGTAGTGTTTAATGCATGTGCTGCTAAACCTGTACCTATCAGAAGAACTATGAATTTAAGAAAGTTAAAATCGATTGACATCAATAAATTCAAAAAAGACATTGAATCCTCAGATATCTTGAAAAGTGGACTGCACACATCAGACGTGGATGAACTTGTTGAGGTGTATACCCATGGACTTTCATTACTTATTGACAAACATGATCCCCTCAAATCCAAAACCATAGTTTTAAGACCCTCCTGTCCTTGGTACACTGAAGATCTACATGACGCCAAACATCTGAGACGAAAATTGGAGCGAAAATGGCGAATGACTAACTTGACAATAGATCATGAAATATATAGGAATCAATGTCAACAAATTGTTAAAACAATCCAAAGTAAGCTATTACACGGAGAAGGTAGAGTCCTGTGGTCGTGATCAGAAGGGGTTATTCAAGATAACTAAACATCTGATGGGTGAAGAAAAGGAAGTTGTGCTACCATCTGGTAAACCTGCTAAGATGCTTGCACAGGATTTCAGTGACTTCTTCATCAATAAAATTGAAGGAATACGTACTGAAATAGCCTCCAGTACTCAGTCTAACCAACATGACGACTGTGCTGAATTCGAAACACCCTTCAGAGAAGAGCAACTATCAGAATTTTCTCCTTGATCCAATACCAACATGGCTGTTGAAGGATTGCTTAAATGAACTATTACCAATATTAACAAGAATATTCAATGCATCACTCAAAAGTGCTTATGTACCCACTGCTTTTAAAAGCTCCAGAATAAGACCACTAATAAAGAAGCCAGGCCTTGATCAAAATGTACTGAAAAATTACAGACCTGTGTCAAACTTACCTTTCATTTCCAATGTTCTTGAGAAAGTAGTCGATGCTCAACTAGAAGAGCATTTAACACGGCATAATCTCCACGAAGAACGTCAGTCCGCATACAGAAAATTCCACTCTACTGAAACTGCTCTACTTCGTGTGCAAAATGACATCCTTTGTTCTCTGGATCAGAATAAAGCTACGGTCCTGGAAATGCTTGATTTATCAGCAGCATTTGACACCATTGATCACACCACTCTCCTACGCAGACTTGAAAATCATTTCGGTATAACGGGCAAGCCATTAGAGTGGATGAAATCCTATCTGTGTGACCGCTACCAAACTGTGTGTATAGATGGTGAACTTTCAAAGCCAGTACTGATGAACTATAGTGTACCACAGGGTTCTGTGCTTGGTCCGAAGAACTACATCATGTACACAAAACCTGTGGGTGCAATCTGCAGAAAGCACCAACTGCAACATCATTTCTACGCTGATGACTCACAATTGTATATGTCATTCAAACCAAAAGATTGCGTCTCGCGTGATGAAACACTACAACGAATTGAAGCTTGTCTGAAGGATGTCTTACACTGGATGAAATGCTGACAAAACAGAGGTAATCCTGTTTGTACCGAAACGGAATGCCAGTACAGCCGGGAATCTAACTGTGAAAGTTGGCGACGCTGTGATCAGATCATCATCGATGGTGAGAAACCTCGGTGCCATGCTGGATTCACATTTGGACATGGATAAACATGTTAACTCTGTTTCAAGGTCGTGTTTCATGCAGATCAGACAAATAGGTCAAATCAGACAATATTTGACTGTTGATGCAACAAAATCCCTTATCAATTCGTAAGTAACATCAAGACTGGATTACTGCAATTCGTTACTGTGCGGTTCCCCCAAAATCATTCTGAACAAACTACAAAATATTCAAAATACAGCCGCCCGCCTCATCACACGGACACCACGTTACAATCACATCACCCCTGTGCTGAAGGATCTTCACTGGCTGCCGGTACAATACAGAGTGGAGTACAAGGTGTTGACTCATGTTTTCAAAGCACTAAATGGAAAGTCCCCTGGCTACATCAGAAGTATGTTGGAAGTACATACTCCACAAATACAGCTTAGGTCTCAATATGACTCTGTTCTTCTAGTTGTGCCGAGGATGAGGACTATCACGTTCGATGATCGATGTTTCACGGCCGCGGCACCTAAGCTCTGGAATGCACTGCCAACAGCACTCAGAGACAGTAAAACACTACCGTCATTCAAGAAAGCGCTGAAAACGCACTATTTTACAAAAGCTTACTCAGGCTATTAGGTTTTACTTCTTAGATAGTATTTAATTCCTTTGAAGTAGGGGGGGGGGTCTCTTTAAAGGTAGTATCTTTATACCTTTGGAGACGGTTTCTCGTAGCATTGGTATCTTGACGCTGTTCTTGAAACACTAATTTAAATGTACCTTTAGTAATCATTCAGTGAAGTTGCGTAGTGAACAGTGAACACCGGCTGGTGGAGTAATGCGCGTGTGGACTGGCCAAACAGCTTACGAAACCAACCGGACTTGAATCATTTTAGAATTATTGTGTACCTTACTTGTCTGCATAAATTAATGGTGGATTTGTTGACTTATGAATTTGTCCATAGTTGTATATATTTTACCCATATCATTTTTGACTAACATGTTTGTATTCATTACATATTGTTTTAACCATGTCGTAATCGTGATTGTACAGCACTTTTGAACGTGTAATTACATGAAAAAGGGCTATATAAATATGGTATAATAATAATTAATAATTATCAATAGATTCAGTCATCACCAATAGCCAATCAAATGGCCAGGATTGGCCAAAATAGTAATAGACACTACACTATATACTCGCAAACAGCTATAATAAACTAATAAGTATAATTCGTCTAGAAAAATTCTAAACAGTCCTCTACCTCGGATTACTACAATATTTACTATCAGTAGATTCAGTACACATTTCAGGGAAGGTTGACGTCATAATTCACGTGCTGTATATGCTATTTTAGTCTGGTTCCTAGCTTCTATAGTAAACATATAGAAGTACACTTAACCATTGAATTCATGGACGATGCGATAATAACTTTGAGTCAATCAGGTATTGAAAAAGTGGTTCATCGAGAAATTTTATTCGATTAATTTAATGCTTATAACGAGTAACTTTTTCTTCGAGCATGTCTTCATGTATGAGATATTACATTCTGCATAAGTTGAATATACAAAGGGGCAGGTATGCTAATTGCTGAACTACTTTTAGTGACATAAATCAAAGTACTGAAAGCACTTGAAACGAGAACAACTTTAACTATTGCAAGGCGGGTGCAGAAAAGCGTAGTACAAACGTACTATGGTCTACATCACATTCCATGCGCGAACTATCGTTCCAAAAATGAAATTCAGCTTTTGACTATATACTTTGTAGTTCCGGCGAACAACAGCAGAACCTTCAGAGCTTTCATATTTTTTCTAATTAACTCTAAAATCGACGACACTCCTTACGTGTAAAATATAAAAGGTAATGTGACAACAATACTACAAGAACAGCCACTTTCAAAAATGAAGTACCACGCCCCCCCCCCCCCCCCTCCATTCACAAGTCCACGACTTATGCATCCATCAAGAAAAACTCCCGATTTCCTGCATACATATCCACGCCTCAGAGGTTCACGCCTTTTAACATGTAGGTCCACGCCCCCACACACTTAGATTCACGCCCACATTTCCACACGACGGGAAACAATGACCAAGCAATAACCCAACTGCCAAAGACAAGTAACACGCTGTTTAACATTTGACGTCACAACTCATTCCAAATGAATGAGGGCAACACCAACCAATAATAATCCTGCACGTAAGAAGAATTATCATGTCCGTATCACCACAACTCGTGATCTTGTGGTTATAGGTTTTATTTTACTCATGTGTTTGATACAAAGGCACGCCAAACTCACCATTTTTTTACAAACTCTTATAAATTAACACTCATTACAAGAATTGTTGGCAATACGGACAAAACTCGGCAATACAGGATTCCATGCATTCGCATTGGGTAAAAACTCGGCACAAATTGGAATTATGCAATGTGGGCTTTTCATTGGTAAACTCGCCTAAATTCGAGTGAAGGAATTTTTTATCATAGTTTATTAATAAAATACTTATCAATTAGGGAAATGAATATTTGCCGAGGTATTTGCCCTCGGTCATCTGTATTGGCCTTCACCCTAATAAGGCCAATACACTGAGCCTCAGACAAATGACTCGGCAAATATAAATTTCATAAATTAATAACATTATAATTACAATGTATAACGTATAACGATTTTCTTATACCATGCACTGTTCGACAATCGGAATATCGGTACAATCTTGATAGTTCAATTATTTTCTCATATAAAGTCATGATAGGGTTTGATTAACAACTGCCGTTTAATTACATGCTCATTTAATATTTGACCAATTAAATTATGTAGCGGTCTAGCTCCGTGGTCGAGTGGATATGGTCTCTGAAGTAATCAGTAGCTCCTCACCGCTGTTAGCTCGAATACCACCTGGGCTAGAAAAGGTGACGCGTTACAAAGTTGTCCAGCTCGCTTACGGTCTAGAAGTATGCATGAACTCTTCCTCCGCCATTAAAGCTTGAAAATGACCCTGACTGGCAATTGTTTCGATTTTAAATATTAAAGATAAAAAATGTTCTGTTTTTCTATATACACATGTACTAGTATCAGACATAAATTTTATATCAAATAGATTATCTTATGTTCTAATTTAATTTATTTGTTTCGTCGTATCAAAGAGGTAGACTTTGATGTCAAATAAGATGACAATGATTTTCTTTTCAAGACTATCCATTATCTGCAGACTACATTAAACAAGACACTGTAAGTACTATGTTTTCCCAGATGTTTTTCTTTAGGCCTACATATATAATTATCTTTAGTGATATCTAAGCTATAGATAGATAGGTTATTATCTTCTCATTTCAATTCATCCAGAAATCTGAAACTAATTATAATGTACGCATTAATGTACATATTAATAAGTCCAACTAATTTCCTAACACAATAGCTTATCACTATGTGACTAAGCTATTCATTTAAAACCGTAAAAGAAGCTATCCGCTTATAAGATTTATTAATATTTGAATACGATTGTTCATTTACAGACGTAATTGCTATTCCTTTCATGATTAAGATATTCATATAAAAAGTTCAGTATACGTGTATAATACGTACATTTGTATTGATATTTTTCGGGTTGCTCTAATCGGTAAATGACACACTTTACTTTTGGGAATTATATATACACACGGAAAAAAGCATGTGCAGTGCCGAATACAGTTTCCATACACTTTTATCAATATGATGATAATTATGTACGTGTCAACGAACATCAGTTACTTTGCCGAGAGATCAGACTGGTGTTACTAAAAGGTTATAATTTTGTGAGGTTATCTTTTGTGTTAAATTGTACAACATTAATACTCTTCAGAATACGACTTTTGAATGAAGCGAGCAACCACAAAATATTATCATTAATTTTATCTTGAATCAGATACTGTATTTTTATTTATTTTCGTTGGGTTCAATTTTCGTGGTTTTTACTAAAATGGCTATTTCGTGGGGACATAAATTCGCGGATTTTGATTTTTTAAAAGAAATGCCTAATCTCTGCATTTAAATTCGTGGGGGTTTGATTTCGTGGATGAGCCGACCCACGAAATCCACGAAATTAAATTCCCAACGAAAATAAATGATTCCACAGTAATTGGGGATTCATGGAAAAGCAGCAACTACTCTATGTATAGCTTCTTATTTAGAATGGGAGCCTCAAGTTCTAAAATTCTCCAGAAAAGTCCTGTGATAAGCTTGAAATATATGCTGGTCTATAACATACATGTATGAATCAAAACACTGAGAATGCTCTCAGGAACGAAGTTTACATGTGTTAGATAAAACCAGGCTTTGATGTACAGTTCACGAAATGTTCATCAGTTTATTCATGAATTGTTCATGAAATTATTCATGACCTACAAATTGGACATGAAGTACATGAACAAATGTCCATGAACTAATTTATTTTCGTTATGCAGTCTTTACCAAAAATGTGTTTTTCATTCATTCACTCTGTGCATTTTGAAATGAGTGTGGATTTCGACCTTCAGTTACACTGGTATCAAAACCACTAAGCGACTTATCAGCGTCTGTGCTAAAATTTGCTAAGAAATGTAATCTATATGAGAATTGGCCCACTTCCATTATTATATATCTACACGTTCTCTGTGACAAATAGTGATAGTTTCCAAGTAATGCTGGTAATAAGGTTGCATTTCTGATATACTTTCTTTGCGCACTGGTCGGTCATGAAGTTCTTTAGAGATTAGACCAGTTTTGTTCAAGTTTCTTCATATTTTTTATTCTGAAGACTAACTTTCACCTCTTTGATTTTCATTATTATTTTCTTTTTCAGTGCCACTTACTGCTTCCAATTCACTTACGTGATTTATAAGGACCAATTCTCATGTTCGATCTCTTTCACTCTTGCTTTGAGGTTAAGCGCATGTTTATCTGACCTTTCAAATTCTTACTTACATTCCTTCGATTTTAATTTGAAAGTTTCCTCTGTGCATTTGCAAGTTTTTCAGATAATATTGTATGACTGGTTTAGATTGTTTTTTTTTTAATTATGTACATGTATTTTGCTGCTGCAGTTGTTGTCTAAGGGGAATGTTAATGTTGAGACTCAGATCTATTTCACGTGACAAATCTCTCTGAATTTTGAGAGGCTATACTTAGCACTGATACTGCTTTATCTAACTTTTCAGACAACATTTTGGCAGTACTCAGAAGATTTACATTTCCTTGAATTATGTTTTTATAGTCACGTTTGAGAGCTTTGATAACAATTTGATTTGTATGTGATTTTTTCCCTAAAATTTGCTTTTGATTTCATTCTTAAGTCTAGATATATTTTTCCAATTTGAGCCATAAGCAGATTTTTCTACTTTTTTTTCTTTTTCAACAGTTTCGCCTTATCAACACATCTATGAATATCCATACGCAATGCACAAATGTTAGATTTGGCGTATACAGGTTAGTCATTTATCACATGTGTTGCGCATTCTTCGTCTGACTGTTACTTGCTTCTTAATTAGAACTACTAACAGCTTCATTTATTGATTGATTCACTGGTGTATCTGTACTTACGTCTGTTGATGCACATTTTCTTTTCAATGTTTGGCGCTATATCATATCTATGAAAAAGAATACGGGTTTTCAATAAGTGTAAAGGTAAGATTTATGTGTTACTCAATTGAATAAAAGTATCACTTCTCTGATACTGGGATCAAATTACATTTTTCTCTCCTCCGTAATTTTCTAGACGTATTTTAGTCATGGATACGAGTTTATTCTAGTTGTTTGCGGGTATATAGTATAGTGTCTATTACTAGTTTGGGTAATCCTGGCCATTTGATTGGCTAATGGTGATGTCGGTCATTTTGATTGGTTAATAATTTGACTGGCTATTCGTCGCGTAACCTGCCATGTTGACTGAATCTGTTAGTCTGCTCTTTTGTTAATAGTTGATAGGTAAGTAAAGCATGCAGGTCGCATTGCTCTGTGATGTTGACCTAGATAAGTTGTTGTGTGGCATAATATCGGAAATGCTGTTTAAAATTCAATGTGGTTGTATCATAGCAGCTTATAGTGAATTTGTTAGCATTTAGGGTATATTCTATTTGATTGATGTAGGGTATGATAAAACCTCGTGCTTGTGAACTATATACATGAATTTATTCATTTGTCAAGTACTCGATCGTGATTGTTAATATGTGTGTATTATTCATGACTTGTAAAAATGTTATACTCTCCATAATGGAGGATTGTATAAAATATACAGTCAATATATATACATTGTGTATATCCTTTATGAAGAAAAGCAACTTCATACAAAAAACATAAACCAATGCTTCTTGTAATTCGCCTATCTATAACTTTTCGTTATAGTTTTTCTTGTTTAATTATCTATAATAAGGTTTATGCTGACACAGCAATTTTCACGAAATAATTTTATTAGAGTATCATGTCTGATTGGTAATAAACTTGTGCATGAATATAATCAGAAACTACCCATACAAAGATTATGATAGAGTCATTATATGTTTTTTGCCTCCGTGATATAATATTATTATGAAAATAGAGACCATGCATAATGTCACATCTGGAAATAACCAGTTATAACTTAAGTCTTGTGCGTGAAACCAGAGACACAGATCTTTGGTGAAACTTCTTAACTTAAATTGTGGATGGCTGATGAAGGAGAAAATGTGTCCATCGTGAATATGCAGTCACGCTGTACAAATTAAAACACTGATATAAAAATGTCCAGTAGGAGAGAGATATCATGGTAAGACGCACCTGGGTAGTCGTCAGCTGTGCAAAAAATGTCCGTAGTTACCCGAATTGACCCTACACTATTTACTCTTTTTAGACGTCATCCAGAATAATTAATCAAATCTTTAAATATTTACTATTTGTCCATGAAGATTCCTCAATATCATTGCATGTCCTTCAAGTACTCACGATGACACACATGTATATAAATGTTTCTACGAAGCTTTTAACGGACAACACTGTTTCGCGTAATTTGAATATGTAAACCTAATTGCGTCTTCTAAAATCAATACCAATCCTTCGTCAACGTGAATACTTTCAGGTACATTTCTCTTTTTGTGGCGTATTAATTCCTTCGTGCAATTTTACCTACTTTGCGCTCTTTATTTGTAAACTGGTTCCCGTTCATATAGCCGTGCAATAAAGTGTACACACAAGTCAACGGGAACCAGTTTAACCGACTTGCTGGACTTTATACTCAACCTAATGCGGAAGTAAATTTTCATCACGTGACCTTCAATGGCTGACAAATAGCGGAAGCATCACTTGTAGTTTAAATTTCTTAGTCATTTTAGGATGTAAGCTGAGAATCTGCGAGAAGAATGGGTGTCTGGCGAAAGGTTGACAATGGCCCGATGTATGGGGTCGGTAAGTAGCCCAGTTTCTTTCTGAGGAGGTTGTGATCGGTTTTATTTGCATGCAGAATATATATCTTCCTTCTATGGGGTACTTCAAATAAATAGGAAGTGAACTGCAATCTTATAGTGGTTATCCTAGATCAATGATTGCGATATTTATAAGTCAATCATATTTATTGTGTTAATTGAGATTTCTCGATTCTAATCTAAACCGATCTATTTGGCCAAAGACCTATGTATGTATAGCAGGGCTTTTTTTCACAGGTAGGGGAAGGGGCCTTTTCCTTAAATTTGGGGAAAAATAACGCATAATTTTTGCAAAAGGGGAAGAAAAAACTTGATGTAAATTGAATTTTAGGGGAAAACTGCATGATTTTAAAGAATTTTCCTGAGGGGAAGACGCCTATGAACGGCCCCTGCTATAGAAGGAAAAAAAGCCCTGTATAGGTCTTTGATTTGGCCAGGGATGCTATATTACAGGGATGTGCAACCGCTTATCATCCACTGATCAAGTATAGATTATCAGTGCCTAGGCTAGCTAATGAAAGCAAAGGTATCAAAACTACCGAAATTACCATGAAAATGACACAAAGAATCGATAATTGACAAAAAGTAACATTAGTGGTCTATGATCGACTCAAGTTCCTCGTAGTTTTTATTTGTTTGTTATTAATTTTCACAACTTATTTTTCTAAATTAAATTTGAGAAAGAAATGCTTATATTATGCAAATTTTGTAGGAAAGAAATGTTTACATTATGAAAGTTTTGTTCGATTTATGAGCTCAAGCAGTGATGCTACACCTGGCTCAAGACGAAATTAACTTTCACTGCTATTTTTTTTATATAAATTGAATTTTAAAAAGAAACGACTATATCATGAAAATATGTATGAAAAATTGAAATACATGTAGTATATTACATTATGAAAGTTTTGTACAATTAAATTTTATATCTCGAATTATCAGCTGAAGGTGAAATTTTCGCGGAATAAACTTGTGAAAGAAAAGTTATATCATGACAACAAATGTACGATAGAATGCTAAAATTTGACTTTAAATTCGTGAAAGAAACTTTTATATCATGAAAAAATGTACGATCGAATGCTAAACATTTTAATTAAATTAAATTTGTATAACAAATATATATCATGAAAGTTTTGTTCGATTTATCAACTCAAGACCAAATTTAATTTTGTATCGTGGAACTTTTTTCAATTTATCAGCTGAAGAAGAAATGTTCATGGTTAAACTTTTATTTAAAGAAATGCTATATATCATGAATGTTTTGTGCGAAAGAAATGTACGTATGTTATACATTTTATGGTGAAAGGTTTGTTATTTGTAATTTTGATTCGTATAACTTTATCTTGTTATTGATCTTTGTTTTTCATAATGTATGTCTCTATTATAGCGTATCAATTTTATTAGCCAAAGACTTAATCTGTAACTTTTAATCTTCCGCCAAAATGGCGTAGGATATGCCCTCGTATAGTCATAATCATAATCTCGATGACGATCTTTACTGATTACAAGGAACACTGGGGGCCAAAGACGTATCACGAGAGGCGGTTCGCATCGAAAACATGTGTATGTTATGCAACGACAAACGACACATGTTATGTACACATAACGTGGTTGAAAAGCTAAGGACGACATTTCTCGTAGTTAGTGACTATGTATTTTGCTGGAATATCATATTCCAAGCACGAAACATGGTGAGTAGAAACGTTTAATACTATGAAACAGTTGTATGCAGTTAATTGAGTACCAATTACGTATGAATTAAGCTCAAAAGTTAGGGATGTTCGTAGACAGTCTTGTTTTGGTAGATTTTTCATTAAAATATTTTTCGTGAGTATCATTTCTTATACTTACTGGGTAAGGTTTACTTATTCAATATTTTTGTCTTCATTAGAAATGTTCTGTAGGTGTAATAAGCACATATGAACGGGTTTTTTTGCATACTACGACTGTGTTTGTTTCTCACAGAGTGTGTGTATGGTGCTAAACGAAGGTCACTCTTCATGTGTACGTTGCTCACTGAAGTCAAAATCAATTTCAGGATACAGACCACGCGGTGTGTATGTACTGCCGGTCACCATTTTCCAGCATTTTAGAAGCGCAATGACATTGTGCAAACTCCAGCATATAGAGTGTTACGTTCATGAGGGAAGCAGATGATAGAGGTACAACTAAATATCACAATGCAACTTAAAATGAAGGACCATTACGTTATCTACAACATCGACGACATGACAACGATCACGGAAACTGGAAAAATTAATACCTACAAATAATGTAACAAGTGACAGACCAATATGGAAATTTCTTAAAGTGAACACACCGACTAAGTCTGTCCATTGCCAATTGTTCCTGAAACAAGCGGAATCCGGGATGTACAGAAGTTTCTCAACCAGATGGTGCTGAACTGACGGAACAATTGGACACAACTATACTATGCTCAGACGCAGAGGACTTTGAAAAAGTAGATCTAGCGTTACCGATGAAACAATAAAAGAGACCGTAGTACAATTACAAAAGCTTATTATTACTCTAATTATACCCCCATCACACTAGGGCAACGATTGCACTACACCCACCGCGTCCTGACAGGACGTTAGCAAATGAATGCATTTTGTTATTGTACCACCTGACAAGCCATTTGGATGCTGAAATTGCCGTTTTCTAAATAAGAAATAGAAGAAAAACAAACATGAAGCAACTTAGATTATGTTGCGTTAGTGCATGACTATAAGCAGAAAGAAGACTTATGTTTGGCCATCTTGACCAGTTAATATAAATGGACACATATGGAACAGTATACATACGGAGCTAGTGAATGCAATGAGGACGTTATTGGGACCTAGGGAGAGCGCAGTTCAGTCTGCATGGACGTAGTGAGCACATAATTTGGGCGTAGTATTAACGCAATAAACCTGGTGACAACGGGAAGCTGCACGTGTAATGAACTTACTGGCAATGTGATAGACGCAGTGAGAACCTGGCAAAGACGTTGTAAGGGCGTAGTGCGAGCCTGAGTGCATCATTTCTTTTCGAGTTTGACCCCGTCCCTGCCACGGCCATCAAAGTTTTCAGGACGTGATAGGAACTTTGCGAGCGTGGTGCGGACGTGCTCTGGTGTGATGGGGGCATTATAACTGACCGTAGACGTCTTCAAGACTGGGTCACCTTTTCTCAAATGGTGGATATTGGCGAATTCGGTGCAAATCACGCTTGGATTGACGAGCACGGTGCAACATTGCTATAGATACTAATGAATGGGGCAATGGTGTTAACGAATCGAAGAAATGCAATCAAACTTTTTAGATAACAGCAGATTTCTAAATTGTTCAATCTCGTAAATTATATAAGTATGTGCCTAAATCTATTATAATGCAGTTATTAAATGATAAGACCATCTAACAATTTTAACTGTTCTCTTTAAACCATCACACATAATTAAATAGATATCTGTCAACTGCAAAATATTAATTGATATACTCATTTGACTTCAGACTGAAACATCACACACTCTGTTAGTAACATATACATCAAAAAGAGACTTCAGTTGACACCATACACACTTGTCTAGTGCGAAAGGCCTTGTTATATTAACGTGTATACATTCTATTGAATCTGATAAGCGGTGGGGAGATGCTAAGTTATGTTCACAGACATGATGCCTGTATCATGAGTGCTTAATATTTTACAAATGGGTTTCATGTCACAATAATTTTGAGGAAAACTTTTTTTTACACAGAATAACGGACTAATCTGGCATAATTTGATGAATGACAACGCAATCATTGTACAGAAAACGCATTTTACAACGGCAAATACAAACTTAATAAAAACAACTAACAAGACAATCCAAAAAACTAACATTTCGTCCCCCTGCAGGTCAAACATTTCAAAATGGCATGTGGAGGTCAGAAAACCAGAGACTGTTTACATAAAATTTCGTTGTATAACATACACATGTTTTCGATGCGAACCGCCTCTCGTGATACGTCGTTGGCCCCCAGTGAGGAAGCAATCAATAAATCCGGATGGAAAACGGTATGGGTTAGTCTATGTTTCATAAATCTACATTGTTTTCACAGCTGCGCATATGTCATTTGAATGCATTAGGTCACGGTGTGTGACCATTAATTGGAAACAACAGGGTTCCACCAATAAAATTTAATGTCATAATTTAAACCAACATATTCACATCATATTGATCATGACAGTAATCAATCATTGTTGAAAAACTGATATTATTTTAGCAAATACAAAAACAAGTCAAGTACCTGAGATCGCTGAGATCACAGTGAAATATTCGTGGCGATCAGCATAAAACCATAATTTGGTCGACCTTACAACTAACCCATCATTAAAGATGTACATTACCAGATAAATATTGAATAAGATTAAAGTAATGTTTCTTCATTGCTCTCTTCATTATAAACAGATATAGAATAACTGCAAGGAATTCTGTTAGCATTATAATGTACGTAATATACCGTCATTATTTCAAGTCTTTGACTAAATGTAGTAGATATTTAAAGAATTGATCTGTATCTTATATTTCTGTATGGAAAGGCATGTATACACGTATTCTACAATGTTTTCATATTATGTATTTATATAATGTTGTACGAGTCATGAATAAACTGTTTGACTTTACTCAATCTGTAAAATTAAACTGTTGACACGCTTCGTGTATGAATTGATGTACATATATTGTTTGTCACATGCCAGTTGATTCTCAATCAGCCATTGTTATGAATTGACGATTTCGAATAATAGGTGTGAAAATATGTGCATACCAAATAATATATTCGGGTTACACCGTTTCTGGTTTGCGCTAAAATCTATGTAATTTAGTGCTTATATGATGCTTTTTCGTTTTGCTATGCACTGATAAAAATGGATCATTATCGAGAGCGAAATAAGGTACTACAGCAAAATAATTCTTGAAATTAATGTTATGCCGTCGATACAGACGTATGTCAGTCTCAAAATATGGAAGAAAATTTTCATGTTTAGTATACCTTCACATACAAATGGTGTTGCAAAAAGTGAAATATTTTCCTCGTCAGATCAGGCCGCCATTGAATTGAATCGTAAAAATGGGGTCATAATCAATCGCGAAATTGTGTTCTTTTACAATAGTAAGCATGAAAATATTATCATGCCGCCAATATCGACGTGTATAAGTGTCAAACTATGGAAGAAAATTTTGATATAGAGTATATCTTCACAAACAAATGATGTCGCAAAAAATTCAATATTTTCCTCGTCAGATCAGGCCTCCATTTTGTAAATTGTAAAAACTGGGTCATAATCGATCGCGAAATTATGTATTATGAAAAATAAAACATGAAAATATAGTTATGCAGCCAATATGGAAGTATGTCACACTTCAATCACGGCAAAATATCGTGAAATTAAGAATATCTTCATGTACTAAAGCTGTCGCAAAAAACTGACATTTTCTATTGTGCGACCATTTCGGTCAAATTATCACGTCAGTTTTATTTTCGAACGGTCACAAAAACTTGGAAATCTTTAGAACCACTAATATTTAGAAACAAAATTACAACATCTGTAAAATATTTAACACTTTAAGATCAATATATAAAAAACTCTATGCAAAAACAGCATTTATTTAAGCCGATTTAAGAGAATATTTGACCCATATTTTATCTGCTAGATATCGACATTAACGGTAAATGCGTGCGCATGCGCTCTCGCGCGAATATCCCTAGGCACTGTTTTTCAGCCAGTTTCCGTCCGTTGCGTATCCCTGTAATATAGCATCCCTGATTTGGCTTAAATTAAAATTAAGTTTGTTTGCACTTTATCGACTGACCCAAAAATCTCCCGCCGACCCAAAATATTTTATTACAAAATCTTGGAGAACTTTTTTTATTTGCACTTTTGATCAGATCTGCTTTCCGCTGTTTTCCTCTTCCTGATCGTTTGTAAAGAATACAATAAGTGGTTTATTGGTAACTAATTTGGTTACAGGCAAGAACTTTATATAATATATGCATACATGGATTCGCAACTGCCAAAATAAGCTCAAACGATAACGAGAGACGATCCCACAGTGTATATACTCGGCAATGTCCGACAGCTCTAATTGGTGTTTACAAACTTAAAGATACTAAAAACACTACACTCTGGCAACTGGGCACAGGAAATTGGTTAGGATCGGGTGTTCAATAGATTTTGGAAGTCAACTGTCAAGAGTCATTGACCCTTTGGACAAAATTTTCAAGAGTCAAAATGAAGTTTTCAAGAGTGATGCAAGTGTTTCCAAGAGTCAGTGTAAACTAACTTAGGCGGGGGGGGGGGGGGGGAATATGATTAAAATAATTTCTTGAAATGTGTTCTTCTAAGTGCCAATGTCATTCCTATACAGTCATGTATTCTGCTTTTATATTTACTTTTTTATTTTAGTTGTTTTTATAGTGTCCAGTGCCTGTATTGAGGTCATTTCATTATTTCTGTGGGTATATACTTCATTATTTTGATATGTTGTCACTATTCATATATCACATACAAATGAATAGAAAAAACGTAAGTATCTTTTTCCAAAATTCCACATTACATACACATGCACATAGTTAAACATTACCAAGCACAAATGTGTCAATCATATTCAAAAGTAACACAACTTATGTTTTAATATATAAGTTACTAAACAAACTAAGAAAAAGACACATAGTGACACAACAGCATAAAATTGAACTTTATGTTTATTTCAACATTTTTTCGTATGACTACCGGACCATACAACAGGCGTTTATTCGTTATTATTATAATTAGTTTTATTCGGCGATGTTTCGTCTTTATCCTTATTGTAAGTAAAGTGAAAGTATGATTTTTGGGAAATGGTTGTAACTTGTATAGGTCATCAGGTCCATTCAAAACTACACATTTTTACTTACACGCTACACTGGATAATTGAAATAATATTAATTAATTGCTCACGCATTCATTGGAAAATGTATTGAAATCGGTAAAAACAAAGTCAAAGAACTCCGATGTTTCTGTCGATTAAATTACCTTTATCGCGAACAATCAATGTTGATTGCCATAAATTAAGTGTTACAAACATGCTATATTATCTATGCAATAGATCCCACTCGTAAACAAGCAGCTTCTATAGTGTCATTAAACTAACTGTTACATATATTATTATATATGCTGAATGTGTACTACCTACTTCTTACCTAATTAGCACCTACAATTTTATACATCATCAAGTCAAGTCATTTGGCCCTAGCCATTCAGCGACGCGACACACGCTTACATACTGATCTAGGTTTAACACGATGGATAATTAACGCATTGATGATTATCTTTTGCCCGTTAACTTTTGGTGCTTTGGTAGAAATCCCCCTGGTCAAAGTTGATGCGCACGGCATATTTTTGAAGAGTCAAGAACAATACTTTTGAGATTTTCGTGTGTCAAAACCCGATCTCGAGTCAAATGTACATCCTGTAGGATGCAACAAATTCCTTAAAGATACTGAGATATATGTAAATTTATAATCCACAACTGTCTAAGTATATGTATGAAAAAAGCTTCAGTCAAACATTTCAAATTCCAAGATGGCGGACATCTATTATTATCCGTTCGTCTCCGAGTTGAAACATTCGGAATACCACGGATATTTTCGTATTTTTGCTATTGTAACAAGAGCATGAAATCCCGTTGATTCAGGTGTCATGACCGCTGGATTTGATTACTTTTAACTGTTAATACGGAGGTTGCGAATCCATGTATGTATTTTAAGTCCTTGTTACAGGGTAGCCCTACTAATTCAGCTGAGAGGATGGCCCTTCCGAATTCGTTCACGAAAGTCGGCCAACCGAAAAGCGCATAAGTAGGGCTGAAGATGGGGCTGCTTCATGCCTCTGAAACAAAGCACTGTTCTGCCCTTATCAATTGAATATTGTGCCTTGGACCAAATGTAATTCGAACATTTGTTGTAATGGTCAAATAATTTAATATAATAAATTGCTAATTTGTTTGATTATAATTTTTTATTTACGAGGGGATGAAAGATTTTATTTAACTTAGGCCATCATTAAAGAATTGTTTGTTTGTAGTGCTCCGACCCTAATTTCCAGAGGTGGGTAGGTAGGTAGGTATCTTATAAAATTTTTTCTGTAATTGCATTTTTTTATTTTTTTTTAATAAAATAATTGGCAACTTTGAAATAGTATAAAATACACAATATTATCATGGAGTCTGCTCTGCATTAAACATGTAATTAGACAGAACAAAATATGATGAACAACCAGTTTGTATTGGATAAAGGCCATGTATTTTGGTATGATGTAAAAACAGAAAGTACTTTTTAACTGAACAGGTGCGAACAGATAACAAAAAATAGCAGTTAACTTGAAAAAAGAAAAGTAGGGGCGATTTTGATGGATTGGCCAGAGCACTACAAACAAAGATTTTTTTATTTTCAGCCTTATATAAGTAATATTTTAGATTAATTACAGTACATGCAAGGTGGGTTTTCCAATTTCCTTCCAGCCACTGAGTAAAAAAAAATTAAGGTGACAAGTAACCTTGGCATATCCACCGTGAATAGAAATTGTCTCTCTAAATTGTTACCATGACCATTTCCCGGCACCTCGTAAATTGCCGGTCAAGGTGGACGAAAGCTGTGGATTCATGCCGGTGAAAATTTGGCTGTGGTTTATTTTTCAGCTATATAGATAAATTGATTTAAATATTTTTTTATATTTCTACCATGGACTGTAGTATATATTTTGAGAAAGCTACTTATTTACCTTATGTATACGCACTTATATGTTGATTTTTATGCATTACTAAGCTGCTACTTATAAATCCAAATTTGAATCATAAATATCAAAAATGGATTAGCAGTGTTTTCTTATAGTTATAGTAACACACTTTACAGATTTATGAAGTTACTGCTCTATGTTTCGTCGTAAAATTAGACTAAACTGCTTCAGTTTCAATGTATTAATTACACCTAAATAAGTAGGGTCCAGATTCTCTCAAACAGTCAATAGCACTACACATTGATTGTGTCAGGGTTTCAGCTAGAATTAAATGGAGGTTAATTTGCCAGTCAATGTCATTTTTGAAAACAAACAACCAATGAAAATGCTAATAATCATCAATCAGTGATCGCGCAGGGTTTCCAAATAAAACACATGCTTTAGCGTCAGTTTCATTGCATTTTTTAAAATAATGTGTGTAGATAGTATTGGGATTAAATTGCAATAAAATCTGACCTTGTTGACATGTTAAGCATAAGTTACATCATTCTTGATTGAAATTTATACTTTATTGTGTCAATTAAAAGATGAGTAGATCATTCAGTAGGTCCACAATTTGTGACAAATCAGACCAAGTGTGAAAATCAACTGGCTCATTCTTTTACATTAGTGGATTACGATAACTATGGTCACCATGGCCCAGGACGCATAAAAAGTTGAAATAAAAATCGATCCAGAGTTGCCCCCCCCCCCCCCCATTTTTTGGCAAAAATGTACCCCCCCCCCCCCCCACCTCCACAAAGTTAAGTACCTAAACGTAATTTGTCATCATTAAAAACGTGCAGCATCGCGATTTATCGTAATATATGAGTGACAGTCGAACTTTAAATCAGTACAAACAAATTATTATGCTCCAGTATGTATTATTATACCCAAAACACGAGCTACGAAGAACAATTTCTAAATTCAGTAAGAGTTGGCTCGCGAAATTGTATTACAGAACCATGTACGTTCGATGAACGTTCATGCAGGACTGTTCTAGAGTAAATCGAGCGAAATTTATTTACATCTAATGTTTACTTTACTTCATGATAGGCAGGGCTTATTGACTATCGTAATGTCAACGTTTTGAATGTCAAGTTCAGTACAGATTTGAAGATCATCGCGGAAGACAACTCCATGCAGCCAGTGTTCACGTAAATAAATATCTTGCGCGTTCGATTAACTTTCAGAACTGTTCTAGAGTTAAACGAGTAAAATCGTCTGCATGTAAACATAAACTGGTTCCCGTTCCATGTTGCTGTACACCAAAGTTCAGTCAAGTCAATGAGAACCAGTTTACATGTGACCATGTGTTTGGACTAATTACCAACATTCGGATTAACAAAAGATCGCTGCAGGCATCTTGACGTACAGGAAGGTTCGTGACATTTTGCACGTACTATGCGATTTGGACCGAGTTTTATGAAATTTATGGAAAATTTATAGCCAATTTATAGACCGATTTTTCAACCCATTTCTGCTGCTCAAATCGGTCTGAGGCGTTGAAATTCGGTCTGGTCTGGCAAATTGTCGTTTTTTTGCGCCCTGCCATAGCCGTCCATCGTTATTTAAGGTGGATCTGAGTGTGCTTTAGGTGACAAATTTTGCATTGTCATCCAGACTCGTTGTCACAGTGACGGATGACAATTGGAAAACCCACCTTGCTTGTACTGTATACTTATAATCATTTTATGTCAAAATTTATTTCAATTCTGGAAATATATTTCAATTAAAATCAATGAAATGAAAGTCCTTACACAGAAAACTGTGATACATGTAGTATTTTACTCCATGCAATGACAAGCAACATCAGTATAACTGTATTAACTACAAAATAAAACAATGTCTTGCCCTTCATGCTTTGAAAGTGCCCCTTCAGAACACAAAATGGTAAACGTCAAAGTCACTTATATTCTGCGAGAAACACTAGTCAGTCGCATTTTGCTAACTGTAAACCAGGAAATAAATTTGCACAATTTAAATTAAATTAGCGAGTTTCGTGGACGGGTTGTTCCTGTGAAAGTAAAATGTCATGATTCACTCTTTTTTGCCATTAAACCGCGAAAATTATTAGCTACAAGAAGATTGTCTTAGAGATTGTCTTATAATAACTTAAGTATCAAGGTGTCAGCGTATGGGTTTGTTGTTTGTCTATTAACTACATGTATTACTCAATTTACTGTGACATAGGAAACAAATGAAACAGCTTGGGTGATTAGTTTGAAAGTTCTGTCCACTTTCTGCTCATTTCGTTAAAATTTCAAAAAAAATATCTTTGAAAATAATATTTATCAGTCAAGATCGCTATTGATTGTGATTGCTTGAAAAATGACAAGTAATTGAGACTTGAATGCTGCAATGGTTTATTCAAATTTAACACTTTTGTGATTCAAAGTGTGAACAACGCCATACATGTACTTTAAAGTTGGTAGTTACCGCTTTATTGTTTTTGACATGTTATTAATTAGAATAGACTGAGATTAAATACACAGAAGCGACTATTGTTATAGTCACTCATTTTTCGCAAACAAACCATTTCCGCATTTTTGTTTGGCTTTTGTGTTGTAAATGAAACTATGTATGGACATATCGCCGAACTTAACTTTTAATATCATACCAGTATTGTAATAACTATTAACTCAGAACTAAAGTATTCACTTAAAATTACACACTATGATCACTGACCAGGCAAATTACCATTATGGTGCCTTGTAATGCCGTGTTATGTTGGTGTTATTCAAAGTATACATTTCAAAGCATGTTTTGTTTCGTGGGATTTGCGGTCTCCTCAAATCCGCGAAAGTAAATGCCATGAATATGCCTGGGTACTTAAAAATGCAAAAGTTTCTTGGCACGAAAGTTTCCTGGTTTACAGTATTATATGTTAAATGGCTTACTAAGTAACTTACATCATGAAATAATTCCTTCTGTGAATGTGTTTAAGTTCCTTAAATTCAATGAATTATGCTTGCACTGAAACTTCTTTCTCATTACTTGATGTAATTAATTAATTGCTAAATCAAAATGTAATACACGTACATGTACTTTACAAAGTTTTGTTGATGAAGAAAGTCTAGTAACTACATGTATGAGATGTAAGATTTTTATGAGTGTTTATACTTTCTGATAAATTATAGCATTGTTGCAGGAAATAAGTTAAGAAAATGTTGGCTGCTATTATAATTGATTTTTTATTTAAAAAAAGGTTTCTCGAACAAAGAGACTGAATGGTCCCACTTATTCTTTCCTTTGGTCCATTTTATTTTTTTGTCACATGTATGTGATGGCCTGACATGTATAAAGACTGGTAGTGAAGCTGTATGACTCATGGACTTATTCAGTCGTTCAATGGTACTAGTAACTATTCGTTTCTCTTTTCAGTTATCTATCATTTCAAGGTGAAAGGAAGCAATATACTCAGTCTAGATGTTGGAGAGACTGTCATTATAAGAGAAGAATCAGATGGTATGTATTATAGCACTAACCAGTTTGTGATGTAAGCCACTTGCCTCATAATTTATTAATTATGGGCGATTTGGCGGATTCCACAGCGGTGTCTGTTTTCTAATTCAATAGTTTTATTCGGATCCTCACCAAACTTGAGGGAAATGTTTATGGCCATGAGATCTCGGTCAAGTTCGATAACTAGCCTAATTGACCCAGGCACTTATGAGTTATGACCCTTGACACTTTGAAAAATGAATTTTGATGGGGGTATTTTGTGACCTCTTGTTATCATTAAGAATGTAGCATGTGGAATAAAGGGATTTAACAAACCAGCTTTGTCAGGTTTAAGTTAAACTTTTATCCTCATTTTAACTACCGTATTTCAACTTATTTTCATACATTTCATGGGTTTGTTAAATTGAAGTTATGAACATTATCCTTTGTCTCTTTTGCTTTAAAAAATAAAAACTGAAAAATATGAGATTACCGGTACTAAAATTTTGTAATATTTGTCACAGTTCTAATTTCTACTTGGTCATTGGTTCATACTTAGTTTTTCTTTCCAAATCAACCAATCAGATTAAAGATTTTTGAGACATCCAACTCATTTTACATTGAAAGCATCTAGTATAATGATAAAATCTTGTCTGGGTTTTGAAATTGTGACTTACTGATTGAGTGTCACTAGATAGATTTGAGAAATTGTGTGGATGCAACTAAATACTAATATAGAACCCTTAAATTCTCTTTATTGTTTAGAAAAATATACAGAGACATTCTTTCTGACTCTCTGAACTGTTATGGACTATCCATTTAGTTTAGTCTTATATCTTTCCTCTATTTTATGATATTTGGGTTAGTTTCTATACTTTAGTCATGTTGTTTTCATATATATTGTTGTTGCTCTGAAGTGTTAAGAATCAGGTTTCATTTTCCTGGTTGACTGTATGCCAAGTTAAGCATGTGCTTGTTTAAATGTCATCTGTTGATTGTAGTTTTACTTACTTCTTTGTATTTTTATAAACCTTGACATACTGGCATTTGTGGAAATTAATACCAAATTGTTACTTATAACTTAAGAGAGAGAAAGAGAGAGTATGAAGTACGGTCATACATGTAAGTGAGGCCCACTCAGTGATCTTTTTCTGCTATATTTACTGCCGAATATGGACAGTTTCCTTTAGAAAAATTTCCTTCATTTTCCCCCTAAAAATGGCCAGAATTTGCCATTACATGAAGTGTTTTCCACATGATCATGTAAAAAGAAGAAAAATTGTCTCTAATTACAGTGTAGTAATATTTTTATTTATGATTTAAACAACTAAATAATCACATATTCCATAGAAATAAATGTTACAATATATTCCCATTTTGAATTTTTGTGTGCTAAATTTCCCCTTTTGATAGCATGGGCAGTGAGAAAAGTTTGGAAAAAATCACTGCCACCAAAGAGGAGAAATAAATAAAATGTTTTGAAGACATACAAACTTTTATTAATCTATAGAAATTGTTCTATGATTTTAGTAGACTAAATTGTTAGTAATTTTTGTAGAAATTGTACTGAGATGTTCTTTGTTTGATGATATCTGTACAGCATCATCATTAAAAACTGATTTTACTGGCTTATGGTAAAATACATACCGGTACCCGGTAAGAATGGTTGTGTATCCTGCTTAAGAATATGAAATAGATAGAGCAACAGGCTTACATATAGATGCATTCAATAAGACTCAGGAAAATTGAACTTGAGTGCTATAATCTCCCCCCACTCTATTTAATGGCAATTACTGTTCTTTTCAAGTGGAACTGTGATAAAAAAAAAACCTGAAGCAGAATATAAAACATAGTATTTTGCCAAGGATATTCTGACCCAATTTTTACCATAGTATTATGAGTTTTGGCTCTTTATATTTAAGATTCCGGGAGATAAATGTTTAACTCTTTTTATGGCCGATTTATTTCATTGAAATTTCTGCAAAGATGTTTTATAAAATATGAATTCTGTTGTTGTACTCCTTAACTAGTGACTGATGATATTTTAGTCTTTGAAAGAAAAAAGAAAATGTTACTACTTAAGGTTAAACCTAGCTGTGAAAAAAGCCACCCTTTGGGAAAGATATAATGTGGCCTTCATTGACAGGACTGGTTGCCTTTATTTGTAGGTCATATTGTACTGAATAATCAATGATAGGTTTTAAAAGAATGGCTTTTATTCACAGGGTGGCTTTTATTTACAGATAGCAGCTAAGTCAAAGCTTTCATATGACCCTTAAGAGGACATTTTGACTCAAAGAAATTTAAGCTTTAGACTCATGAAAATTTGAACCAAAGGGTAAAATTGTCTATAACATCAGCTGGCAATCTTTTTTACTCAAATTACTATCCGGTAAGGATCAGTTTTGACCTTCAAAGGGTGAATTTTGTCATTCAACAACAATACTATCAGTAATACACATTTACTTTACAAAAAAGCCAATTTCAAACTTTAACAACAGATGCTGTATTGCATTTAGTGATTTACACAATCATGTATTTCTGAGACTTGAGCTGTTAGAATTGATATTCAAAAAAGGCTCTGGAAAAAATGTATACTTTTGAGGAGGGGGATGGGGGAAAATTTCAGCCCTGAAAATCATGAAATAAGGGCCCTGATTAAGAGACAGGTATATTAAGAGATCACATACAGTCTTTCCCATAGGCTGTCCCTTAATGCAAGATGATAAATTGACTGTTAGTGTATTACCATCTCTTTCCATGTTAGTGTATCAAACCGTTCATTGCATGATCCTCTGCACTTACTGTAATTGTGTCACTGAAGCAATATTTCCTTATAGATCATTGTCTTAACTTATTACACTTTTGTATATTATATACACCTATAACTGTACTAGCGGCTTCTTCCAAATAAAGACCACCTTGTGATTAAAGATCATTCATATAAAACCTGTCATTAGTTTTTCACTGCAAAAAGACCTTCAAATAAAGACCACCTATCAATAAAAACCACAATCTTTCCCGAGGGTGGCCTTTGTTCACAGGTTTGACTATTCATCATCTTCATACATGTATGTCTATTTTCATGCATTTCAATTCCTTTTGTTTACATGTATGTCTATTTTCATGCATTTCAATTCCTTTTCTTTACATGCATGTCTATTTTCATGTATTTCAATTCCTTTTCTTTACATGCATGTCTATTTTCATGCATTTCAATTCCTTTTCTTTACATGCATGTCTATTTTCATGCATTTCAATTCCGTTTGTTTAAATGCATGTCTATTTTCATGTATTTCAATTCCTTTTGTTTAAATGCATGTCTATTTTCATGTATTTCAATTCCTTTTGTTTAAATGCATGTCTATTTTCATGTATTTCAATTCCTTTTGTTTAAATGCATGTCTATTTTCATGTATTTCAATTCCTTTTGTTTAAATGCATGTCTATTTTCATGTATTTCAATTCCTTTTGTTTACATGTATGTCTATTTTCATGTATTTCAATTCCTTTTGTTTACATGTATGTCTATTTTCATGTATATTAATTCCTTTTGTTTTCTTTGCAGACTGGTACTTTGGTTATAACACAAGAAACCATTCCCAAATTGGAATTTTTCCCAAGTCTTATATACATCTAAGAGAGGCTACATTTCTCCAAACTGGGTTTGTACACTAAGATTAAATCAATAAGTGTGCTTAATGAGTTCTTTTTTGCCTTTAGTTCTGTAATTTATGAATATTAAATAACAATATGCGTACATACTTCCTGGTTTGTAATTACAGTCATGGTAGAATGTAATAAACTAGTTTCTACTTAATTGCTTGAAAATTAATGGCAGAATATTATTATGATTAATTATGTAAAAAAATCTCTCATGAAATTTATAGTATCAGATGCATCTTTTATAAAATAGACAGCCTTGGTTTCATTTGTGTAGGTTTTATATTTTCAAATTGATCTTTAAAAAAAATGGTAGACTTTAGACAATAGAAAATTGCAGACTTGTATTAAGTTGTACTCATACATATAGCTTTAATGCTGGGGTATAAGTTTTCTGTGTTTTTCTAAGTCCCCAAGGGTCTTTATCAGCCTGTTAGCGGTTAGCACCAAAAAAAGTGATGTTAAGGTCTTCACAAATACTAATTTTCTGGAGCTTTCCTCTTCAACTAGCTCAGGTTTTTCAGTTTTGCTATCTTGCAGTCACAGTTCATGCCATACTGTTATAAGCAACTTACAAATATCTAGTAACATTACTTTACTATAAAATGTGACTTCCTACATCAGTCTGAAGTAAATGTCATTTTTACAGGTCACTACTGACAGCCATTCCAAAGGAACCGCCAATAGCTCAAGAAATCTCATCTGTTGTGAGAGAATGGTTCATGTATTGGAAAAATCAATATGTGGTAAGTTACAATGTAATCCTTTATTAGGCGTAAAAAAATGATCGTCCCTGGATATCCGACCTACCCTAATTTTTCCCGGCTACCATATTATTTTATTAGGCCCCCCAAGTGTAGCTCCTGATGATATCAGTTATACACAGTGTAGCTCCTGATGATATCAGTTATACACAGTGTAGCTCCTGATGATATCAGTTATACACAGTGTAGCTCCTGATGATCTCAGTTATACACAGTGTAGCTCCTGATGATATCAGTTATACACAGTGTAGCTCCTGATGATCTCAGTTATACACAGTGTAGCTTCTGATGATATCAGTTATCCACAGTGTAGCTCCTGATGATTTCAGTTATCCACAGTGTAGCTCCTGTTGATATCAGTTATCCACAGTGTAGCTGCTGATGATTTCAGTTATACACAGTGTAGCTCCTGATGATATCAGTTATACACAGTGTAGCTCCTGATGATATCAGTTATACTCAGTGTAGCTCCTGATGATATCAGAAACCATAGTGTAGCTCCTGATGATCTCAGTTATCCTCAGTGTAGCTCCTGATGATCTCAGTAACCATAGTGTAGCTCCTGATGATCTCAGTTATCCTCAGTGTAGCTCCTGATGATATCAGTAACCATAGTGTAGCTCCTGATGATCTCAGTTATCCTCAGTATAGCTCCTGATGATCTCAGTTATCCTCAGTGTAGCTCCTGATGATATCAGTAACCATAGTGTAGCTCCTGATGATCTCAGTTATCCATAGTGTAGCTCCTGATGATCTCAGTTATCCTCAGTGTAGCTCCTGATGATATGAGTTATCCTCAGTGTAGCTCCTGATGATATCAGTTATCCACAGTGTAGCTCCTGATGATCTCAGTTATCCATAGTGTAGCTCCTGATGATCACAGTTATCCACAGTGTAGCTTCTGATGATATCAGTTATCCACAGTGTAGCTTATGATGATATCAGTTATACACAGTGTAGCTTCTGATGATATCAGTTATCCATAGTGTAGCTCCTGATGATCTCAGTTATCCACAGTGTAGCTCCTGATGATCTCAGTAACCATAGTGTAGCTCCTGATGATATCAGTTATCCTCAGTGTAGCTCCTGATGATCTCAGTTAACCACAGTGTAGCTCCTGATGATATCAGTTATCCACAGTGTAGCTCCTGATGATCTCAGTTAACCACAGTGTAGCTCCTGATGATATCAGTTATCCACAGTGTAGCTCCTGATGATCTCAGTTAACCACAGTGTAGCTCCTGATGATATCAGTTATCCACAGTGTAGCTCCTGATGATATCAGTTATACACAGTGTAGCTTCTGATGATATCAGTTATACACAGTGTAGCTTCTGATGATATCAGTTATACACAGTGTAGCTTCTGATGATCTCAGTTATCCTCAGTGTAGCTTCTGATGATATCAGTCATACACAGTGTAGCTGCTGATGATATCAGTCTTACACAGTGTATCTGCTCCTGATGATATCAGTTATACACAGTGTAGCTGCTGATGATATCAGTTACCCACAGTGTAGCTTCTGATTATTTCAGTTATCCACAGTGTAGCTTCTGATGATATCAGTTATCCACAGTGTAGCTCCTGGTGATTTCAGTTAACCTGAACCGCACTGTACTCACTAACATCAGATGATGTGTCAAGCGCAACAATCAGATGTCTAGGGTCAAGGTTACACTCGGAGGTCAAATAGCATCTGTCCATGTTTCATGTCCAGGCTGTAACTTGGACATCTGTTGGACAATTGTAAATAACTTGGTACAATTACTCACCAACATCAGACAGTGTGTCACTCGCAACAGCCAACATCACAACATCGAGTTTCAATTTTCTCCAATGTTGTTCTCGATTATTTTTTTGCCTCCTGCAACATGATTCTGTCTAAGACTATATGTTAAATTCACAAGCACAAGCATCATCTGCACGTGTTGAAAGTAGAATCCTTCATGTGAAGGTTAATTTTTATACACTGCAGTAAAAAACAGCGGAATATGGGGGCAGTTTATTTTGTGTCACTGACACTTTTAATACTCTGACAATATGAATAATTTGTCATTTTCTGGTTGATAAAATGATGCTATAACGGATTCTGTTTTAATTTGATACATTGTATCTGATCTAGCTCAGGTGTGGCTTAACAATTGCTAAGATAAATGTCTTGTCAATTTGTATTAAAGATGAATGAATGCAAATAAATTTAATCTCCTTTATCCTTTTTTATGATATTTCACTTGTTGTATAATACTCTAGTCTTGATTTAATAGACATTAGGCAATACTAAATTAAGTTAGTATGGATTCTATTTGATGTATAACCATATCTGTGAAGTCTAGTCTATCTCCTAGATTATTGGTTTTGTCATTCTAGGTGTTCACATCTGTTTCAGACAATTGTTTGGAAGTTGGCATTATTGTAAATCACACAGGTTCTAAACTGATATAATGATATACTAGTACAATTATGTTTTTTTTTACCTATGTCATTAAATCCATTTGTTAGCCCATTCACATATTAATGACTACAGAATAGATAGAGTTTTAGGTGTATTGGCTTTGGATGTTGGTATATATAATACACTGGTTATATTTTAGTCTGCAGAGTTTTTTTTAGGTAAAGGTGAGGATGCTGGGTGCATGTATTAAGGGGGAAAAATGATAGAAATGAGGCAAATTTTGGGCATTATTCGTAAAGAAAACAGGCAAAATAATTATTTTTTGTGGGGAAAAATATAGCTTATTTTCTGGGGGGAAGATGCTTACTATCAGTGTCACTTTCCTAGTAAAAAAACCTTTGGTCTGCATGACTATTGAACCCAGAATTTTCCAAAATTTTTGTACAACCTTGTGGAATATAGAAACAGAGCTGACTGTAAATTCTCTGTTTTATTTTCAGGCTAATGACAAACAGTTCAATCACATAGAGAATATGATTACTGATTTGTTAGTATGGAGAAAAGAAATAACTTCCAAAAAGATCACAAACGAACAATTGAAAGATCTGAAACAAAAAGCTGCCGCTAAAATCGATCTCGGGAATGCGTAAGTCTTTAGTCTGTCTTAAGGGCAGTTTTTATAAAACAGGTCGTATTATGGGAACACCCACGACGGGGGGTTGGCGGGCGGTCTCCACGACGGTGCTGCTCTCTAATACAAACAGTTTTATTTTTGATCCTCACCAAACATCATGGAAATGTTTATTGCCATGAGATTTCGATGAAGGTCGATTACCAGCCCAAGTGGCCCAGGCACTTTTGAGTTATGGCCCTTGACAGGCATGTTTTGTAACCTTGCACTCTTGTTTCAATATAGAATATTTTCACGAATTTATTGTTGCCTCAAGGCTTGGATTCTTATGTTTACATGTTAGATTCATTATTTAGTCTATTATACCATTGAATTGCTCATTTGTTAGACATCAGTTAGTGCCCTTGGAACAAATAGTTGTTGTTGCACCAAGTGCTCTAGGAAGTTATTGTGATCGCATGATGTCCATCATCAGCAATTGCTGCAGGAAACATTATATAAATACCCATTCTTCCTGTTTCTTCATCTCCTGTTTGGAGTGTCTCTGAAGTGACCATAGCTGTTGAATAGGCAGTTAGGAAATGGATAAACATAAACATCTTAGGTGTCTTTAACTTCATGTTCTTTATTTCAAGGGTCTTCTTTTGACGTTGGTCTTACGCTATACTTTGAAAATTCTTTATTATTAATCCATTTTAATTGTTAATTTATCAGATTTATTTATTATTTCAGGTTACTGGGATTTGACCTGGTGGTACGTGATGACGAAGGAAATATTCTCAACCCAGAAAGTTCAAGTGTTGTTCGCATTTACAAAGAGGTACTTTAATTCATTATTATTAATTACCTGTCATATTTATTACCTGTCGTATTTATTACCTGTCATATTTATTACCTGTTGTCTTTTTGTCGTCCCAAATCATGAAAAATGAATTAGAATTTCTCAGAATCTAGGAAATATGATTTTTCAGAATCAATATTTGTATAATTTAATCATGGTTTTAAACCAGAGGTATATTCATTTAAGACCAGGAGCATAAAACATAGAATTTTGAGAAGATTTGTCCTGTTAAAGATATGTTGAAATATGCAATATAAAAATGCTTCACCATAGTTTTTATTATAATGTAGTAAGTTTGAATTTCATTGTTTTATTGTCATGCTAGTAGCATGTGCTTCATCATTTTGTTGTCATGGTTTCATATCGGTGTATTATTACCACAAACATAGCTGGTACCATTGTTTGTCTTAGCTTGACTTTATGTAAAAGAGGAACCACAGAGAAAGCTGGTACCGTTGTTTGTCTTAACTTGACTTAAAGGAACTAAATTTATTTTCTTTGAAAATGTGAAGGAAATGAAGATCAAATGACTATGAATCTTGCAAAATGATTAATTAGTGAAAAATTATCTGATATATAAATGATTAATTCAACACAAGAAATCAAAACTCCTGATTGAAATAAACCAGTTATTGAAATAATTGATACATACTCTTTTGTATGCAATTGTTCTAATTCTCCAGTTCCTTAGATTTCTTAGTTTTATTATTTATTTATGAATTATCATTTATGTATTATCTTTCAGCATGTCACTGCAGCAGATCAACTTAAGGGGGAAATGGTAAGTTTGTGAAGAAAAGTTTGTTTTAGGTTACTTGACCAAAACATTGGTTAGGAAGTTTCAGGTTACTTGACCAAAACATTGGTTAGGAAGTTTTAGGTTACTTGACCAAAACATTGGTTAGGAAGTTTCAGGTTACTTGACCAAAACATTGGTTAGGAAGTTTCAGGTTACTTGACCAAAACATTGGTTAGGAAGTTTTAGGTTACTTGACCAAAACATTGGGTAGGAAGAGCAAAACACGATTTCTATTCTAAATATTTTGTGTGAGAATGATACAATTGAGAATATAAGGTACCCTTCTTTCTTAATTATTTAGCACTTTGGATTTTGCTTTTAGAAACGTTAGGTCTGGAACCCAAAAATAGGGTACCGGTAGGCCAAGTAACCATTAACTCAACTTTTTTGGCCTTAGCAAATACAGTCAAACCTGTGAACAAAGGCCACCTTTGAGAAAGACAAAATTTGGCCTTTATTGACAGGTGGCCATTATTCTTGATACATGATTTTTTTAAAAGAATGGTCTTAATTCACAGACTTTTATTCCGAGGTGGCTGCTAACAGGTTTAACTATATGCCCTTTTTTGTTTTAAATGTATTTTGTATTATCAGTATTTGTCAAATGAAATATGTTATCTAGCCAGTAATCATGAGTAATGGTCGTTGATGAGATGATGGCGATGCTCCGATTTCGTAAAGTACTGCAGGCCTTACACTTTGCTGACAGTGACATAAATGACTGATTTGATAAGCTAGTTACTAGTGTAATAAAAAAGCTGTATCTGTAAATGAAGCATAATTCTGGTTCAGTGTGGTTTTAATGGTATATTTTGATATTATGTTTACTGGAACATCTAGTGATATCTATTTGGTGTACGGGAAGTTAAGTTTATGTAGTACTAATATCTATGGTCATTTCTTATTTAATCAGTTTTAATAAATTAGTCACTGACTTTTGCCTTTGATTAATCAATTAAATTTTCATTGACTGATTACAATCACTACTGATAAAAACAGCCTGCCAGATGCCAAACTGACTGCTTAGAAACGAAAATTGGCCATCTAGACATCCCAAATCCATCATTTATGACAGGATTATTGTATATAGGTGACTATTACTCACAGGTGACTGTTATTTTCAGGTGGCTGTTGTTTACAGGTAACTGTCAACTCAGACTCTCTGTATTAAATACGAGTATAAGATGAAAATGTTTTTTTCTTGTATTACAGATGGGAGAGAACAAAGCATCTGTTGAGAACAGGGCTTCGGTCGGTGCTACATATAATCTCTATGTCAGGTTACACAATTTTGTATGTCGTGTCGATGATGTTGACATACTTATTAATCTCTATGATGCTAGAGAAATGAAATATATTTGGTAAGTGTGAATCATGTTTTAATGCCATTGTTTTTTTTAGCTCACATGTCACAAAGTGACAAAGTGAGCTATTAGGATCACTCTCCGTCCGGCGTTGTGCGGTGTGCGTCGTGCGTCGTCAAACTTGATGTTGTGACCACACTAGGGGCCACATTTTTGGCTCAATTTTAGCAAAACTGGGTCAGAACGTTAATATCAACAAAATCTCGGACGAGTTTGATATTGGGCCATTTGGGGTCAAAAACTAGGTCACCAGGGCCAAATAAGGGAAAATCTTGTGAACACTTTAGAAATCACTGTTTTGACTGGATCTTCATGAAACTTTGTCAGAATGTTTGTTTTAATAATATGTAGGTCAAGTTTGATAATGGGTAATTTCTGTAGTAAAATTAGGTCACTAGGGCAAATTGCTGGAAAACCTTGTGAACACTCTAGAAGTCACTGTTTTGATTGGATGATCATGAAACCTTGTCAGAATGTTTGTCTTCATAATATCTTGGGCGAGTTCGAACATGGGTCATCTTGGGTAAAAAACTAGGTCGCTAGGTCAAATCTTAAGAAAAACCATGTTAACACTGTAGATTTCACAGTTATTATTGGATCTTCACCAAACTTTGTCAAATCGTTTGTTTTAATGATATAACGGTCAAGTGTAAATATGGGTCATCTAGGGTCAATAACTAGGTCACCAGGTCAAATCTTAGGAAAACTTTGTTAACACTGTAGATGTCACAGTTTTAATTGGATCTTCACCAAACCTTGTCAAAATGTTTGCCTCAATGATATGTGGGTCAAGTATGTACATGGGTCAGCCGGGTTCAAAAACTGGGTCACAAGGTCAAATCTTAGGTAAAAATCTTGTAAAAGCTCTTAATGTCATGGTTTTGATTGGATCTTGGCCAAATCTTGTCATATTGTTTGTCTTAATGATATTAAGGACAAGTTCAAATATGGGTCACCTAGGGTCAAAAACCAGGTCACAAGGTCAAATCTTAGGAAAACCTTATTAACACTGTAGATGTGAAATTTTGATCGTATCTTCACCAAACCTAGTCAGACTATTTGTCTTAATGATATGTAAGACAAATTCAAACATAGGTCGTCTGGGGTCAAAAACTAGGTCACCGGTTCAAAACAATGTTTTAATGAGTGAACAGTGATTGTCATGTGAGCGATATAGGGCCATCTTGGCCCTCTTGTTAATGATATATACGAAGTTGCCCGTTCACCTAATCAGTTTTCGTGAAATGTATTCTAACAAGGACTTACTAATCCTTCCACTAGGTGCAACTAATTTCTTCACAAACTTGTTAAGGTGGTCTCATTTACAGCATGTTCAATTACCATAAAATTCCTAAGAAAGGCCCCTGGAGCTCAACATTATCCAAAAAGTTTATTCCTAAACCAATTAGCAAGAATGATTGAACTTGAACTATACAGTGTTTATAAAAAATAACAGCATCAATGAATGGCCTATGTAACCTGAATAATAGTTCTGTTTTCCATGAATTATTATGCATGTTTCTCTACATCTGCCGTGTAATTGTTAAACTAGTTCCTGTTCCATGTTGCAGTGCAAGTCTATGTAAGATCAGTTTCCATAAGTACATTTAGTACTTTGATTGTTCAAATGTTTACACAATATAATGATACACAAAGTTTGGTTACAAAGACACTCTCACTCTCATATTATTCATGTTTATTATATTTCAGTGAAAATTACATTGTGAAATGGGATCATGAGAGATTACATAAAGATCCAGATTTTTTAAGTAGCATCAGGGTAGTGTTTACTGTAAGTATTGAATACAAATATATTTTGATTAATCTTTATTTGAACAAAGTTTATCTGAGCAGGGTTCAAGGTCAGTAAGAGATTTATCAGAGCAGGGTTCAAGGTCAGTCAGAGATTTATCAGAACAGGGTTCAAGGTCAGTAAGAGATTTATCAGAGCCGGGTTCAAGGTCAGTAAGAGATTTATCTGAACAGGGTTCAAGGTCAGTAAGAGATTTATCAGAGCAGGGTTCAAGGTCAGTAAGAGATTTATCTGAACAGGGTTCAAGGTCAGTAAGAGATTTATCTGAACAGGGTTTAAGGTCAGTCAGGGATTCATCTGAACAGGGTTGGAGGTCAGTAAGAGATTTATCTGAATAAGGTTCAAGGTCAGCATGAGGTTGATTCAAGGTCAGTCAGTAGTAAGATTGATGAGTTATAATATTGTCACCTTAGGATTGGAAGGGCCTATCTGACAGGTATGAAAAGTGCAGACGGGCCCTTTAAATTCTAAGGTGTTACTAGCATTATTCCGCTTTATGTTGATTAACAGCGTAATTTAAAACAACACATTCTATAAATGTTGGATATTTTTGTGTTTCATTACTAATGCTGTTTTTGTCATCTAATTAATTTCATCTTATTTGATATTTTAGGATTTAGACAGCAAAAATCGTGCCCAGGACAAAGTATTTCTAGTCTTCCAAATTGTTAGATGTGGTGAGTTTATTTTATTATATATTTATGTTAAAGGGGCTTGCCCTGGAACTGAAGTGTCTCGAATATAAATCAAATTGGGATCATTCGAATGCCTAAATCAATTAATGAAAGTCCTGTGAAATATTTACGAAATATCTCGCTAGTTGACTCAAAATACACATTTCAAGATTTACCAAACCTGCCGATTACGCCTTAGAAAATATTCGTCATTTTCATAACTCGACCCCTTCGGGATCTGTCAAAAGCAGGAAAATGTCAACAAACTGTGAAATGGTAAGTATTGCTCATGTCATGTTCATTGTTTGCGACATAAAGCTTATCTATCGATCAATTATAGGTAAATATCATTGTTTTGCTGCTTGAAAGGCAGCGCGCACGCTAAGTTATATTCTCAGACGAATCGGAAATATCGTTGTCGTCAATAAAAGGCTGTAAGCCTTTTATTTAAACCGGCATATAAATACCCACGCGCGCGTTAAATGGCCATTTTTGAAGGCACATTCTTCTTTGACTTTTCGGTAATAATTGTTTTTACAAGTGATAAACGCATTTTTGGTGTATAAAACCAAAGACACAGCAGTTCCCGGGCATGCCCCTTTAATGGATGATGTTATCTGTTAGGGTCGCTGACTTCATATCACTGTAACCTCTCACTGATAGAGGGTTGTGGGTTCGAGCTCAGCTACTGACCATGTCTCTTTATGTGAGAAAGTAGGCAGTTGCTTACAGAGGATGGGAGTCTAGTACTGGTTCTTCCCAGGAACAATGATTAAGTGAACTAACTGTCCACCTCATATGACTCTTGACTGTTGATAAGGGGTGTAAATCTCAAATAAACAAACAAATTTTATTTGTCTGGATAGCTCTGAATAATATGTGTGGTTTAATACTGATAATTCAGAGATTACAGTCTATAGATATAAAACTGTGTTTGTAGACCAGTCTCTGAATTCAGTCATGCCATTGGTAAGTTTTATAATGTCTAACAGAAACAACCAAATCAGATGCTTGTAATTTTAGACTGGATCCAAGAGACGAATCTTTAGTCAACTATTCTGGTGCTGTTCTCTTTAATACTTTTCAACTGCACCAGTGTTCATAATGTATTGCTTTAACACCATTGTTGTGCTCTTTATGTTATAGTTATATATATATAGATAAGTAGATGTATTTCGGTTTCAGTAATATGTTATATGTAATTGTGAAATACATGAAATATAAGAAAACAGTCTTTAAAATACAATTTAGAAAATACCATGCTTTGTGCTATGTACACCAGGACCAGGGTTAACACAAAAAAGGAAGATTCTTATTTCCATTGTGGACCCTGTTAATATGAACTATACAACTTCTCAACTTTAATTAGTTTTAAAGTTACAAGTTAGCTCATAATTGTGTCTTGGCAATCTAGTAGCATTTGAGTTAAATGTTAATCCAGGGTGATAGGTACATGACTGTGATTGTAATGTCAACTGTTGATGTGTCAAGTAGAAAATGTGCCCACAAGGGTTTATAAGTATAAATGGAAGATAAGGTTACAGATGTTTAAGTTGAATCTTATCAACTGTACTTAAAGTTTCTGATTTTAATGCCTTGTTTGATTTATCGTTTCTAGGTGTAATGGATTATAAAGATGCGGATGACAAGAAACAGACACGAGGTTTACGACGACCATTCGGTGCTGCAGGTATATACAATGCTTCACCAACCCCCTTGAATCCGCCAGTGCTTTATTTTTTTTAAATGAAATGTTCAAGATCTGCTAAAAAATTATATTTTTGCTGTATGTGTAATGTAATTCCGACCTTTCAAGCATTGATAAACATCCCCCCTCTGTGGTAGCCAGTCCACTTGATTAAGAACAGTGATCCTGAATAAAATAAAAAAAAACCCTACTTTTCTGTACTTACATATTCTTGTATCATTTCAGCTATGGATATAACAGATAAGTTACAGAATTATACATCAAACACATCCATGACAGAAGAACAGGAAGAATTTATCCCCTTCTTACAGTAAGTACTCAACACTAGGATGTGTTTGATTTATGTTCTCATGAACTTTAACGCTGTTTGCTTTGGCTACTTATCATTTAGAACATGTTCTTACCATCCCTAAAGTATGGACTATAGTGCTGATAACCATGGTTGTGATATCTTCATTTAAATTCTGAGGGAGGGTTGGGGGGTGCTCTGTGCTTAATTGATTTTGGTCTGTGACCAGCATTTACAATCCCTTACCACCATGCATTTGAATAGACAAATTTCATGTGTGAGGGAGCTCTCCAGCTAGCTTACAGAAGTTTGATGGTTTTACCCTGATGTTTGCCTTCCTTCATTATTCAGTTGGAAAAGTCGCTAAATGAAGCTGTTTGTTGGTGCGATATAAAACCCCAGTAAGAAAATTGAATTTAGACTTTGTCAGTCTTTATGTACAAAACCTTTGGATATTTAGTCCAGTGGCTTACTGATATACCACCAAGCAGGCAACATCTTAATATCTGTCAGTTGAATATTAAGTTAATATAAGTAAAGCTTTATATCAAGTTACATAGCTATAACATCATCAGTGTAATTGCTACAAACATCTTTTACATACATATTATATATACTGAAGAACTGGTTTTATTCGCGTTAGTTTATTTTCGCTAATATTCGCGAATCGAATACCTCGCAAATTCATAAATGTGGCGAATAAATGCTGATTTATATAATTTCGAAAATGAGTATGTCCGAAAATACGCAACTTAATTTTGTAATAGTATTTTATCGTAGAATAATCAGTTTAATTGATCTGTTGAAAGCAATATAATTTATAACAATAAACATGTACCTTTTTTATGATATTGCTTTTAGTAAACTATCGTTTGTTGAACAATTTTGGACATTGTTTGAACATACTTGTAACAGTTTTTCACACTTACCTACTGTTTGTAAAACATAACTTCCACAACAATCCCAAACAATTACCAATCTATTGTTATTATACTTTATTAGATATAAAACACTGAATCACTACTTAAATGTCTAACTGATCAGATGTGACACACAAATATCAAAGCAACGACAACGTGTCTGTGATTGCGCATTAATTCTGCCTGACGATGTCGCGAATTCATAAATACGCGAATGAAGAAAACAGCTGATTTTTAACAAAAAATTTTGAGCTCGCGAAATTAAAGCGTTCTACAGTATACCAATTTGAGTGATAACATCATATTGAGTGAAAATCTGATATAATCTCTGCATTGCCTCAAATTTAAGTTTTCCATGACTTCAATGTTTATTGACTTACAGATTGGAGTTAAAACTAATACTAGTATTGATTAAAAATTCACTATGAAAACAGCATCTGATATATTTATTCTATTACATTCTTGACTTAATTATAAATCTTTTATAATTCTAGATGCGGGGACAAAGAATTTATGGATAGTT
This sequence comes from Lutraria lutraria, assembly GCA_964023205.1. NCBI lineage: Eukaryota > Metazoa > Mollusca > Bivalvia > Venerida > Mactridae > Lutraria > Lutraria lutraria. Next base: position 32,017,932 of record OZ026841.1, on the reverse strand, counting down.
GTGTCAGGAAGACCGTGACGGGTAAAGAAATAAACCACAGGGGTCAAGGACTTTTTGTGTCCCTTAAATTGCTTAAAGGCGGTACACGTCAGGTACAAAAATATGTTTTTGTCATTGCACACTTAATTTGTTTTATTGTAGGTCATCGCTGTGACGAAGTCATAAGTTAAGAAATTTTACAGAAATGTTGTGAAATGATATATAAAGCATGTCATGAAAGAACCTCAATTTAGAAAATCATGATTTTATATGAACTTATTTTGTGACTGCATACCTACATATTTTTTATCAGGTCTTAGGTAATAGTACCACACTAATTTACCACACTAAGTTTCAACCATGAATTGCTGCAATGCATTAAGATTTGTCACTAAAGTAACAATAACTCCATGCTACTATATACAGTATGTTCAACCTACTACAATAATGAGGTACTGTATATCTTTTATCAGGTTTGTCCGTTTAATTTATCATAACAGGAATGTAATGATATCTTCTTACGGAATTTTAACTTTTCTTTCTGTCAAAACAATATTTTCTATCAGTGTATCATTAATTACCAATTAAAAGGCATCCACCTATTTTTGTTCCAGATTCGTGAAGACTTTCCTCATCTAGTTCAGCCCAGTACAACTATTGTAAGAAAGATGGGATTTCCTGATGTTATTTTGCCAGGTTAGTTTACCTTTGGGTTCTGTAAAAACACTTGTACCAGCCTATAGACACTGCTTTGCCATTGGTCAAATTTGAAATTGTGACCTTTAAATCAATGAGACGGTTTATGCTTAGACTGGCTCTCAAAATTCAAAACTTATTCACTGGCGAATCTCGGCTTTGAGTCTCAAATTTTAATGATTTATGATTTTAATATTTAATCATTGGCCTTATCTATATTATTGTTTATAGATGATTATATTGGATTTCTAGATATTTGTCAGAAGTATGTTGTGTTTTTGAAATTCATGGACCATAAATTTGTCTGTTAGCTGTCATTAATACTAAGACACAATGTATTGTTTCAGGTGATGTACGTAATGACATTTACGTCACAATTCTGGAAGGAGAGTTCTATCGTGGATCAAAGACTGCGGACAAGAATGTAGAAGTTACTATGTTAGTTTGTAACAAAAAAGGAGAAGTGTTGAAGGTAATTTAGTACTAAGGATCTAAAAATTTAACACAATGTATGCATAATAAACATAAACATGCAAATAATTATACCCAGCAAATGAAGTTGGTTGGTTGGTTGGTTAGTCGGTTGGTTGGTCCATCCATCCATCCATCCATCCATCCATCCATCCATCCATCCGTATACAATATCACAAATTTATGGAGCGAACTTCTTTCACATTCCTTTAGTGATTGCAATAAAACTTGAAATATGTCACCACCTTGAAGTATAGATGTGCAAGACACAATTTCCATACCCAGTGAACCACACATTCTAGAGTTATGTGCCCTTAAACTTGGCCATATAGTGTACTATCGCATTCTTAGTGTCAAAGCGGTGCGGGGTTTATAGTCACCTCTGTGACAAAGTTCTAGTTCACGTTGTTGTTATAAAGAGGGTGTTTGGTTGTTTCAGTTCAGCTATCAGACTGCCAAATTATCTGTACTTTAATTTATAGTATAAAGTGATACTAATGAATTCTTCCATATTGTAATAATTAAATTAACAATGATGCTGCTGTAAAACCCACAGTAATGACCTTCTGTTATTACTTATTTCATCACTGGTGTTAACCATTGCACCAGCAGCCAGGGCAATATGGTAATTTTCAATTTAAGAATTGAGGAAGAACCTTTAGAAGCAGATTTCTGAGTAGAACCACTGAATTCATGAAGCTTACTTGACAACTTTCTCACATGTGAAGTTTGGTACTGGTCATGATTTAAGTTCACACTGTGAGGGGGCTAGTGAATTCTAGTCACAGGTTATAATCACTTGACCATGGAGGCTTCTTACCTCCTGTGATGTAGCAGACCAGATAAATAAGCATAAGGGTCCCTCATGATTAAGGTCCTCTTTCCATAAAAGTCCACTGAGCATAAGGGTCCGCCATGATAAAGGTCCTCTTTGTGTAAAGGTCCACTGAGCATAAGGGTCCGCCATGATAAAGGTCCTCTTTGTGTAAAGGTCCACTGAGCATAAGGGTCCGCCATGATAAAGGTCCTCTTTGTGTAAAGGTCCACTGAGCATAAGGGTCTGCCATGTTAAAGGTCCTCCACTGAGCACAAGGGTCTGCCATGATAAAGGTCCTCTTTGAGTAAAGCTCAACTGTACATTGAGGTCTACTTAAATTTAATGTTAAGGTCAACTGTGCATGAAGATTTACTATACATGAAAGTGCATAATGGCCTTCTTAACATGAAGATGATGTGATATATTGTTGATTGTGGTATAAAAATGACAGATTATTTGATCTTATTCTTCATGTTTACAGAAAGTAATTAATCCTGGTTGTGGTAGTGATGGAAGCTCTGAATATAAAACTCTCATATATTACCATGAAGATAAACCAAAATGGTCGGAAATCGTAAAGGTCAGTTTATGGTGTTTTACTTAATTCCCAGAATAACCCATTGACTACAAAATATGCAGTCACTCAGGTTTATATAAGCACAGGTGTGTTATTTCATCCTTTCAGGAGATTTCGTCTCTTCATTCTCTATGTTTGAAATATTCAGATCTGCTAAAACATGATGCTGTTACTAGATCTGTTTGACTTTCAATCATTCCTCTGTATTAAGTTGTGATCACTTGTTGTGCAAAAGATTAAATTCCCATCAGCTTTTTGGATGTTGAAATTAAAGTAGGTCTTACTTAACCTAGGAAGACGTCTTATGAGTGAAATTGACTTTTACTTGCAATTCAAACATTCTGAAATTTTCTTGTACATATAGAGTTGTAGCACTGTATTTTTCAATGATACTGCAAAAAGTAAGAAAAAGCATGTAACAACATTTTACGAGATGTGTCTAAAAGAAAGGCATTATGTTAATATTGTTTTAAAGCTAATAAAATATATTTCTAATATTGTACTATCATTTTATCTATTGTTCTGTATTACCGAATTTAAAAAGCTAATGGGCCTTTAAATTCATTAATAGATAAACTCAAGTGGAAAGCTGTTCTATTAACTAATGTGCATGATTGAAAAGTTGTATAAATTTATCTCAAACATTACCTTGTTCTATTGAATAGGTTGCTGTGTCGACAGAATCAGAATTTAAAGGTCTTCATTTGAAATTTCTCTTCAAGCACAAATCCAGAAATGAAGGTATGGTATAAAACTTATTCTTTAAGAAAACTCTCCTTATGTTGAATGTACTATAACTGAGTCTTTGTATAAAGCAGTTATACATGTACAAATATCTGAGAGGCATTTAGCAGCAGTCTGATATTTTTTCTACATACTCATAATGCTGTCAAATTACTGACCTATGATATTTTTTAATTCTTTCTTGACACACATCCATAAAATCATTGGGTCTCCATGGTTATGTTACATTTAAGAAACAGATAATCATTAACTTAAGGACTCCTTTTTATTCCCAAACTGTCATCATGATTTTTTTTTTAATGAAATTCATGTGTATGCTTTAGTATGGTGTTTGGCAAAAATATAAATGGGGGAATGTGTGTGTGATTGATGCAATGTTAGAAGCATAAAAATGAATGTAATTAATATAATTATATTACATTTCTTTAGCATATACTAAATATTTTGTTTTTATTATAATTTTAGCTAAAGACAAGAATGAGAAACCATTTGCAATGGCTTTTGTTAAGTTGTTAAATAAAAATGGTACGACTTTGAAGGATGAAGACCATGACCTTTTATTGTATAAGGTATGTTTATTTTATAGATTTAGGACTTTTTCAGGTTTCATTCTAATTCTGGGGAATATTGGATCTTCTTCAGTAACACCTTAAACACCTTACAGCCAAAACTTGAAACTAGACTTTTCTTGTAATATTGTATGCTTTCATAGTTATGTGATGAAAAAAAATATTTTAAATTTGTTACCGTGATATCTTGTATGATTTAAGAATAGTTTGATATATCTGAATAAGGCTTTTGAAGGTTTTATAAATTAATCTTAAAACAGAATACTTTAGAAGATTTCGATGTACTTGACGTATAATTATGGCTTTTGAAGATTTTGATATATCTGTATTAGGCTTTTGAAGGTTGTATTAATCAATCATGAAAAGAAAAAAGGTCTTTGAAGATTTTGATGTGACTGAATTAAGCTTTTGAAGATTATTAATTTAAAGATCATCTGTATTTCTTTAAGGATGACAGATTGTTAATGACATTGAATGTTCCTTCATCAAAGGAGACTTATTGTTTGATATGAATAATTGTATAAAAAACAGAAACTGTTGAATCCATGTTATATCATCTTGAACAGATTGACAATAAAAAAGATGATAAAATGCATCATGCATACCTTGACCTTCCATCGACCTTGAAGGAGCTTGAAGCATCTAACATGACGGGTACGGGACATTTTGGACCCAGCAGTGGTGGTACTCATTCTAGACTTCCGAAGATACCTCTTTTTTGTGGACCCTATTCCCTTAGCTATAGAGATAGTTTCAAGATTGGAACATATGTGTGTTCAACAAAACTTACACATAATGGTATGAAATACTTCTGTTTGTACTATCTTCAATTACATAATTATGCATATACAACTTTGCAAAAGTACAGAATAATGTAATAAACACAAACTTTCATGGTTATGTCTGAATAGGTACATTTTATTGCAAAAAATTAGTGTATATAGGCCAACAGCCATATTTGGTCCTGCTGTGTTGGCAATTTACTTCTTACTTGTACATTCAATATTTTTCTTTCTCTGTTGTTTAACATTGCACCAAGAGCCAGGGTTATTTTGGCAACTTTTCCAGCTGTCTGTGTGGGAGAAGACCCCTGTCCTGGGTTGAAATACATGCTGGACAGCTTTCTTATTTGTGAAATATGGCTAAGGTGGGATTTTAACTCATAGTGATGACAGGATTATTGATTACTGGTCAAGAGACCAAATGAGGCCTTGTATATTCATACCTGTAAACAATAGCCTCTAATGGTAGAGAAAGAAATGGCATTTATACACATTTTGTCATGTGTACTGATAATTCGGTCTATTTTATTGACTATTATTTGACTTCCGTACTCCTATGTTTGCCTATACTTCATGGTAGCTATTAACTTGGGTATGACAGTATATACAATCCTAGGGCCAGGATCCAGTGGCTAGTGCACTGGATTTATAACACGGCGATCCTGGTTCGATTCCCAGATGTAGCAGGTCATACCCTTTGTGAACATTTGACCAAAAATGGCAAAATGTTGATCTTCCTTCATGTGTGGAGTCATTGCCTGTTCCTTGTGGAAGGGTAAGTTAGTACTGGTTAGAATACCGTCCAGGAAAACTTATTTTTAGAGAATCGGCTGCTGTATATAACTGAACAATTGTTGAAAAACAGGTGTTGTTAATAAATAAATAAAAGTATATACAATCCTAGTTGTTGACTTAAAGCTGTAGAACTATTTTATTCTTCTGATGATTACTTAATTTATGGACCATAGAGTATGGTTTGTTTTGATTGATAATCTCTGTATCTTAATTCTGCTCTTGAACCCTACAAAAAGAACAGCAGCTGCTAGATCTTAAAGAATGTTCAATAGACAGTTGACTTAACATCTGTTTTTTACTGTAAATTGGTAGAATATTGCAAAACAAAAGCTAGATTGTGGAGGTTTTTGGGGCTGGGGGAGATAATAAGTTACAGCCCCTTTTTAGAAACATTACAGACAAAGTTATAAGCCCCCACTGTTCTTACAGCCCTGTGCAATTATTGTTAGAAAGTTCTACAGCTTTAAGGATTATTTTACTTTATGAACATTTATAAATACAGTTGATTTACTTGGTCTGTTGAGCTGGCAAGAAGCTATGAATGATCAAACGTTATTGAAGAAGCATCTAGAACAATTGATGCGTGTTGATGGGCAGGAAATTGTCAAGGTAGATAACTCTGATGAACCTGCATGTTGAATCAAAACCTCGTGTATGAATGTGGTTACGGAGAGATAGGCTTGAAAACTAGTCGAAATGCTTGATTCTTCCTCTAATAGGCTCTGCTTGATTGTCTGTCACATGGCATTATGAAGGAACTAGCGTCTAATCATTGTGTGGAACATTACCTAATAAGCACCCCTCCCCTGAGTTGTTATATTATGTCTAATTTTCAGGTAGGGTTCGATTGATCTTTTTGTAAAAATTTGGAATATATATATAAGGCAAGTTTGATTTGTCATGTTATAGTGTACATCTCAAAAGTAATGGGTTGTTACTTAGTGGAGATGTGTTTATTAGGGAAAAATTGGTAACCTATTCTTTCAGTACTTTTGTGTCATACCTTTAGTTGCATTCTTGAATACGTTGGATACTTGTATCTTTTTGTTGAAAACCCTTTATTGATAAACCTTGTTGCTCTAATTCTACTTGTTGTTTGGGCATATAAAAATTGCCTTCAACTGCCTTTGATAAACGCTTGATTGTATCTTGTAGTTATGGTATGTCTTGGTGATTTGAGTAATATGGTTCAATGATTTTCCTGTATATTGCCATATATTTATTTTCTGCATATTTGATCAGTCATATAAGTGAGCTCTGCTGAAATGGAACATGGTTGATTATCTAGAGTGTCATACTTCACTGATTGTTAATCTTTTAGTGGCATGTGGTCTATTGTCACAAGATTACTGAACAATATAAGGTTCTTAGTTATGTTGTTAAGTTATGCCTAAGGGTAGGGTAAAGAGATAACTTCATTAATGCCTTGTTCACTTTTGGCTTGCAAAGTGTGTAGACTGCCCATATCTTACTTTCTATGCTGCATTCTTGGAGGCAGAAGGTGGTTGTCCGATTTTAGTACAATTTTGCAGTCGAAATGTGAACTAGGCAATAGTTGAATTACAAAGAACAGTTCCATGTAATACAAAGAAAATAGTTCAATAAGAATGAAGTCCTATACAATCACCATATTGATACAGTGGTATAGACCTGATTTATGGCTTGTCAAATTATCTTCTTGGTTAAAAAGGTTTTGTGTGCTTCGATTGCTTTCATTGTTTATCTTAAATCTTTGTTACGACCTTCCTTACTGAAAGTAGGAATCATTTTGTGAAATTATCTTGCAATAAGATCATTTTAAACTCAGAGTTAGAAGTACATGTATAAGTCTCTTAATCAGAAAATGTTTCCAAACTTGATGGTTAAGGAGCCATTTATGATAATTCAAGCAAGCCTATTTTTAGAGAATGAAACATATTGATGAAGTTTTGAATATCATAACGACACCTTACTGAATTCCTGCTTTGATTTTTTGGTGAGGCAGCCATTTTTTTGTGAACCAATGCATTTAAATATAAATATTTTTTTCAAATTTACAAACAATAGATTTGCTAAGAAGCTATTGAATCTAATTATTGCTTTAATCTGTTTGAAGTAATATCATTCACAATTATTTCAGTCTAGATTGTAATTTCTCATTCACGGTCATGTAAAAAAATGACTGACTCACCAAAACCCCATTGACAGTTTGTCAGTAGTGTGGCATGCCGTATACTCGTGTATGTAAACCTCTATTTTTACTGACTTTCTCTCTCCTAGTGGATTTGTTAGGTTGTCTAAAATGGCAGAAGATGCTACAGGAGAAAGATACGCCTTCGTTAAAGTTACATTTAACACGATTAAAGCGTGTTGATGGAGAAGAGATTGTGAAGGTAGAATATGTGTGTTGTGCATTTAACATAATGCTAACTTGGTGTTATTGTATTTAATCTTATTAGTTTCTAACTGGGCTGTGAATTTTCTGCAGATTATTGGATATTAGGTATAATGGGTTAATTTATAAGACCAGTGTTTCTTTAATCGGGGGGGGGGGGGTTAGGGGGGGGGTTAGGGGGGGGTTAAGGGGGGGGGTTCCATTATTTAAGTCCCTAAATTGTCATCAGCCTGCTTTGCTGATTTCACCCATATCCTACTGTATGAATTATATCAATAACCCATTGTATGAAGAATACCCAGAATCCATTGTTTGAAAATTACCCCTAACACATTATCTGAAAAATAACGATAACCCATTGTATTGAATTTAGCCATAACCCATTGTATGAATATCACATATAAACCATTGTTATAAAGATAACCCATAATGCATCTTAACTATGTATTATAAAAGATACTCAAATACCATTGTGTTAAAATTACCCATAATCCATTGTCTGGAGTTTAGCCACAACCAGTTCATGTTCACAGCCTTGTTCAAACATTCTGGATAAAGTGTTTCTACCCTGGCCCTGGATTGGGATTTTTTTTAACACTGCTAAGTTTGGAATTCTGTTCATTTGTTAGGTCTTTAAATTGTAAACAGTTCTTAATGGAGATAGTATTTCAAAGGACCGATATCCATCGAATTTTATGAGCTTTGTCTTAAAGCTTAAGGACCAAATTATATAATTTAATAAATTTAATAATACTGTTAAGAAATATTGTATTTTTAGACTTCTGCATGTCTCAGAATTCCTGACTTTTGCGAAATTGTTTCCTTGGTTACCTGCATGTATCTGTGCCTCAACGCATTATTACCTTACTAACTGTGGCTAGTGAATAACACTACTCAAATATGTCTTCATATTAATTTGAACTGCTCATCTATTGGGTAGAAGCATATAGAACTAGATGTGTTATGTTTCTGTAATGAATGTATTTGAAAATTCCTTGTTTTTTTTTTTTCTTCTGTTCATCTGTGTTTATTCATTTCTTGTTTCTCATCTGGATCTTTTATTAGTTCAATGCATTTTTCACTTTTGGAAGTTTTTTGTCACTAATGCCTCCTTCTAAATGCTTAATCTTTGATATTTTTTGGAATTCTTTATAAATTATTATATTTTTCAATTATCATTGCATTTTTAGGTGCTAGGTAATTTATTAACTAATTTATCTATAGCCTTCATTTTGACTGTATTCAGTGTCTGCTTATCCTAATGCTAATTTTGGCGGTAAATCGATCTCCTTCAGACCTCGCATAATATGCGTATAAAACATACTCTCTCGGACTAGGTCGAAGGCCTAATACACTCACGCTTTGAGTTTATTCTATGACTCACTTGTCATTTTAATGCAGTATGTCATGTAGACTGTTTTGTTTTAGTAAATACCTGTTTTATGTACAATGTAAAATATATACAGTGCCTGCAAGCTTAAAATCATAATGCTATTCATATGACTTTTGGAAGTTCTTAAAACACTATTATATTGATGAATAAAAGATAGAATGGTATTCTTCGGTAGCGTTTGATGTTCTTACACAAGACGAAAGAAAGCAAGAGTTTAATGTTCAAGAATGAAATATTTATTTCATGTAGAGGAACTAGAACTATTATATAACAGTTTGTGGACATATTTTTATTTCAGTTTCTTCAGGATTTATTAGATTCGTTGTTCTACATATTAATGCAGAACACTGTATCAGATCTCTATGACAACCTAGTCTTTGATGCTTTGGTAAGTAAGTTTGCATTTATTCAGAAACAAATCAGTTAAGAATGCTAGATTATTCAGAACTAGTTGTAATTGTTATATGCACTTGATTCAGTAAATAAAACTGGTAAATTGTTTCAGAGTCAGTACAAATCTGTATCATTGGTACTTGATTTGGTAAAATAAAACTGCTAGATTATTTCAAAGTCAGTACAAATCTGTATCATTGGTACTTGATTTGGTAAAATGAAACTGCTGAATTATTTCAAAGTCAGTACAAATCTGTATCATTGGTACTTGATTTGGTAAAATATGACAGAAAAATGAAATAACATCACTTGATAAAAAATCATCTTAAAAAATGGCAAACATTTAGAAAAAAATTACTAGACTTATATAAATTCATTGTGAAAATGATATGACATGAGTGTCGTACTGTTTTAGAAACAGAACAGCAATTTTTGAATTAAATGTATACTTATCAAAACAATGCATTGACAGGTAGTTAATGTGTATTTACAGGTGTATATTATTGGCCTTGTGGCTGACAGTCGTTATTTACAGTTCAGACCAATCTTAGATGCCTACATCAAATCTTTCAGTATAACTACTGCTTACAAGTAAGTATCCTGATATACATAGGTTATATTATATGTAATATTAATGCTTTACTGTAATTTGAACTTTTAAATTTGTTTTGTATTGAGTCATGTTTTACGCCCCTTTTCAACAGTCAGAGTCATATAAGGCGGACAGTCCACCTAACCATCTGTCCGGGAAAAAACAGTACTAGACTACCATCCTCCGTAAGCAACTGCCTACTTACTCACATAAAGAGACATGGTCCGTAGTGGGGCTTGAATCCATGACCCTCTATCAGTGAGAGGTTACAGTGATTTGAAGTCAGCGACCTTAACTACTCAACCACAGTGGCGGGTCTTGAGCTTTTAAAAGTGAAATTTTCTAATTGCTCTAGATAATAATGATAAAGTTTTGGTAATGTACCTACGAGTATTAAAAGTGCATTTTAGCCACATTGATATATAAAGGACCGAGAGTTATTTCAAAGAGATGAATCACATTGTTACTGTTGATTTAATTATTTATTTTTCACAGTAAATTGATGTCAATTCTCAAGGAATATGTGGATAATGCCAACGAGGACACGGAACATGAACCATCCTTTAGACAAGCCATGAAGTCACTGGAATATATCTTCAAGTTCATAATCCGTTCCAGGGAACTTTTTGCTATGTATGTTTCTCGTTAGATTAATGCTTTGATTATAAATGAGAAAATATATCTGATTAAAATAAATTAATCTTCAATGCTGGGTATCCTTTTCATGTCATATTTAAAGATCTTGTGAACAGTAACTCTTAGACTTTCATTCAAATGCCCATAATTGCATGGCCATATGACTCTAGAATAATTTTTTGAATTAGCATTCTATACTTCACTAACCAGTTTGACAATATTTTGGGTTATTATACATCTAAGCTAATCAAATAATTAGAATGTGTACCAAATTTTGGTGTTTGATATATTTAGGTTAAACGAAAACCGAGGAAAGCAACAATTTGAGATCATGTTAAAACAGTTGATACAGTCTATTGGTGGCATGATGTTATATACCACAGATAGGACTGTACGAGCTCAGGGGTTTGCTTTGAAAAACATGCCAGCTACCATTTCAGATATACTCAAAGTATTCAACGCTGTGGAGTTAAGGTAATATAGAAACCTCTGTGGTATATTAAGAAAACTACATGCTGAATAGGTCTTAGGTTGAGATAAGTCTTATAGTTATTTATAGTTATAATCTTTTTTTGTTCTGAACCTTTTTCAAACCAATGTTGTTTTTTTTATGTAAATACAAAAATGTAGATATTTTGATTTATCAATTTATTCACGTGTGTGAAAAATAAAAGCTTTGTTTTACATTTGTAGTCATACAGTAGAAACTGCAATTAATCAGGAGTTAAGGCCCATTAAATGTATGAATGATTTTATTTTTCAGTCAACTCTTTGTTGAGTTTCTCAGTCACGTCCCTCCGACCAGACATAGAATTCAAAAGGTTAAATGTATCGAGGATCTTGTGCAAACAGAACTGTTTTCAAAGCGTGAATGTCGAGAAGTATTGTTACCCATGATGCTCGGTCACATACGAGATATGATGGAACGTCAAGATGAGATGTCAGCGTGCATCAGTGTTTTAACTAACATAATGGACACTTTATTTACTCCAAGTAAACCTGTAAGTCTAGTAGTTTGATTACATTTTGTACTCCTAGTTAAACCAGCTAGTAATTTAGTGTCATGGTTACTTTGTTTGCTCCAAGTAAACCAGTACATCTATTCTTATGGATACACTGAAATTCAGTTTTGATTGTTGCAATTTTTTTTTTCTCCATTGGCCATACAAACTTTTGCTTAGCGTGAGTGGATTTTTTATTGAACAAAAACAAAGTGAAGAAATGTGGTCTATTTACATTGTAAGAATGCCTTTATTCACAGCTGAATACTCACCAGACATATTAAAGTATTGACCTTGACATTTATGTCAGAGGTTCAAGGTCATATTGTACGAATCTGATTTTTAGCATTTTTCTTTCTAATTTATCAGTTTTTGGTTATTAGGATTGTGTTTGTTATTAAAAAAATTCAATAAATGATATTTTTGTTTATTTCTCATTATTTCAGATATTTGTGGATAAAGATATCAACACAATCATGGAGATTATACTACGTACTGTGATACAAACGACCATCAAAACACATGCAGTAAGTATAACATTGATTCATATCAAACGTTATATCATAGAAATAATTTGATCATTTGTTTTCTTGTTTGCAGCTAAGCCTTAGAGTGTCAGACTTATGTACCATCATACTTTATTACAAAACAATATGTAAGGCTACAGAGCTTACATGTTTCTATGTACCGGTAGATATATTGTGGTCTTATCTTTTGATTCAGTTTTTCGTTATCCCACTCGGATACATTACTGAATGAATTCTTCATGTTAAGTGGCATTTTTGTCACTGGGCACTTTCAATTTCTTTCTACGTGAATTTCTACACTGGTCACATATTAAATCCTTTTTGTTCAGATATTCTGTTTATGTACTGATTGGTCAAATTAATGATTTGTATTATTAGACTTAACTACATCATTTAGGTGTTTTATCCTCTAACATGTTAGTAGCTTCAAGGTATTTTCTTGAAGAAAAAAAAAATTTCAGTAGAATACCATTAATGCATTTCAGATTCTTTCTCGGCTTTGCAAGAAATAAACTATAACTTCCCTATATCATTCATAAATGTGCTAGATATGAAAAATTATTATCCTTTCGACTTTATCTGAAGTATGTTTGTTGTAGACTTCTGTCTTTGTTGCTTTGTTTGTGTCCTGTCTATACATCTATAAGTGTGCTTAAAGTCTCCTTTATGCTAGAATATTACCATAGGTGAAAATTTACCGGAAGGTCAGGACTGCATCGGTTTTTATTGTTTCTGTGGCACTCAAGTTAAGATTTTCAAGTTTTTCAAAATTTCACCTTTCATCCATGTAATGCTCCTTTCATTTGTCAAGTTTTTTTCATTTGTGTTAAAGACCATATCAGTCTGATTTTACTAAACTGAGACAGAAATTATTATGCTGTATACGGAGAAAGAGGTTTGAACTCGTAGATATCCCAAGTGCAGTGGTCCGGTGAACTCAATGTCACTCATGAGTGCAGAAATGCTGGTTTTGATAAGGTTACATTGAAATGGCACTGATTGAGCATTTTAATTTCTCATCTGGTGTGAGCGTATACATTTACTTTCCATTTCACTGTTAACTTCTTACAGATCTGGGTGCCAGTTCAATATTATTATACCATTCATAATTATGTCGAACAGGACTAATAATATACTTTACATAAAATAAGAACAGGACAATATACTTCATGCCTCTGTGGTCTGTCAGAAAGTAAATCATCATATTATTCAATCTAATTCAATTCTTATATAGTGTGTATATTTTTCAAGGAGGGCTGGCATCAGAATGAAGAATGCTATGAAATTAAGGTGGTAATCAAGAACATTAACCTGGCACACTGAGCTTTGGATGCTTCATGTAACTCAGCTAACTGTATTAACCGTTAATAAGCTCATTTGGTGTATAGGCAAAATTTAATCAAATTGCCATCTTGCTCTAGTCAAACTAGTAAAATCACAAATTGGAATTGGGGTATCATAGCTTAATAGGTACAGCTTTTAGTCTTTAACCCTCGTGGTCTGTGACTTCTGTCTCTGGTCGCGGCACATGTTTTTTGTAGCTACTTGTGTCTACGGAATAGAAAATGGTGTTAGTCAAGAATAACATTAATTGTGGATGTCAGTCCTGTATCCAGATACAAGCTTAGTGATACTGATCATGTATAACATCTTACTACCTTGGGGAAGTAGCTGAACAAGTGGTCTTGTTAATTTCTCATGAAAAATTACTCCTTAGTGTAACTTAGTGGATGTGAAATACTATACAAGAGTTCATGACCATGTTGCATGATTTAGGGTACAAAGAAGTCAAGTAATAAAGTACCGGATGTAGTAAATATTTTCTTGAACAAAGATGCATTTCAACAGGCCACATTGATGAAAATTTCCTAGTTTATTGATAAAGATGGATCAATGTTCCTATACTTTTTCAAATTTTTAGATTTCTAATTTTTGTAACATGAAGCATCAACGGTTGAGTATCTGCTGGAATTTATACTAAACATGCTAAAGTTTTATCTGTTGTTTATTTAAATTTGTGATAGTCAAACCTATATGCAAGCCTTAGATCATTTTTGTTTTATTTATTTTTAAAAATTAGGGTTGATTTCTATTAAAATCTAGAAAGCGGTTTTTGAATTCTCCTAAATTGGAAAGGAATAATTGACATTGATTTGGTTTTCATGGTGAAGACTTCAATTTGTATGTTGCTAAGAAACAGACTCTAAAATATGAATGCTTTCTGTTAAAAGGAAGCCATAATTGTGGGAAGAAATGTGAAAAATTGAATTATAAAATTCCGATGGAACATTAAAATGTAGAAAAATGATGTACGTGTAGTTCTGACTATCAAAGCAATTATAACATTTTATGCTATTTTATAATCCTATTTGCAGATTACCTCCCCTTATCAGCTCTTCTCCTGCTTTGCTCTTCTCTTCTGATGAACAAATATAGGGTTTGCTTGAAGAATATTTATAGATAAGCAAACAAAATGTCAGAAAAATATCACCAGGCTTTTTACCAGTCGAACAATGCTTGCTAAAATATTTCCATATTTGATTGATTGTTTGTTCATTGTTTGTGAACAATGTCATTACTTCTTCTTATGTTTTTGTGTCAAACCCTACATTTGTTATGGTGTACATTACTTTGTTTTAGTGCTAGGAAATACCATGTACAGTAAGGTGTATTTACATGTACATTTTGTATTTTATCCATTGCATATAAAGTGGGATATTTTTTATTATATCTTCATCTTTTATTGTTGATAGAACCAGGAATGGGATTCTTCCTCCTGTCAGCTGATTTCCTCTATTTTGTCTTCAAATCTTTAAAACAAAACAGTCTAGACTCAGTCTGACCTACTCAAAAATTATGTTTTTGCTAGTGTGAGGGGGTGGGGATAGGGTATCACAGGCCTGAGAACAAATGGTGTTATGGTAACTGCATACCGGGATGTAACAGAAAATTGGTTAGAGTTCTGTTGCCCACAAGTGTTCATTAAAAGCTTTATTATATGATTGATGTCAGTCAATTATTTTTAGGAGGTGAATTTATTAAATAAATTCTTGCTTTCTATGGTGGTCATGTACTAAATGAATTCCAACATTTGCCTATTGTGCTGCTCTCTAAGACAGGAAGTTGAGCTACCTCTGAACATTGTGAACACTTGTACACACTCTCTCATTCATTCATTGTTGCCAAGTGATATGCTGTTGCTATCAATATGAAGTATACAAGAAATGAACAAAACTGGGTGAAAAATAAATGGTCTTTAATTTTCATATGGTGGTCTTATTATTGGTGTGATGACTTAGTGAAGTTACTGTACACAATAGCATTAAAAAGAGTTTTAATGTTTACCCTGTCTGTACACCAGGTGGTGATCTGACCTCGCAAAGGTCATGTATTGACATTACTTTAACTTATTCCAAATGTACATAGATCATTGTTTATTTTCACAGTTTAGCCATTCAAAGAGATTAATAGTATGTATGATACACAATAAATTGTTCGTAATATGTTAGTCTATTGTTGTCGTATCACATCTTAGTAATTTGTATTACACCTGAGTTCATTATTACACTGGTCAATATATATTATAACATTGTGTTGTGTGTGTATGTGTAATGTACCAGTTATATCCTAATATATGCATCTGTATCCTATTTTACACCTATTCTCAAATAGTGATTTATTGTTTGAACAATTTTGGACACAAAGTGACTTAAAATGCAGTATGTCACTATGTTACTAAAACATGTAATTAAGAATATTTAGATTTTCTCAAAATAGGATTGCATAGGTATTAATTAGGTATACCATTAGTTAGGAACTATTTGTGTATGTTTTAGTATTATATTGTGTTTGGTATATAACCATTGTGTCATAAGAATAATGAAACTGTGTTTTAACTATAATCATAATAATTATTGTGTCCCCTTTCAAAGAAATGGGTGTATTTTGCTTTGCACGTCGGTCTGTCCGTCCGTAACCAAACCTCGACCTGGCAATAACTAGTGAATTTGGCTTGGAGGTTGGTCATCCCACGTAGATGACCCTTATTGCTTAAATTAAATTCAGCTTTGAGGTCAGTGGGTCAAAGGTCAAGGTCATACCATCCAGTTGGCCTATAGGGGGCATCAGTGTTTCACAAACGCTTCTTGTTCATTATTTCTTTATCTCACGATGGATCATCCTTTTCATCAGCCAGAAGGTGGCATCTGTAGTCGTGGGGTTATGACCTTTGACAAGTTATCGCTTGACAAAGTTCACATTTGAGGAAGCTGTCTATCCTGCTGGTCTTTAAATAGTCCATATCATCTTGACATAACTTTATACTTTAGTATTAGTCTGTTTGAGTGTGACAATGAACAGAGTTACTGCCCTTGATTATTTTGACTATTAGATGGTGTGTATAAATTCTGCAAGGTTCAACTTACTTTTACATGATTATTGGCTTCAAAAATGTTTGTATTTTGTTCTTATTTGGTCTTGTTACATCTAGGGCTGTAGATTACCAGACAAGCGGTGACCCAATCTACCGTAACCAACAGCCCTAATATAACAAGAAATGTGTGCAAACTTAAGGTCTTTGTTAGCATGTTATGTTTTATTCACAAATGTTTATGGCACAAGATTTAACTGTATTAAGAGGACCAGTCCTGTATTATGATATTTTCACTGTATGTAATTTTGGTAATATTTTTTCAGTAAGTTCAAAATTTAATCACATTTAATGTATAGTACAGAGATTTGTTGTCCTATCTTATTCAAGGGAAGTAACTCGGACATTGTGTTGTTAGACTGTGAATTGTGTATATTTATTTGATGTTGGTGCATTGTGATAAATGTCAATTCTGCTGTCGTTTGTGTGTTGGGTCAGGGCCTTTATATGCTTTAGCGCTGGGTCAGTTGCCTGATAAACTAAAATGCTTGACCAGCATAATGAATGTTTTATGTTGTAAATTTTTACTCCGTTTTTGTGATCTAAACTTGTATTTTATCAAAATATTTGTGGCTAATTTTTGCATTATTCAGGGGTGTGATTCTTCCTCTTTTCAGCTGATTTCCTCTTTTTTGTCTTAAAATCTTTGAAACAAATGGGTCCAGATTCAGTCTGACCTACTCAAAAATGATGTTTTTGCAAGCATGAGGGGGGTGGGGGTAGAGTATTTCAGCCTTTTTGCTCTTAGAGCAGTCACACCCCTGTTATTGCATGCTTTAAAGTTTTAATTTTGCTTTTTTTGAAATTTAAGAAGTTTAAAGAACTTTGATATGATGATCATTAATAAACAGCTATATTTTTACCATTCATGTAATTGATGGGAAATATTTTTTCTTTAATTTTTCACACAAAAAAATAGTTATTCTTTTTTAGATGAAAGTTATAATTATATCACCCTTAGCATACACTAAAGGTTTACTTCTTTTGTTGTTGATGATTTCCTCAAAGCCTTTATTCATCACCTGTAAGAATATTTCTCTAGTTCGGCCCTTGGGTATTAACTGGTAGCTTGACTCTTTTATTAAGGAGTATGCCCAACTAATCGACTGAGCATGTATCTAGATTGATTAAAAAAAACTTTGCAGAAATGTTCACTACAGGTAAAAAAATCCCCCACCCACTCAAACCTGCAGTTATTTAAACACTTTGCCAATAATTTCCTTTCCAATTTTGCCCCAGCACTGGTACAATCTTTTGTAATAGATATCATCATGATCTGTAAGATAAACCTAAATGTTTAACAGTGAATTAAATTAATGAAATTTTCTTTGCCTACATTATTTCTGAGTAATACAAATGTAGTATTGTAAAAGCACTACAAGTACAGTGAGTGTTTAAATAGGACACAAATAATATTTGAAGAGATAAAGAGCAGCTTTTTATCTATTATTCCTTTCCTTGTCTAGAAAGATTTCTGCACGCTTGCTAGTTCATTAAATTGTTTTGAGGGGAAAAAATCTAAATTTGGAATTTTAACATGTTTTTTTTTTCTGTTACCAGGGTGACTGTGTTGCGGTGTTGTTGAATATTCTACGCCAAATGAGTGAATCTCATTATTTGAACTATATAAGCAAGTTTAACCTACTGACTGATCTCGAAGACTTTCTTATGGAGATTATGATGCTCTTCCAGAACCTCATTACATCGAGTGTGTTCCAGCAGGATTGGATGGAAATGATAATGTTACAGAATAGGTGAGTGAATATTTACCCCACCCACTCCATACTCTATACCTTTAGACTGATTTCTCAAATTCTGTCTTTTGAGATCTGTCACAAAATCATATATTTTAAGAACTTAAATTTAAAGATAAAATTTTGAAGTTGAGTCAAATTTTACATATAAAATTCAAAACGAGTCAAAATTGTTGAGATAAAAAATTCAAAACCAGTCAGAACTGATACTTAAAGAGTTGATTTTTTGTTTGTCACATCAGTGTTAAAACATCTTGTTTAAGAATATGTCAACAATTTTTCATATAACCCTACTACTTATTACTGATGAAATGAATAGATCTAACCCTACTACTTATTACTGATGAAATGAATAAATCTAACCCTACTACTTATTACTGATGAAACGAATAAATCTAACCCTACTACTTATTACTGATGAAATGAATAAATCTAACCCTACTACTTATTACTGATGAAACGAATAAATCTAACCCTACTACTTATTACTGATGAAATGAATAAATCTAACCCTACTACTTATTACTGATGTAATGAATAAATCTAACCCTACTACTTATTACTGATGAATGAATAAATCTAACCCTACTACTTATTACTGATGAAATGAATAAATCTAACCCTACTACTTATTACTGATGTAATGAATAAATCTAACCCTACTACTTATTACTGATGAAATGAATAAATCTAACCCTACTACTTATTACTGATGAAATGAATAAATCTGTTCATTTACTTCCTTTTTTCAGTATTATTCTACGAGCATTGAGGTGCTTCGCTCACACGATAAATGACAAGTTTTCAAATCCATTCCAATACCAGGTCAGTTTTGTCTTAGTATTTTTTCTCCTTTACTGTGTTATTGATACAAGGTGCAGCATATATTCTAACACGCTCAGCAGTTTCGAGTGACTGGATATAGATTGTATCCATTACATTCTATACTTAACAGTTATAAAAATGCAAGTTTTTAAATTTACCAGACTTAAAAACACCTATTTCATATAATGTACTATTTTTGTGAACATTTCAGCCAGTGAAAATTTTGTATCATACAGACAGTGTATTGTTCTTTATTATCAATAAATACTATGTCAGGAAATCAATCTTCTTAAAAATTTATTGATAGAAAATTTTACAGATTCGCGAACATTTTTGACACACGATAGTATCCTCTTATATAGCTGAATGATTGATTTTTAATTGAATGTTTTTCAGTTATGGAACAACTTTTTTCATTGTGCAATATCTTTCCTCACCCAAGACCATTTACAGTTAGAGAATTTCTCATCCACAAAAAGGAATAAAATAATATCTCAGTATAAAGACATGAGGCGTGAAATGGGCTTTGAGATTCGTTCAATGTGGAAAAGTTTAGGTGAGTCTTATGATATTTGTGTCCACTATTAAACGGAGAATACTGTTTTTGTCTATTACAGTACGGTTCGGGTGATTTGTCTGAAAATCGCGTTTCTCACGCGTAGCGGCGATTTTCTTCACGGCATCAATCTTGAAAAAAACAACGAATCACCTCAATTCACCCGACGGTAATCTTTGATCGCTAAGGATCACGGTGATTCACGAACGTCTAAAGCCGATTCTCAAGTAGCTGAAATGATATTTATTGTGAATCTTTCTTCTACTTTCGCTTTCTGTTGACAGTTCCTTTCCGAAAACAGTCACATGGTAAAATAATTCAGGATCTAACACTTACTAAATCCGTCGGCCAAGACCGACAGAAATCCAGGCATCTGATTAAATTTTGTCAAGTAGGAAATCCCATTCTTGAAGTAAATATGTAGAAAAACCGGCGAATTGCTAAGCGAACTTGTTAACTGTGTTTTATTTTACATATGCAGTGTTACATACAGGGCGAGATTCATATGTCTATTTTTAGTGTTATATATATCGAGTACCAGGACGAGAATCATTATTTAGATTGAGTCGCAGTCTCTTATTTTTCTATGTAGCTCGGAGCTCTGATCAATAAAACCAGTCCACTGTTTACATGTAATATTATTTTGCGCAATAATATACGAAAGCTGACAGATTAATTAAAGCTCATCAACTACTATTAAGTTCTCAACACTCGTTGATTATGATTTATGTCAACACTAATTTTTCACACATATCAGGTAACAATTTGTTCACAAAAGCGCAATTAAATAATGTGTGAATTACACTTTATTGAATCTTATTTTATCTCTTTTTATGTGATCTTAAAATGAATGTATGTTTGTATTCTAGGACCAAACAAGATTGCTTTTATCCCAGAGATGGTGGGTCGTCTGCTGGAGATGACATTAATTCCTGAAACAGGTGTGTACTGTGGAATTATTTTTATTCTATGTACATTTGTATTTAAGGATATGAAATAAAGTGACGAATCTCAAAATGGTATCACG
Organism: Lutraria lutraria; assembly: GCA_964023205.1. NCBI lineage: Eukaryota > Metazoa > Mollusca > Bivalvia > Venerida > Mactridae > Lutraria > Lutraria lutraria. The sequence continues at coordinate 31,996,995 of OZ026841.1, read as the reverse complement.
TCATTGGTCAACTTTTAAGCTAGGCTAAAACCTGATTTTGTGTCTTGTCTCTATTATCATTCTTACAATGTTTGCAGAATTAAGGAAGGCAACAATACCTATATTCTTTGACATGATGGTGTGTGAATTCAACCAAAAAGGGCCTAAAGGGATTAGAGGCAACTTCAAAGAAGTAAGTTTGATATTTACTTAGCACTATAAATTCAGTTACATAATACTTCATTCACAGTCATATAAAAAGCTATTTGCCCCAGATTTAGTTCAACAATTCTGTTTCATTGCAAAATTACATGTACTGTAAAAGGCATTGAAATGAATACTGATAACTTTAATTATATGTTATTAAGTTTGTTTGCCCTAACCAATGGGATAATACCATATGGGTAAGCTTCTTTGGTTTAATGAATGTATTCTACTACTGGTATGTGTAGAACTAATGATTACACATGATTAGTCCAGTAAACCCTTTTTTATTGGTCGTTTATTTACTGGATCAGAACTTTTTCATGCCCTCTTTATTGGTTGATTTATATAACAACTCTCTTTTTATTGGATGGTTAAATTTGTTAGCTCTTATTTGATTGGTAATTTTTTTCTTGGATTTTTACTGGTTGATTATTTAACAGTCTTTTTTGTTGGCTGATTATTTAATGAGTGCATACATTCATTTTATGTCTCTAGGTTGAAAATGAGATGATAAATCAGATGGATGTATTAGTTGAAGGTGGACGTGGTGATGAACAGTACATGCAACTCTTCAGAGATACGTAAGTCAAACATTACTCCCTTATTAGGAACGTGAAGTGCAGATTTGTTGCTTAACAAATAAGAATTACCATAGTTAACTTAGGTGGCCTTGTTATGTAAATTTTGGTATTATTTATTGCTAATATTTAGAGTACAATTACACCAGTGTTGGCAGCAACAGTCGAATAAAGGCCATTTTGTGAATAATTTCCATCATTTTAAAAACTATCTTTGTTTATCGAGAACAAAATGACCTCTAAATATAAAGGACACCTGTTTAGTAGAGACCATATTACGGCCTTTGTTCACAGGTTTCAATTGAGGAAACATGAGAAAGTATAAATTATTTCAGTATTGTTTTATATTTTATTTAGATGAATATCATATCAATCACTTTGACTAATTTTCAGTCAACTCATTTCTTTGCAGGTTATACAACTTATGTAATGGATCTGACCAGATACGTAAACAGGGACTTGAGTTTGTTGATATGATAACAATGTTACTTCAACGACTGTTAGAGTACCGTCATATAATACAAGATGAACTCAAAGATCATAGAATGAGTTGTATTGTCAATTTGTTGGTAAGTTTGTTGTGGTTAAGTTATATTGCCAATGAAATTATTTATATTGTCAAAGTCGTCCAGCACGCCAATGCAAACAGATATTTTAAGACTTTTGAATTTTTTTACTGAGTTTTGCAATGTGAATTGGCATTTAATTGTCCTGAAAATCTTTGATACATCGGATGAAGTTAAACCATCTGTTAATTGGTTAAAGTATTTAAAATAAGTAAAACTTTCTGCTTATTTTAAGTTTGCTTCAAGTTATTTTACACCTGTATAATTACGTGAGATTATTGCTTATACAGTAAAGCCTGTGTTATCTGCCACCTCTGAATAAAGGCCATTCTGTGAACAAAGGTCAGTGTTTGTTTAGAACAAAATGACTTTAGAATTAACAAAACCTTCCGATAAAAGTGACATTTTGTCTTTCCCAAAGGTGACCTTTTGTTCACAGGTTTTAGTGTATGGTGCAACCTCTCAAAAGCAACACCCTTTGGGAGAAGCAAGATTATGTTGTTGTTGAGAGGATGTTGCTCTAGAGAGGTTAAATTAATGGTTAAATCATATAGTGGGAAAAATCATGCTGTTGTTGAAGGAAGGTTGTTGCTCTAGTGAGATTAAGTCAATAGTTAAATTGTGCAGTAGGAAAAGATCATGCTTTTGCTGATGGGACATTATTGCTCTAGGGAGGGCCACTCTGGTAAGGTTGCACTATATTTATAAATGAAATTTTCTTGTTTTATTTTAACAGGATTTCTACAATGATATTGGTAGACAAGAAATGTATATAAGATACTTACACAAGTTACATAATATGCATCTAGACAGTGACAACTATACAGAGGCAGCTCATACACTCATGTTGTATGCTAAACTACTCAATGTATGTTCATTTGTTTTATGTTGTTCTGAATATTCTGTGATACCACCTAATTATAGCCCCTGTAACCCCTTTTTGAGGAGATTCAAAAGTGATGCATGACTTGACATGCTTTGAAAAATTGTTCAAATTATATCTGATGCATCAAAAAATCATTTTTATTATAAAAATATCTTTATTGTATATGTTTTACCCTTTGCGGCATATATTAGGAAATATTAAAGTATTTATAACTTTCAACCATTTCCTATACTGTTCTTATCAACTCAGGAATGAAAAAAAATATACTTATTTGTTTAATAAAGATGATTTTAAAGGTAACTTAGCATGTTGCATACCAGCAGATTTAGGTAATGTTGTTATCTAGTTTTGATATATCTCTTACAGTGGACTGATGAACGCTTGTCAACAATTCTACAATCAGAAGCATTCCCTGAGGCAACGACGCATCGTGAACTTAAAGAAATGTTATATTATGACATCATTCAAAATTTTGAAAAGGGAAAGGTATGCTGTTGTTTTTTTCAGAACTTCTGTTTCTTAATATTTTTTGTATAAAGTTAATTCCGGCTGAAATGTTGATAAGCTAAAATTTTCATTGATTGAGATGAAACTTGGAGAGCATATTTTGAAACCTGTAATAATGAAGACCATCCTGTGAATAAAGTCCATTTTTTAAAAAAATTAACTTTGATTTTATAAAACAAATTGACCTCCAAATAAAGAACACCTCTTAATAAAGGCCAACTTTTGTTTTTCTACAGGGTAGCATTTGTTCACAGGTTTGACAGTATATGCTTGTATGGAACAGTTGCCTGTTATGCACAATAGGCCTATGTACATAGGGTCTATTAATTAGATTGACAAATGTGTGTGTAGGTGAGAGATTATCCACGTGTTCATGTTAACAAAATTTTATTTATCCTCATTGGTACTGAATAATCATGCAATAAAAAAATATTGAAGAAAACAACTTAGTATAACTCTCATCTGATACCTTGGATTTATTTTACAGATGTGGGAAAAGGGTATAGAATTATGTAAGGAGATTGCTAATCTCTATGAAAATGAACTGTTTGACTATGATAAACTCAGCTGGATTCTGGTAAGTTTAACATTCTGTTATGTATAACATGTCACGTACTATTTAATAAGGGAACCAAATCTGCTATTACTATGTTTTGTTTTTGTAAGAGTTATCCCCCTGCATCAAGTAACAGTGCATTGTATGTCAATAAACTGAGCAGGATGCTTTTATAATTCTTTGATAATATGTTTATTAAATGTTTGCAATCTCTTATCAATGAAGCTGATACTAGACGCTATATTTACCTGTATCTTAACAATGATATGGACATAAAAAATTAAAAAGATATAAAACAGACTGTGCCAGATAATTCATCAATTCAGCGACTGATGTTCAGTCAGTGACTGGTTCTCAGAAAGCAGCTGCTACCAATAAATCTGTAATTTGGCACACTTTCCATAGACTAGGATCTCCTATTTTTTCTTGAATCAAATTGTCAATAAAGTTACTGTCATAATGTGACTGTTATATCACTCATATTTCAGAAACGTCAAGCAGGATTGTACGAAAGTATCATGAAAGAAATGAGGCCAGACCCTGAGTATTTCAGAGTTGGTTATTTCGGTCTAGGATTTCCTTCATTCTTACAGGTAATTCATTGAAATTGTTTTATTGAGATGTAAAGTAAAAAACTGTTCTCATAACACTGGATAACTGTATATTAACTTTACACTACTTGTATTTATTTTCATCTATTATAATATATACATTTGAGCTATCAATAAAACTATCAAATGAAGAAAAAAAATGTGGCCTTTTTGTGTAGTTAACCTTCTTTTACTGGGTTTTAATGTAACATCAACAGACCGGGTCTTTTGACAACTTTTCAAACTTTAATGGTGGGGGTAAACACTAGGAATACATCAGGGTAGAAACACCAACCTCCAATAAGCTAGCTGGTCAGCTTCTTCTGATGAGAAATTGGTACAGCCTAGATGGGATTTGAACTCACAGTGACAGACTTGTGATTATTAGTCAGAGACCATAATTACTTAAACACTGACTGAGGCCCCTAATAATTATATACTACAGTGAGACTGTTGTTTACAGGTGACTGTCCAACTAAGCTGTGACCATATTTAATATGTTTTTGGTGTATATTTATAGAACAAAGTGTTTATCTATCGAGGAAAAGAATATGAAAGACTTCAGGAATTTAATGGAAGAATGCAGGCATTATTTCCAAATGCTGAAGTAAGTAATCCATTGAAATTTTCACAGTGGGGGGGGGGGGAGTTTTTTCAGAATTTGCAAGAATTTCCCATTTTTTTTGCAGGACTAATCCATACTGATTATGACTAAGTATTATAGAGTCACTGTTTTTATGCCATGTGACATGGGACCATTGTGCTAATGTTAGTCTGATCAGCAATTTTGATGGGAGTCTTTTGCTTGTAATAATATTTGTTTGTATAATCTTGGTGGAGTAAAACATACCAATGCCTAATAAAAAATATTTTCAGAATTTGGTCTGCTGTTAACCTGAATACTGCAACCTTTGGTCTAATGTGTACATTTAGTGTTCACTTGTATGTATTTTCCAAGTTTGAGTATAATCAAAAGTTTCTTTTTATACTTTGTTACCTTTGAAATAATTATTGCTACATTTTCCATGTTATATTTTTTATAGATTTCTTTTACATTGATTAAAGTGTTGTGATGATATACTTACAGTTGATGAAAACTTTGACGGCACCTTCCGATGAAATCAAAGAATCCAAGAAACAATGTATCCTTTTATCAATTAATACATACATACTGTACTTTACTCTCTTTCATTATTCCACACAATATGTCTCTGTCAATGTCTGAAAAGTAGTTCAAAATATGTGTCCGAATCTCCTGTAGTTTTCATCTAATACACAAATGTAGGCTATTGTTTTTCTCTAAATGTGCATTTGTTCTTATTATTGTTTATGAAGACCTTTGACGTTTGTGTTTTGTTTCCATTTAAGCAATATGACTTTTTCACTTAGTTTTAAAATGAGTACCATTTGTGGCTTTATTTCTTGTTGTATAAGAATCTTGTAAAAAGTTGAGACATTGACAAAGTTATATGTGAAGGATTACAAACGACAGCTCCAGATAGAGATTGGTACTTAATACATATGTGTACTATGTAATCTCAGGTATTTATTGCTATAAGAAACCATCATGAACATGTATAACTGTTTCAACAACTTGTCAAATTTGTGATATTTTCCCTTGACCGTTGAACACAGATTTACAGATGAATGCAGTCACACCTGTCATGGACATGCACCAAAAATTCCTGGACAAACAAGTCAGTGAAAGAATCCTCAAGTAAGTGTTCAATTCATAAAAATCATTTGCAAGTCAAATTGAAAAAATAAATCATTTTCATTAGATTTTCTGCTTTCAGATCCATATTAAAATGGACTGAATTAGTCTGTTTAAATCTATGAAAATTTTGCTCAATTGTCGTAGGATTCACATTATCCTGGATTTTATTTTTTCTTGGGTTTTGTATAGCACCAGGGTCAATTTCTTCATCAGTTGTCAAACTCAGATTGGTAAGGGACTAGTGATTACTGATCAGATACCATAACCACTCAACCACAGGGGCCCCCAATCCTGGAATTAATGGTTGTTACATACAATATTGTTAAAATAAGATTCCAAATTCAACATTTTCAGGTATTACCAAATAAATGAAGTTCAGTTATTTACATATTCACGGAGAATTGATGAAGGAGGAAGCAATATTGCTGTAAGTTATCATTGTATAATTCTTGATGTAAAATATTAAATTGTATGTAAATAATGACTGATTTTCATTTATTTCTCAGCCATAAGTAACATTTTCTTGCTTGCTTTTTAATCTGTTTGTTCAGTATCATTTTAGATGGTAAAATTTACTGCAATCATGTAACCTGTGTATTTATAATTTATATTGGTTAACTACTGGTAATCTAACATTATTGTCGTCTGAATATTTTGTTTATTGCGAAATCTGATTATTTTTAAATAAGTGTTTCTTGTTAGGGTAAATGAAATTTTATTATTAATGTTTGTTTACTTTTTTTATGATTTTGTTGTTGACGTTCTGTATTCAATTTTAGAATATTTGGCAAGAAAGGACAGAGCTAACCACTGCTTCCCCGCTTCCAGGAATTCTGTGCTGGTTCCCCGTAACAAACATCATAGTGGTAGGTGTTGATGGAAATCTTTATCAATTATAGCGTTATCACAGAAAAAATTGAAAACTTAACTTTTGTGTCATTATCATGCCTGCTTACTTACAAATGTAGCTTAGTTGGTGGTAAATCAGTTCTAAAGACCTCAACTTTTCGTAGGTTTGAATCCTGGGTGCGAAACATGTTCTGTGGAATGATTTGATTGTAAGCACTACGTCAAAGGCCATTCATATGCCATCAATTCTAGTACTGACTTAAAAATACAATAACATCCAACTGTTTTATGCAAGCAGCTACAGAAGCACCCAAAAGCTAGAATATATCATTTTAAACTACTCCACTGATTTAATGAACTTTGATTTATTATAGTATAAAGTTAGTCCCATTGAGACAGCTATAGATCAATTAGACACTACAAACAAGAAGTTAAATTCTGCCATAGAACACCAGTTAACTGAACCAAATGCTCGTCTTGATCAACTTGGTAAGTAATTTGTTTATAGTACTCTTAACTGAGAAGTATCTATGATGACTTTTGCTTATCAATAATCCATTAATGTCAAGATCATATGTTGATGTAAAAATAAACTTATTGTCAGAAGTATTATTCGGAAGTGGCAATGGTAAGTTATTATACCCCCAGATATGATTGGGGGCTATATTGGATTCACGCTTGACGGTCGGTCGGTCCGTGCGTCTGTAGACACAATTTGTCCGGAGAATTTCTCAGCAACTACTTACAGTATTTCAATGAAACTTCACAGAAGTGATCAGTAGTAAGCCTAGTTGTGCTAGCTTAAATCATTTTTCGTTCGGATTAATTTTCACTGAGTTATGCCCCTTTGTTGTTTTTATACAGTATATACAATAGGCAAATTTTGTCCGGACAATTTCTCAGCAACTACCCAAGGATCTCAATGAAACTTCACAGAAGTGATCAGTAGTAAGCCTAGCTGTGCATGCTTAAAGCATTTTTCATTTGGATTAATTTTCACTGAGTTATAGCCCTTTGTTGTTTTCATACAGTATATACAATAGGCAAATTTTGTCCGGACAATTTCTCAGCAACTACTCAAGGATTTCAACGAAACTTCACAGAAGTAATAAGTAGTTAGCTTAGTTGTGCATGCTTAAAGCATTTTTCGTTCGGATTAATTTTCACTGAGTTATACCCCTTTGTTGTTTTTATACAGTATATACAATAGGCAAATTTTGTCCGGACAATTTCTCAGCAACTACTCACAGGATTTCAACGAAACTTCACAGAAGTAATAAGTAGTTAGCCTAGTTGTGCATGCTTAAATAATTTTTCATTTGGATTGATTTTGACTGAGTTATAGCCCTTTGTTTTTTTCTACAGTATATACAATAGGCAAATTTTGTCCTGACTATTTCTCATTGACTACTGCCAGGAATTCTATAAAACTTCTCAGAAGTGATAAGTAGTTAGCCTAGTTGTGCATGCATTAGGCTTGTCTTGGTTGGTTAAATTTTCACAGAGTTATGGCCCTTTGTTGTTTTTTATACAGTGTATATACAATATCTCAGTAACTACTCATAGGAATTCAATGAAACTTCACAGAAGTTATAAACAGTTAGCCAAGTTGTGCATGCAATAACCAGGTTTTGTTTGGATTAATTTTCACTGAGTTATGGCCCTTTGTTTTATACAATTAGGTAAATTTTGCCCGTACCATTTCTCAGCAACTACATGCAGGAATTCAGTGAAACTTCTTAGAAGTGATAAGTAGTTTGCCAAGTTGTGAATGTCCACAATAGGTTTTGTCCAAGTAAATTTTAATGAGTTATGACCCTTTGTTATTTTTTATATAATGTATATTTAGAAACTGGTCAGGATATATCTAAGCAACAATTTGCAGGTATTAAAAAATGAAAATGCATTATATTTCCTTCTGTAAAATGTAACAACTGTGTCAAGGCCGCATCTGGGGGTATTTATCACCTTTAGTGATAGTTCTAGTTTATCTTGTAAATCTCAAATGATTCACTTGTTCAACCCTAATTTAACACTAGTTGTTGATATGAGAAAGCTTTAATTTCTAAATATGTGTTATAGTATATCACTTTGTGGTTTATGTCATCTCTTTGTGGCACATAAGCTTCCTTTTTAGTACATGACATGTCTTTGTGGTACATTACCTGTATTTGAATTGAGTTGCATTTTTTGGTTTATTGCATCCCCTTGTTGTATAATACATGTCTTTTTGGTACATTTCCTCACTTTATCTCATGTTACATTTACAGGTATGTTGTTAAAGGGAATAGTTGATGCTGCAGTGATGGGTGGCATCACCAACTGGAAACATTTCTATGCAGAGGACTTCGCTGATAATGACAAGGATAAAGAATTTGTTAAAAAGTTGAGAGAACATACCAAAAGTCAGGTAAGGAAGCATAGTTAACTTTAAGAACACTTTCAGTAATTGGGTTAAAGAAATTGTTGTTGAGTGTTCAAGGCTGTTAAACAATGCCTGGCTTGGATGTTCATTTCATAATTGAACAAGTCCTTTTTCTCCATTGTGCACTGATTTTATTTGTGTTCAGTTGACGTATGGTTTTGAACATCGGTCTGTGTAAATTTAATTTCTCCAAAGTAGGTTCCTGATATTTTCCAGTGACAGACATTAATTGTTAAAAACACTTGCATGACACGGCTTGTATTAATGTAGTGGTCTTGAAGAAAATGGGTCATTCTTAGTCTAACCCAAGCATCTACTTATAATCAGCATAATTATGTACTTGACAAGTGCTCCTAAGTTACAATTACAATCCCATGCTTCCAAATTGACCGTACAGTTAGGTAACAGATACAATACTCAGTATATAAAGATTATATAAAATGCTCCTGTTCAATTGATATGATATATTTTTAGGCTGCATTGATAAAAGATGGTATGTATGTACACAAACGTAAATGTCCAGAAGTCCAGAAACTTTTCCATCAATATCTGGAAGAGAAACACGAAGAATGGCTACAAATGATAGAAAGAGAATATAGTATTAAGGTAAGAAATGTATTTCTTGATAGAGAATACAGTATAAAGGTGAAACATATACTGTATGAAGGAGAGTATAGTATAAAAGGTGAAAAATGTACTGTATGAAGGAGAGTATAGTATTAAAGGTGAAAATGTACTGTATGAAGGGGAGTATAGTATTAAAGGTGAAAAATGTACTGTATGAAGGGGAGTACAGTATTAAAGGTGAAAAATGTACTGTATGAAGGAGAGTACAGTATTAAAGGTAAAAAATGTACTGTATGGAGGGAGTATAGTGTTAAAGGTGAAAAATGTACTGTATGAAGGAGAGTACAGTATTAAAGGTGAAAAATGTACTGTATGAAGGGGAGTACAGTATTAAAGGTGAAAAATGTACTGTATGAAGGCGAGTACAGTATTAAAGGTGAAAAATGTACTGTATGAAGGGGAGTATAGTGTTAAAGGTGAAAAATGTACTGTATGAAGGGGAGTACAGTATTAAAGGTAAAAAATGTACTGTATGAAGGGAGTATAGTGTTAAAGGTGAAAAATGTACTGTATGAAGGAGAGTACAGTATTAAAGGTGAAAAATGTACTGTATGAAGGCGAGTACAGTATTAAAGGTAGAAAATGTACTGTATGAAGGAGAGTATAGTATAAAAGGTGAAAAATGTACTGTATGAAGGAGAGTACAGTATTAAAGGTGAAAAAGGTACTGTGTAAAGGAGAGTACAGTATTAAAGGTGAAAAATGTACTGTATGAAGGAGAGTATAAAGTAAATGTACTTCATGAAGGATAGTACAGTATAAATGTGAAAAATGTACTGTATGAAGGAGAGTATAAAGTAAATGTACTTCATGAAGGATAGTACAGTATAAATGTGAAAAAGGTACTGTTTGAAGGGAGTATAGTGTTAAAGGTGAAAAATGTACTGTATGAAGGGGATTACAGTATTAAAGGTGAAAAATGTACTGTATGAAGGGAGTATAGTGTTAAAGGTAAAAAATGTACTGCATGAAGGGGATTACAGTATTAAAGGTAAAAATGTACTGTATGAAGGGGAGTATAGTATTAAAGGTGAAAAATGTACTGTATTAAAGGGAGTACAGTATTAAAGGTAAAAAATGTACTGCATGAAGGAGAGTACAGTATTAAAGGTGAAAAAGGTACTGTTTGAAGGGAGTATAATGTTAAAGGTGAAAAATGTACTGTATGAAGGAGAGTACAGTATTAAAGGTGAAAAATGTACTTTATGAAGGGGAGTACAGTATTGAAGGTGAAAAATGTACTGTATGAAGGAGGGTACAGTATTAAAGATGAAAAAGGTACTGTTTGAAGGAGAGTACAGTATTAAAGGTGAAAAATGTACTGTATGAAGGAGAGTATAAAGTAAATGTACTTCATGAAGGATAGTACAGTATAAATGTGAAAAAATGTACTTCATATTAGTTGTTGGCCAGTGGTCTTAGCTGATAGCTTTCAAAAAATGATGTGTATTGATACATTAGTAAAGATGAAGGTCACTGTAATTTTATCCTAATTACGATTGATATTTAGACATTCTCAAAATGTAGATAAATTTACATTATTCATGGTACAAAATAACTGCTTGATATTTGACTCTTAACAATTTGTTTGATATTTATTTTTACGAAATTAGAAATGATTTGATGGAATTATTTAATAGGTTATGGAGAGGTCATCATCGTGTAATACACTGAAGAGATTGAAGTCACAGTCTGTGTTAAGTTTGGATAGAATTAGTAGCATGTATCCATCTAATGCTGGAGGTCAAGGGTAAGTATTAAATATTATTTAAGTTAGATGGCTTAATACGGGGCTGAATAGGCTAAGCTGATCCCTTATTTGTTTTGCTATAAATAGATAAAGATTACATAGTGTGATTTTTACTTAGGAATTTGAAAAAGGTCTGAAATTATGAAAGTTTTCATCTACATTATTATGTAATATGATGATTGAAAACTTTGCAGTATTTGCTTGTCCGGTTTGTCAGGCTAGTGGATTAAGTCGCATATTTGGGTTAATTAACCTTAAACCTTATAATGTACATGTGAATTATTGAACATTGATAAACTGTGTCTGTAGAAGTTCAGATTGCTGATATTTTTCTCTGAACTATTTTAGTAAAATATATTTTGTTTAAGTTTTTAGTAAACTGAGTCATTTAAATTCTTGGAAAACCCTTTTGCTGTCTTCAGATAATTTTGGGGAAGAAATGTTTGATTTTTTATTCACTGTTGTTTATTGTTTTATTTATGTATTTTTTGTAATTCAAAGCATGAAAAAATGGAAAGAAACGAAAAGGTATATCTATCATATACGGAGTGATACACACTTAATATACAGCTGCTTTCTGTTGTTGTGTCCCCACAAATATAGGGGACATGGGGATTTAACCCGTCTGTCTGTATGTTTGTAGCTTTATATTTGCGTAAGATGTTGATAATGGTCTAGATCTTTAACGAAAGACATGATTATATGGAGATAGATTAAGTTTGATCCCATGTGGCTAATGTTAGGTCATGCTCATTGTTATCCTAAAACTTCCTTTGGCATACATTTTGTGACCAAACACTGCAAATGAGTTGCATGTGTATAATGTATCTAGTTAATAGTATGTTTGCCTTCATGGATATATTAATTAGTACATGTATATGTCATTACAGAAGGATATTTATGTTGGTTTTGGTGTAGATAAAATAAATGGATTTGTTGTTGACAGTTTCTGTAAATCACCTGATTTCGAAAATAGCAATATTTGTATTTTGCTTGATAAATCAGTTTGAAATATCGGAGCAGATTTGATGATACATTTCATGGATGGTAGAAATACAGTTTTGTTATTGGAAATATTTTGTTTTCATTGATTCTGTTTACTCATAAGTTTCTGCTCTGTGTTAAGTATATTTTATCTTATTTATGTTCTTGTTTATGTGTAGCATCAATTTATGTTAAAAGGGAATTAAAGGTCATGTTTGTGTTGAAACTTTTTTAATGGCCCTCATCATTCAGGATTAAAAGGTTACCAGTCCCTTTTCCTGTTGACTTCTCTGTTATTGGCCCAATCTCCTGTTTCCTCCATTTATGTCCATTGATATCAAACAATATATTCTATATCAAGAACTAGAGTTGTTCATTATAAAAAATGTTTTAAAACAAATGTTAAACCTGTTGATTGATATGTAAGTTTTGATATTGATCTATGACCATGAACTCCAGGAACTACTGACCTTGACCCAATTAAGTTCCTGTAGTTCATGGTCATATTGATGAGTGACTGAATCTCACCTTTGTGATCAGTCTTGAGACTTAATTTAGTAACATCCAGTCTAGTTGTAGTATTTCTATGTATCTTTGATTATTAGAGCCAGCTGTGTAAATTCTTTCTATATATCTCTCTTTGTTACCTAATTAATGATAACTTTCTCCACTATGTTTAGTGTCTCTGATTTTGTTGAGAAATAATTATCTATTGTATTCTTTTTACTTGGTATCTACTGACTGTAGTACGCAAATTTTCTACAGCAGTACAAGTTTGACTTATAATGGATCTATAATCAAAATAAGATTTCTGTCTAAAATTCTGTGTGGTACCGTAGTTATAAGACTTTAGTGATGATTGTATTTTACATGTAGATAAGTCTTTCCTTTCAATTATGATAGGATCAAATAACAGTAGTTGGCCTCCCATCAACTTTTGACCTTGACCCTGATTCCTGTAGTTCATGATCATAGTGCTTTAAGTACCATTGTTAACTGAATAATAATGTCTTATGATCATAACAGTATAAAAATTACAAAGGAAGGTGATTTTGTAACAATATCTGCTAGTTTATTCTTGAAATACAATGTTGGTGTAGGTCTCTTTAATTAACTTTGCTGTGTAACACAAGACAGTAATCATCTTTGGGGTCATCAACGTGCACATTTCTTCAACATGAATACTGCACTTTGCTTTTATTTTACAATGCATTTTAAATAATCTATCAAAGCTGAATAATTACCCAGTCGCTGTATTCGTTCATTTAGCTTCGTACTAAATTCAATAGCTTCTGTTTTTTCTACAGTAAGGGAATGTTCCGTTTCGTGTGTTTATATATCATGTAGCGCATTGTTAAATACATGTACATTCGACAACTGGTATAATGAAGTTATCAAATCTCACTGAAGCTAAGAATAAATGCATACATTGACTGAAATAATGAAGCTTTGATAGTTTGATAAAATTGCACTATTCCATAAATCATACATGTTTAATTGGTCAAATAACTAACCCTGTACTAAAACAACACCTTACGTAATGAGATCTGTTGACACTAGGTGGTGTTGACTTTTGTATGATTTTTTAACATCGTTTTAAGATCTTGATATTAGTATTTACTGCTCAAACTATTTTAATGTTTTAAAGTAAAACTTTAATTTAAAAAGATACAGCTACTAAAATTGTCACAGTTTAATATGATCTTAGATCCATCCGATATTCATATACAACTTTTATTATTCAAGTTTGAATGAATATTTATTAATCCATTTTTAATCCCCCTCCCCCTTGAGGTTGAACATCACAGAGCTGGTCATTATTCACATAGTAGCCCTTATTTGTTGGGTGGCCCTTTTTAACATGGTGGCCCATATTCTCCATTTTGCCTTTAATCACATTGTGACCTTTATTCACAGGGTGATTCTCATTCAGAGGGATTTGGGTGGCCGGTATTTACTATTACTCAAGTTTGACTGTAAATATTTAATGCCTGACTTGATTATTATTGTTATATTGCATGAACAATATTTTATATTATATAATTGTATTATATTGTACAAAGGGAACATATTATTTGTAATTTGTATATTAATTGGTATTGCATGTCATTTTAATGTCTCCAAGGATTATTGAAGTTGCTCAGTCAAATGATACTTATTCCTGTAATAGACTATTATCTATTTTTCTATGGAAAAAAATCCCACCTTTTAAATGCCTTTTCGTGTAATATGGCATATGTATATCTGGTAGCGTATTAAAATGTGGACTATTGTCACATATCTAACTTGATTGGGCATCTTTAAGTCTTTGCATTTGCAATTTTTCTCTAGCAATGCCTTCCTTTTTCTTTTTATTAAAATTACCTCCCTTTTCACAAAGGATAAGTGCTTATTGCCTCCCTTTGTTTTGATTACAGAGCTGTAGGTGGCAGTATGTCAAATGTGAATACTTCACCGAGTGTTTCACTCTCGTCGAATGCGATGAAATCCGGTTCATCACGAATCCCGTCTGTTTGGGTGAAAGGCGACAAAGGCGATAGATCGTCCCCTTTAAAGGTCCAGACGAAAGCGAACAAAAAGTATGTAAATAAGAGGTCATCACAGGTCAGCACAACAAGTAGTTCCGATTCTCCTGATTCTAACAGGAATTCACTTGACAATCCTATAGAATTGAATGAACAGGTAAGAAATATATCTTAAATACAAAATAGGGTGTATGCCATTAAGGGCTGTAGGTGGCTCATTAGGGGTTATTATCATCTTCAGAAATGCTCAATGCAGAATTATTGATCTTTTCTTATATTTGAATATATAATATTTCCTTTTTAATTTACAATCATAGTTTGATTTTTAACATAACTGAAGCTTTGTTTAACATAAACTTAGCTTTTATTTCATTTTCATAATTATACCAGTTTAACCTTATAAAACTAAACTGAAGATAATCATTGCCTGACTTAAGCCAGTGCTGCTGTTTCATGAATATCAGCTTTTTAATTTCGTCTAAGGCAAGGTTTATCTGTTTTTCCAGTCATACAAAATACTTTCATAAGAAATTTTGCCTTACATAATTATGCCCTATTCTACAAAAAAATACTTAATTACCAGATGTTTCCTAAGAAATGCCCAGTACTAAAAAAGACTTATTACCTCATATACCATAATAAATACTCCTTGGACAAATATTTGACATGTTTTTTTACATCAGATTTGATTTTAATGATAATTTAGACATTTGGTCTTATTTTTAGTTAAGATGTTAAAAGAAGCTGGCATATTGTTTAATAAACAATTAATAAGTGTGTTATTACATGTATTTACCTTTTATTCCCGTAAAGGCTGGGGCATTAATTGGGGGTGTAATGTTCTTTTTTAAAGAATATTAAGTAATAGAGTATTTATTAGGAAATATTTGGTAACAATGTGTTGCATGTTTGAATGTACTTTAAAAAGGTATGAAAAAATAATGTAGTCAATTAATATATGATAAATTTGTAACATTTAAAGGAAAATACAAATGAAGAGGTAAAACGCATCCACTTTTTTGCTATTTTTTTTTTGGTTTCCATTGGTAACGCAAGTCACCTTCATTTAGCAGTCACTTTCCATTGAAGTGTTTGCTGAAATAAGGTTGTCAGTTATCACACTGTTTTGTATGCTACGTGTCTTGTAAAAGTTCAATTTTTATTTTCATAACAAATGGTTTGTTTTTCAGATCTTTAACAATTTCTGCATTCTCATGTACTGTGGTCATTGTTCTTAAATAGTAATGCAATGAAATATTTATTTATGTTTGACTTCAAATTCTGCAATTGTTGAAATGATATGTTGCTATTTTTATGATGATTTTTCACAAAAGCCTGCATGTTTCAGCTTACGCAACATTATCATTTTTTTTTGCAATAATTTTAACGAACTTCGATTTATTTGCAGGGCAAATGCGCTGTGTTGAATGATTTGTTTGCTTACAATAAATGTTGTTAACCCGTATTAGTCGCTTCATCCCTTTGTTTGGAAGTGACAATTTTTCTGTTTCCTGTCTTAGATATTTTAGTTTGCAAGTAATGTTTTCATTGCAAACTTAACCCCTTTTAATTTAATGTGCTACTGGACTTAGTGAATAGTATAATAATGACTTCTCTTAACCCCCCCCCCCCCCCCCAAGATTTAAGACTAACCTCTGAATGCAGCATTACTGTTAGACGTTTTTAGGACTAATCTTTGTGTTAATCAATTTTATGTAGCTGCTGTTTAAAAAGAAATAAAGTTAAAACTTCATTCAGGTCTTGATGCTTCGGTTAAATAAAATAACGTTATTTATTACTATGCCCCCTTTTAAAGTAAAGGGGTTATATTGCTTTGCACATGTTGGTCAGTTGGTCCGTAACCGAACCTTGTCCGGGCAATAACTAGAGAACTATTTGGCCTAAGCTCCTTAGAATTTGTTTGGAGGTTGTTTATCACATATAAATGGCCCCTATTGATTTCGAGGTCAGTAGGTCCAAGGTCATGGTCTTACTATCCAATTGGCTTTTAGGAGGCATCCGTTTTTCACAATCACCTCTTGTTTAATTCAGCCCCTTCCTTAAACACAAACTCTTAGATATGTTTAATAATTTGTTTAATTTTTTTTTGTATCAAAGATGAATCCTAGTATATTCAGTTGTCTTTTATTTTCTTGTTTGAGTAGGAACAAAATTCTAGTAACCAAGGGCTTGAAGTGCATCTTGTTTAGTTGACTGATTACTGAAGCCATTTTCGGCCTTACATAATTCTATAGATCTTATAGATACGAGAACTGACATCTTGCTGATTTTAAATCAGGAATTGATTGTATGTTGTAGAGATAGTTCTAACTAAGACTTACCTTACTTCAGTGCATAAATCATTAATGTAAAATGTTTAAACATGATTATCCATATTAAAACTGTTGACTATGATATTTTAAAGCCAAACTTTCAGTACAAAATTGTGAGGATGAAATCTTGAAAATGTTGACCTTGCAAAAACATCCAAATTTCCTAGCTGTTACATGGACTGACTTTTTTGTAAAAAAAATCCAACAAAATAAACTATAGGACTATAGTATTATTTCTATGTAATTTCTTTCTCCCAATGATCTTTATTTACCTATAATTTTATGGAAACTGTGTTTATGTCTTCTGTTTATGATTTGTTTATTATTATTCATCATATTACATCTATGTTTATTTTTATCATCTATCATTTCACTAGATTACTCCTCGTCGCCCACCGAGACCAGATATGGAAAAAGAAAGACGAAATAGCCAGCAGCGACTTAGCGCCCAGTTTGGATTTATGGGTCATCTTCCAGGTTCGGGCATGAGTACACTGCCTATCTCCACTGCATCTTTTATATCCTATACCTCTACAGGCATGTCATTATTTTCTTCATCAGTGTCGGCTAGACTTTACACTTTTGACTTTATTCAGTTTGCCATGTATGTGTTTTAGCCAAAATCTTTTTAATGTAGGATTTATTGCATGATGGTCTTGTTCTGCTTGAACTTTTTTTGGCAATCTGTGTTTTGTGTTATTTAATTTAGAATTTTAAGTTGCTATAGCAACAATTCAATTTGTTGGAAAAAGTTACAAATCAGTTTATAGCATTCTATGCTGTGGCTGAATATTTAAATTTCGTTGCTAATTTCAGCTCTTTGATTGTTATTTATTTTATTCTGCATGTTTCCATGGTAGCAGGTATTCTCTAAATAGGGCTAGTCTGTATTTTTGTATGACGGTAATTTTAAGATGTATGAACACTGCTGCATGATATGTGTGCTACTTATTTGGCTACTCATTATGTCTCTGTTGAGTTGTACTTTATAAAATTACATACATTATGTTTCCATGGTTACCAAACAGTAATAATTTAAATTCAAGGAAAATAGTTTATAAGTTTGAACAAAATTAAGAGTTATTGCTCTTGATTTATATAATATGAAACATTTAGTACATTATTTTAAATTATACTATAATATTTAATGTTAGCTATTTGTACCTTGTTTTAAGGTAGTTTTTTGTGTTTATTAAGTTACCATAGCTGTGAAACAAAGGATATCAAGGGAGATAACTTAGAAATAAATAACTCCAAGGACCACAATCCATTTTATTAATAGCTTTATGAAATTCTATAACTTGCTATAGTTATCATGTTATCTCAACTTGGATCTGTAAGTGAGGATAATTGAAACCATTATGAATCATATAAAAAAACAATGTATTTCATAAAAATATGTTAACAATTTTTTCTAGGCAAAGTTAAGCCCAAAGGTAACATGTTTGTGTGTTCAGCTGGCGTTTGTGGCAAAATTTATCCAGAAACAAATCATTTCCAATATTATAACAGGGTTCATACAGTCTCTTGTAATAAAAGAATATTGTGAAATCAAGGGCTTAATGTAATCATCTAGTCAGCATTGTTTGTGACCATACATAGGGGTGGTAAGCTGGCTGACCATTGAGCCATCTATTTTACTCTTGCCTGATCAGTCTAGAGTTATGCCCCTTTAACACCAAATTATAAGATTGAAATTAAGACTGTTAGAGCCCTGTTGTATGTAGTTTGTTACATATTTTGTAGTGTTTTCATCCATTGTTTCATCAATAACCGTCTTGTGTGTCTGTTTTCATGGTTCCTTGCTAAATCTCTCAATAATTTGCTTATTTGCTTACAAGTCAAAATAGGAAAACTGGAAGCAATATCCATAAGGCAAACATATTTATTGAGATGAATTAACTCATTCTATCATAAGTTAATTGATAGCAATCATTTAAAGATCTGAAATGACAAACAAATAACTTAAATGTAAATTTTACCATAAAATTATCATTCACAGAAAAGTAAAAATTTCATAATTCAAAAATTGATTTTTAATCAATACTAGATTAATTTTATTGGAAATACTGCATTTTTCCTGGTTCATAATGATTTCTTAGAGATCACTTTTAGATCACCACTACAGTGAAACAATCAGCTTTTCTATAATTTGTTAACTTGATTAGTAAAGACATAATAATATTAAGACCTTTTTTGGTCCCAAAGATGTTTTTATTCAAGAGATTCTACTGCAGTATGTTGTATGATATTTTGAACTTTATTCACCCTTCATGTTTGTCATGTGTATGACTGTAAGTGTAAGATGGTGTTTGTTGACTTATATGGTTGTGGTTTCAGTAAGATAGTTTATTCAGATAATCTTTGAGCTGTGTTTTGTGAGCAAAATAAGTTATTTTAAGAAAATATCTCAAGAAATGGCAAAGTTATGGTCAATTTAATCTGATTTCCTTTGATACAAACTGATTTTAATATGAAAACAATGTGATTGAATGCCCCACTTTTGACAAAAGTGGTCGACCACATATAATTTTCAGGATTTTCAATTTGGCTCTATTTACAACCCTGTATGTACATATAAGACTAAAATAAAATTATATAATAATAATACCCTGATACTAGGTATATATATTTGTGTATGCAAAAAAGACACTTAACCCATAAACAAAGAGATAGGCTGGTTATGGTCACTGACTATAGATCCCTGAAGGTCACCACTGTGAGTTTGACCCATGACCAGATCAATTTCATATTTGAGGATGCTTCCAAGCTAGCTTATTGAAGCATTTACTGTATTTTCATTTGGCTCAATTTTCGTGGTTTTTGCTAAAACGGATATTTCGTAAGGACATAAATTTGTGGATTTTGATTTTTGAAAAAAATGCCTTATCTCTGCATTTAGATTTGTTGGGATTTCATTTTGTGGATAAGTCGACCCACGAAATCCACAAAATTAAATCCCCAACAAAAAATTAATGATTCCACAGTATTTCTGAAATTCTATCTTCTCATCCTGTATGTGCAAACTATATCATCACTATACATGCACCCTTATGCACTTTATCATTATAGAACATTTCACTTTGACTAGCCATACACATACATACCTTCTCAAGTTCTGTCCTGTTCTTTTATCCTTTTTAGAATTCTGTTTATGACCTTGCAAACTAAATTTCCCTGAACTGTATGAAGTAAAACTTCTATGTATTTTATTAATTCATGGATTTTTTGGGTACTTGTTAACTAAATTTTGCCATCACCATTCAATTTTAAACTTATTTACATGTCAGTCACCCTTCATTCTCATTAATACATTATTTTATTACGTGACTTATGTCTATTGATTTCTCTTTTTAATTTTTATTGCGCTCTATATGACCATTTTGTTGTTGATGCACCATAAAACAGCACTAAATAAAAAAAATGTACCTTGTGTACTTTTTATTAGGAACAAATTAGGTTTAATTATAAAAACAGTATAATCTGTGACAATTCTGGTAGATTCTATGTAGGGAAATTATTCAGAGGTAATTTAATTGATGATGCCAATGAAGACCCTTTGTTTACACCGTGGCCTTTGGTCTCATGTGACTGTTAACATAGGTTTGACTGTATATAAAATGGTCTGATTTAAGCTGCTAATACTGAAGTCGAGATGTTGTTTTTTTAGGTCATTTTGCCTGTGTATTTTTAAATGTCTCAATTATAGAAAAAGAGACCTTGGTATGTTTTTGATTGAGTGAGAAAACTGAGATTTTTATGAGAAAATGAACTTATTACAAATCTTACCTATTTGTATTAAAATTATGTTTTCAATTAATGATATTAAACAGAAAAAGCTGCTTTTGTTGAATAATGATTGCTAGAGAACCTGTCTGTTGAGTGTCAATATTTCTATATTATTTATTGAATTGTACAAAAGACTATCAGTTTCATTTTAAAGACAAATCATTTTTCAACTTAAAAGTCATGTTGTCAATGTAGATGAACATGATTAAAAGTAATTACATTCAACTGGCATGACTTTGATTTAAATAAAAACTTATCTTAATAATAAAAAAATGCCTATAAAATAATTGTGGATTTCATGTTATTATTTTTATAGATAGCTTTTTTGTTCTGCAGAAAATGGTGCCTCAGATGAAGAGGATGGACCCCCTCCATTACCTGAGAAACATTCCCTGGATGGAAACACTAGGGTTGGTATTGATGCCCCTCCGTTGCCATCGCGATCCCTAGCACCGACGAGGACTCCGCGGAAGTCTAAGGTTGGTTTCTTTGACAGATGGATGCCACGGTTGTCAGTTTCACATTCATCGTCACCGTTAATTAGAAATGACCGATCACCATTGAGTTCAGAATCAGATCTGCCGTCACCCGACCCAAATCAATAGTGCCCTCTATGGTTGAGAAAGTGATAAAAATATATGTAAAGTTTGTTTCCTTAAGGCTAAAAATGGCTTGAATAATGGCTCCTACTTATATTCCAAGACAGTGTAATGTTTCCCATGACATAATAACTCTTCACACACTGGTATATCCTGAGTGAAAAATATTCAAATAGGCTGCATTCTGATTTCTGTTTGGTTAACTTAAAACTGTAAATTTAATTATTATGTTACATTAAATGTTTATTTACTTATTTTTCAATTATATTCAATTATTTAATATGAGTTCAAGTCATTATAGTGTGTTTATTATTAAAATGGTAATTTTTTTATTATATAATATGCATTTTTCTTTTTTATGTATTTATATTGAAGTGTATCAAATTTAAAATATAGATTATTGTATATGAGTAAATTTTGTAAGTTTTTTTTATCTTCATTCTGTTATATAATTCTGTTTAAATTGATTGAATTTCAAGATTTAATTCATACATTGTAGGTATTATGCATACAAATATAAGTTTGCCTGAGTTATTGAATTGAATACTTTTGTCAGTAATTTCTCTAGTGAATGTTACGTAGTTCTTGATTTGTGGATTGTACAAGTTGTTTTCCACATGTTTAGGAATGTCGTAAATTTATAATGAGGTCAAAGGTTTGAGTCTGAGGTTTTTTAGTTCCGTTGTATCATCTTGTGCCTACATGAACTGAAAGAAAATGCGTGTAGTGTTCATGCTTTGAGATTTTTATTGAATGTTGATAAATGACCAATACGTTAAATTCTGTTGGCTGTCAAGTTGTTGCAGTATATCATCTGTCATCAGTGGAGAAACATTAAGAAAAAAACTTTTCTCTTTGTTGCAAAATGCCTCTTGATAGGTATTATTTTAAATCAGCTACTCACGATTTTTTGGTTACTTGTCCGTAAGTTGAGTAAAATTTTATGGACAATATCACAACCCTTTTTTGATTGACTTAAGGCTAAGTTAAAATTATGGTGCTCAAATAATATGTAATGTGATAGCTAGATATGAAATATTTCATGTTATGTAGTCATCGCAGAGTTATGCTACAAAATATTGCTGAATTGAAATCACAGTCAGGTTCAGTGCACATGCTATGCTTCTTTGTATGGATGGATTAGAAATAAAAAAGGACAAAAAAATTTTTTTGTATATATACGTCTGCTTGATCTCTGAATCTGGAATTCTTGGGTATAGGTTCTTAATGTGCTGTTATTTCTGATTTGCCTGAATTCTTTGTAATGCATGAAAATATCTATAAACATATGGGTACTTTTTATACATGCCTATTTTTATATGTTTGAGTCTGGGGCCAGGATATTAATGTATACTGATAAAGTTTACAAGGGTTATATGTTATAATGGTTTATTATGAAATTATGAAAAATGCATTTTGTCTCCTGTCTTGCATATATCTGGACTGGTTTATGAAATGAAGATATATTTAAAGTTTTTCATGTTTATGTGAGTATAAAGTATGAAGATTTTACCTTGATTGATATGGTTTGGGAAATTTCTAAATCACAAAATTTCTATCTTCATATTATGTGAATTGGATTGCATGATATAACCACTATATTTATATATATATGTGTATACCATGAACTGGTTTAATGTTTCTTTTACTTATCTATGCATTTACCCTTATCTCTTTTACAGCCTTTTGTGCGATCAGAAAACTCAGTGGACACTGACTCTGCCCCACCTGTATTACCTGAGAAACTCGTGCCTAGTCGTTCTTTTGATAACGATAGACATCCAGAAAAGCTTTCAGCCAGTAGATCTTTTGACAGTGATCATTTGTGATAAATATAGTGATAATAAAAAGTGATCTTAACATTAACACATGGTAGCAGACGACACTAGTGTCTTCTCGTGTGTATAATTTAGAATACTTAGAACTAATGTGTATTTATAGCCACCATTTCACCAGTTGAACTGTTGTTGAAATGATAAACTTGTTGCAAAATTATTTAAATTGAAGCCAATGATGAAAGATTTGCATACTTCATTTTACTGAGATCGGTCATCTTAAGTCTGGATTCATCCTGGAGAACTTTTTGCTGAGTCATTTCAGGACCTAATAACAGCTAGTTCTTAGGACATCATACATATATACAAAAATGTAATATTGTAACTCCTTTCCTGTTTGTTTTGTAATTAACAGTTAAACAAGTCATATTTGTAATTATTTATAGAATTATGTATAAATATTGATTAATCTTTTGTACCCAAATTTGACTGGTTTTTATTAATTCTGTGTACTGAAAATTGGGTCTGGTCTAATATTTTACCTGAACATGTTACAGACAATGAGATGCTTGGTTTTGGTTATCAGTTACTGTATAAATGGTTATTTCTGCGGGTTGATTAAATTTTAAAAATATCTGCAGCTGTTATTTCTGCAGTATCAACAAAAATTGAATATTCTGGTAGATGTGATAAAAGATGTACAGTGTATCGATTGGACCTCATTAAACTTCCATAATATTATATAAAAATACAATGGATTGTCAGTGGAATTAAGTATTTTAATATACTGAGTACTATAGAGCATTTGAAAGTGCGTAAAGTGTACAAACATAGTTACAATGCATATTGTCATTGTTCTACAGTACTCTTAAACAACTCTTGACGTCCCATTCTTAGACGGCCAAGCATTACAGAAACGTGAAATCAATGTGAAGATTCATTTCTGTGGAATTTATGTCTGCGGCATGGACAACCACACAAATAGCAGAAATAAAATTCCCTTAGAAATAACCACTTGTATGATAATCCATCAGTTAGAAAAGTTCATGAATCTCTTCATTATAATTTCTATTTCTTTGTAATAGGTGTGGTAAAAAATCTCACTGAATAGTCAACTGACGGTATGCTTGGATTTCAGACTGGTCTGAACCTCTACCTTGCAAGTTTGAACCGATCTGGTCTAAAACACTTACCATCTAAGTCACCTTGTCAATAATTAGGTTTATTTTTGTTTTTCTGTTACATGAATTCTCTCATTCAATGTACTTCATACTTGAGTGATGAATGGTTCTGATTTTTTTATTTATAAAAAAACAACACAGAAAATTGCTCAGCCATGATATATGCGCCAAAACCATTGGTTAAGTGGAATTACCTTTTGGAATGAAAGAAAAATTCTGAAGTCTTAATTTCTAAAATAAACACTGCACCATTTGATTAAATCTGCTCGCTTATATCTGTGTATACGTTCTTTACTGCTCTCACATTCCAAACTCTTTTTTGCAACATTGTTCCGGCTTGCTTTATGTATGATGTATATCATGGGAGCTGTCATTTCTCTCAGGCATTTGTTTGTGCTTTTTGAATGATTATATTATTCATGTTTGTGTAATGTTAAAAGGATATACTCTGGAATGAAATGAATACAGTCAATCCTGATTTCTTAGGCTACCTTTGATGGAACAAATTTTTTGAATGTGACCACCTTTATTAGAACAAAAAGTTTGTCTTAATTTGAGGTAGTTTTTATTCAGAGGATAAATTGAAATGCTGATATAGTGTTACTTGCTCTTGGAGACCACTTGCAGAATGAGATGTATGCTTCTATCTAAACACAGATGGTCTCTTAATACAAGAAATTTTACATTTTGAATAACCATAATTGGGAAATTTAGAATTAGGTCTCTAAATGCAAGGTGTTTCTTAATGGAAACAGTCTCTGTAGCATGTTGGACTCTCTTTTGATTGAGATTGATTATTTCATAATTAGAACCAGGTGTTCTCTATTCAAAGGGGGTTGTCAGTAATCAGGATTGGCTGCATCTGTGTCACAGACTGGTACTGACTCTGGATTTCATGGGTTGGCTCATCCACAAAATCAAATCCCCACCAGTTTAAATGCAGAGATAAGGCATTTTTTTTCAAAAATCAAAATCCACAAATTTATGTCCACATAAAATAGACATTTTAGTAAAAAACGCGAAAATTGAGCCCAACGAAAATAAAGTAAAAAATAGTATATTTGAGTTTATTTGGATCAAGAATTATATTTTCGTGTTTTTTAATATTTAGATTTTTCCACCTAGTATTTCTTGAAGATTATCACTAATTTGGAGATATCTATTAAGTCAGTAGATCAATTGCTTTTGTTTGATTGTTTAATTTTGATGTTATTTTTTGTTTGTTTGTGATCTGATTTGAATCTCAAAAATAAATGTATATACTTCTTGTTGATTATCGTATATTTGATAATTTAATTTGTATTGTTCTGCATTTTCTTGGTTTGAACTGGTCCAAAGCTTATAAAATCAAGAAAAGTCTTCAAGCTCAAATCTTAATTTCATTCTCTGAGTATTTTAATTGACTATATATCGCTGTTTAATTCTATAAGATTATGCGAACAAAATATGGGTATAATTAGTACAACCATTGTTTTATTATAATTCGCTTCAAAATTTTAAAAGATAAAATGTGAGATCTTAGCTTGGAGTTGGATCTCAAGTTTTATAACTTTGGACCCTGTTGATAATTACTATTCAATGATTGTTTTTCTCCTACTTGCCCAACTTGTTCATAAATCACATGATAGTTTGAAAAAAAAATCATTTATTAACTGGAAATGCCAATTTCAGGAAACAAACTTGTTTTTCTAGTACAAACCAAATTGCACACGGACGAAGGTTTTCTATTATGTTTTGAAGTTTCCTTTTTCCATAGGTCAGGACTGGACTGGTTTAATTGTTTTGTTGCATGAAGCTTAATTACTTGTCCTTTTCATCCATGGTTTGAACTATCAGTCAAATCCAATTGAATTCAATTAATGTACCAGTAATTTCAAGTTAGGCCTTACCAGTTGGACTGGTATCAATGAAGAATACCTACATAGTGTTTGCTATTTTTGTAGGCTAGACACATAAAAAAGAGTCAAAATTTCTGTTTTTAACCAAAGTCAGTTTTTTGGGAGTACTTCCCAATGAACTTCCAAGTGTTATAATTGTTAGTTTTATGTTATGGTAATTGTTCATTATATTAACTTAAAAAGCATTCCTATTTATTTATTAATTGATTTTTTTTGTTATTTTGTCTCTGTTTAAGTTCTTATATGAAGGTAAGAAGTTTTTGATTAGATATTAATTGGTTAGTCTCAAGTTACTCGTAACCAGCAACATTTTAGATTTCTTATTTGAAATACATACAAGTTAGCTTCTTTTGAAAAGTGCATTGATAAATTTCTAATGTACTTTATTTTTGGATCCTTCTAACAGGTCTGATAAAAAAGACAAATTTGGTAAAATTTCGATTTAGTAAGAAGGAAGTATTTGTTGTGTGTAGACTTGAAGGTTATAAAACTTGAGAACAGATTGTAAACTCAAATCTCAATTTCATTGAAAAGATACGACTTTTTATTGTTTGAAAACAAAACTGTAACAATTTTGTGGTCAGAATAATTCACGATTAGTATCATAATTGTTAAATGATATTAGATTAAAATCATTAGGTCTGAATGGGGAACTGATCCTTTGACTTTAATGTACTTATATGTCAGTAAAATGTGCCTTTTAATCTGAATATGTGACCAATTACTTATTGCACGACCCCAGGGAGTTAAAATTAATTGTGTCTTATAGTGGTGATTGTAGTGTTACATATTTACAGCTTGTTTAATGCACACACCTTTAATATGGTACCTTGTTATTGTATTTACTGTTCAATTTCGGGAGCCTTTGATTCTAGTCAGTATATAGATATTGTTGTGTTATATATATTTTCTTAACAGTTATAAGTTTAATTGGGCTTTTAGGAGATCATTTCTAGAATGCTGTCTTTTCATTGGTCAATTTTTTAAGACAGTAAACTGAAACAACCAATCAAATAACAGCATGTTCAGACTGGCTCTTTTACTTCAGTATAAAGCCTTCACACTCTTGTGAGTTTACTAAATTAGTGTGTACCAAATCATTAAATATAATTTTTACTATGATTAACTACATTTGCTTAGTATATAAAAATCGAAAGATCATTTATTAATTATTGATATGAGACAATTTTGAAGTTGAGGGTATAATATATAAAAGCAGGGTAATTCATGATCGCATTGGCCACTCACTTGTCTATAATCCATCCGTACTAAGAAATTGAATCTGCTTATAAAGTAACATACACATGCTATAGAGGTCTTGAATTCTACCTGATTATTGTTTCTTAGTTTACTTTTGTCAACTAAGATGATTGATTATGAATTATTGATAAGCTTGTAAGTCAATGAGGGATGACAAGTTATAAATATAGTTTTAGTATATAACAGTGATTCTAACAGGTAAAATTACATTAAACTGCATATTTGATACTGATAATAAACAATATGATAATAATAATAAAATATATGGATTTTTATGACATTTTCCTAAAAAGATTTTGTGATAGATGTAAACTTTCTAGTCTTGCAGTCATGTAAAGTTATATAATTCCTTATTTAGTCGGACAGTATAAAATATATAGCTTGGATTCTATTCCCGAAGTCTTGACCTCTCAACTTAGCCCCTTTTTTTACATTGTTATTATTTTTAAAGTTATTCTGGATTTAGACCTATTTCAGTAAAAGATATCTGATCATGTTATTTGGCAATATTTGCCTTAGTGAAATATACATATACTATTCATTATATACATAACAATCATGTTTAAAATACAAATAAATGTTGTATTTTATATTCATGATTGAGCCTGTTTTGCCACATACTTCCATCTAGTTAAATAAAATTACTGGATGATTTTGTATCGTATAAGAAAATATATTGTTTTTTTAAACCATTGTGGAAGTGATATTAATTAAATGAATGCTTTTTCTCATCAAATATTGAATTAAAGAACAGGGATATAACATTAATAATTATATATATATACTATATGAACATTTATGGTAAATAACTTCATGAAAATATACATTTATAGAAAGTATGAATTAAACTCATTGTATCGATTGATTGTTGATGAATTTGATTGAATTAGATATTGAATCAGTTGATCATAATGACTGTAGTAAGCTGAATCACCTTGTAATAAATTAACTTGTACCATAATTGATTTTCATAAATCAGTTATTTTTAACTAATTGATATTGCCCTGAATTGATTGATTGATTGATATAATTGGATTGATTGATTTGTTAATTGATTAATCTAACGATTGATTGATTGATTTGTGGATTTATTGGTTGATTTATTAATTGATGATTTAATTTAGTTGATTGAGATTGATAAGTTGAATTATTGAATGATTGTGTCATCAACTAATAAACACCAAATGTTGTTCATACAGTAGTATAGTAATATAGTGTAAATATTCCTGTGTGATTATGTTATATGTTTTACCTCAATACACACACATGTGTTAAAACAAGATAAATAAACTTGTGGCACTGACGGGACACCATGGTATATTTTCATATAATTTCACCACATACTGCCTTCTAGATCATGTTGATATATTTACCAGTCCATAATGTGTTAACATACATTGATGTAATCACAGTTTTGTACATTACCGGTATTCATCTCTATAAAACTGTTTGTGTATAATTTTATATAGTGCTATAATGTCATGATATTTTGTATGTATTCCATTGATATCTGCAAGTTTTGGTTGAGCTTTTCTTTTTATGTCTTACAATTATTAATTGTATTTTGGACTTCAAAATACAACAATTTTCAAAATGTACTTTCAAATTGTCTCAAAAATAAATCAATAAAAGAATTGTAAATCAAATCTTTTATTGATTTATTTTTTAAACAATTTTTTTGTGATAACATTCTCAAAGTGTCCAGTTTATGGGATGGGTTTAATTCATGAAAATTATTTTGCTTATCAAGTAGTTACGCTACTTTAGCATCAGCCCTCAAATTCTATGCAATTAGGATTGTTAGCTTTATTTTTTACCATTTACATGTTTTATGGTGCTTCATTATACATTCCCTTGTACATTTCTGCTCATTATTTTCATGTGTCATGTTGCCATAGTTACAAGGTTTTTTTTTCCTGTGCAACAAAGTTGAATGAAGTATGCTTGAATGTTTTATGTCTAACATTCTATGCTTATAACATAGTATGTTGTTGCACTGAGAGGAACTATGTATGATTTATGTTGTTTTGTTGTCATTTGATACCTACTCTTTCTGTTACATTAATTATGCAGTTTATGCTAATATCATTTTAAATCATCAGCCTTTACATAAAAATCTCCACACCAAATTAAAATGTTCTGCCACTTGAACAGGATCTGTCTAAAACTCCTCAAATCAAAGGCCTTGAGCCAGGATGAAAAATATACATACATTTTGTATGTCTATTTATTGCTAGAAAACCAACAGGAACATTCATGTATTCTTAGGTGTTTCATTAAATTATGCCCCCTTTCAAAGAAAAGGGGGTATTGCTTTGCACATGTCGGTTGGTCGGTCGGAAGGAAAGTCTGTCGATCAGTCTGTCTGTAAACAAACATTGTCCGGGCAATAACTAGAGAACGATTTGACCTGAGCTTTTCAGATTTGGTTGGGTGGTTGGTCCTCACATGTAGATGACCCCTATTGGTTTTTAGGTCAGTACTGGTACATCAAAGGTCAAGGTCACAGGGGGTATCCGTGTTCCACAAACAGTTTTTGTTCATTGGACGTTTATCAAATATTTTGTTTTATTGTTTTAATAAAATAAATTAACTACAGAAATGTTTCAACTTGTTTCCTGTGAAATATAGATTTGTAAAAGTACATTGTATATTGATTTTTTACTGAATTGATTATTGTTTTTTTTTTTTTTTTTGGTAATTAGATTCAGTCATATTCTTGAAAACCCACCAAAATTTTTATTTGTGATACAAATGTACTAATTTTTACTCTGCTTTTGATAAAAATTATATTTTATTCAAATTTAGCAAAATTAGGTTAATACAATTATATTCTATAATTCAGTATGTTGAGTGATTAGGCATTAAACCTTTTTTGTTACTAGTTACATGCTGATCAAAAATAGGGTAGGAAGGTCGGGACTTTTTTTCTTTGGCTCTTGAAAGTGTGTTGAAAGCGTCACAAAAGCGAGAAAGTGGACACACCATCCCCAGGGAAGGTCAGGGAACCAGAAATAAACAAGTTTCCTTTTACGCTCTAGGAAATTTATTTTAATTTATCTGACTGCCATAATGATATAATTGTAGTGCATTTATGTATATTATGTAAACATTTTTATACAGGAAAATTGGTGCCAACTTTGAAGCTACATCGCCATAGTAACACTTCATGTTTTAGTGTCAAGTTTGCCAGAGAAATACTCTTAGTTTCTTAGTTTATTTTTATTAAACAATCTAATATCTTTGACATTTTTTATTTGGAATATGATTTTGACGTGTCTCGTATACTATAAACGTTTAGCCTATTTAACAACTATGTGCAGGTAGTGTAATAATACTGCTGTGCATGTATATTCATTTAGGCCTGATACATGATTAGTTCATGAATTAACACATTACTTCTGAGGTTGAATGTTTATGTATTGTATTTATGTAAATAAATGTAAACTGAAATGTTTGAAATTCAATGTAGGATTAGTTTCCTACTATAAATTATCTGTGCTCAGTAATCATGAAACACAACTGAACTCATAGCAGAAGATTAGTGAATATGCCAATAGTTCTGTGTCACACCTTTGATGAGCTCTTAGTGTAAGTTAGAATTCTTCTAATATCACCTGTAGTTTACATTCAAATCAAGTCAGAGTTCTCTCCCCTGACTGATTTAAAGAAATTAATGAAATTGATTAGTATTGACTTAATGCTCTAAATATCCATGATAAATGTCTCATATGTGCAATGATGTTAAAAAATGAGAACTATATCATATGTATGCATGTATATTTATATCTATAGTTTCCATGCCTTCCTGGTCAAATATATGTACACAACCCACCAAAATAATCTTATTTAGATATATAGAAGATTATATTATGTAATACTACATGTACTTCATGGAAAACAGTGTAGTCAAACATTTTACCTTTAGTCGTATATAAAACTCATTGTTCTATTGTTGTTTTTTGTCATATAATTGTTGTTTTGTTTGACTCTGATTAATGTAAATTTGTACTTTGTTGTTTTTTATACTTCATATATAAAACCATTTTGTCTTTTATTGTTGGATAGGACCATAAAAGCATAACAGTATGTACCTTATCCACCAGAGTAGAATTTTTATATGTCTACTATATTTCATTCATGCATCTTATACAGATGCATGTATCTTTAAATATATTCTTACATTTTGATAAAAATAAACCAATCATACTTGTATTTGTTTTTCTGTGTTTTTTATAATGCCCGAAGGGACGTATTATGTTTTGAAGCTGATGTCCCTGTGTCTGTTGGCACTTTTATGTCCGCTCTGTAACTCTTTAAGCCTGTGAAGGATTTTGAAGAAACTGGACTCAAATGTTCACCCTATGGAGACGGCTTGCAGTGTGCATGTTTCGGAAGGCTTTAAGATCAAGGTCACCCTTAGGGGTCAAATATGGCTTAGTTCATGTCCGCTATGTAACTCTTTAAGCCTGTATCAGTGCGCATGAAGTTCTGTGGTTACATGAAAACATGTATAATCATGCACGAAAAGTACCCCAAAAATAATGTTTTTACAGTATCAAATATAGCTTCAGGTGTATATTGCTCTGCCTTGCAGTATACTTCTATCTAGTTTCCTCATGCATTGACCATTTTGCTTACAAGATCACAATCCATTGTTATGAAACTTTAGATCAGTCTTCTAGCTCAAATCTCATTTTCATTCTCAACCTGTTTCTGACCCATAATTAATATTATGTATGTTTGCAAGAAGTAAATAGTTTTATTAAATTGCTTGTACTGTTTGAAAAGTGATTTAATATTATGCAAATAACTGAGGAGTATAAAAAAGATAAAATTGAGATTTGAGCTGGGAGATTAATTCCAAGTTTATAACCTTGAACCCATGTCTATAAGGTGCCTGTTATATGCCCAATAGCACCTAATGTTGCAGGGGGGGCATATACTTATAGTGATTGCTTTGTCCTGTCCGTCCTTCCATGTAAGGTTATGTAGCTTTTACCTTTTCATCTATTTCTTTGATACTTATACAATTGTTGCATTGGACCATTTCCAAAGCACTATCATCACCCAACCTGGATTTGATCATGACCTTGACAGGATTTGGACTTATGGTGTTATATAAATAAAGGCTATTTCATGGTTAACTAGATCGGATTGTTTTGTCTATCTCCTTGATACTTGTACAGTACCATAGACCATTCCCAATACACCATCTCACTCTACCTCAATTTGACTTCGACTGGATTGGGACTTACAAAATGTATAATGTTTTTATGGACTATTTCTTGGTCAACTAGATTTTACAGTTTCGTTAAGCATCAAAACCGCTTACAAGAATGCTTTGATACTTATACAGTTGTTGCCTTGGATCATTCCCAATCTAAACATATTGTCCAACCTTGAATTGACCTTTACCAATTGGATGTACAACATTTACCAGGTTATTTCTCCATGAACTAGTCTAGTATATGATGCCCTTTCCTTTTGCATCAATAGCTGCTTTAAAACATTGATCTCATTTAGATCCAATGTCTATTGTCAAGCATGCCACTAGCTGGGGGCATATGCGTAAATTGCCAGCAGCTTCTTGTTTCTAATTATTTTGTGACTTAGAACAACAAATTTCATTGTATTGGAGACGTTTTCCTTATATCGAGGGTTCAACGCAACAGTGTCGTAACTTATATTGAAATAAGAACAACTTACGACAGTGTTGCGTTGAGCCCTCGATATATGCTTTATGTAGTCTGTTAATTATTACAAGTTGCACTACATGTTGTCAATCATGTAGTAAATCAGTGTAAAAACTTAAGACACTAGCCCCTCGATCACAGCTTTGAGTTTGAATCCCACCCAAGAGGAAGCTGTTCAGTTGACTTTAAATTACCAAAGGTTGGTGGTTCCTACCCAGGTATATTTATAACTGAGCCAAGCTACTGAGTGTATTTCTAGCTGGATGAGACGAGAGGAGAAGAGCTTGAAGCAAGCAACAAACACACCAGTGATGGATCACCACTAAGGGCCCACCCGCCACGAGAGTGCCGAAACACCAATGATGGCAGACTCAATGATAAGAGTGTTGGGTCTGGAGCTGTCTACAATAGGTATCTGTATTCTACAAATATGAGTCACATATCCAGGCACTCTTCATCATATGTTATATGTGTAGTCCCTGATTCAGCAGACCCTGTGTACAGCCGGGGCCTCTATATTATACATTATGCCTTGTACAGTGCACAACAGTGTTACCTTTTTGTATCAATCAGTTTATCAAGAAACAACTTTCACTCCCATATTGCATCAGTCTTAATTCTTAATCAACCTCTAAAACAGGATCTCTTCCATCCGTGAGTTTACATAGTTTGAGTTGAATCAGGTAGATGTATTAACTACCTGGTTGAATTAACTAAACATATATATAATATTTAAGTGTAATTTCCTATAATATCATTGAGGAAGACAACTCTTCAGATGACTGAATAATGTTTTACAGCAGTTATCTCTCTTGGTAGGTTTTGATAGTCTGGTACCCGTCTCCAATCTTACAGTAAGATTGGAGACGGGTACCAGACTAGACCCCATACTGTAAGATTGGAGACGGGTACCAGACTAAGGTTTTGATTGAACTTAAACTGGTTCCATTTCCATGATGCAGTGCACCAAAGTCAACGGGAACCAGTTTAGATTGATCTAACAGTGCGAACGGGAACCAGTTCACACGGATCGTTCCGTATACCGTTGTTTAATCACACCCAACACCGGAAATATGCAATTCTCCATGCAAGTCCGTTTCTAATATAAACAACATCAAAATAAGGGACTTTATAAAAAATCTACTTAATATTGGGTGCTGAAATGATGTAGCAGGTAATAATTATACATACTTTTACTGATAATTATTCATTGATCGTTCAAAATTATAGTAGTAATTTGATGCAGAACAATGCATGATGTTGAGAATTCGGATGTTGACATTCGGATATGTGTATCTTTGATGTTGCAACTTGCAAGCTGATACATTGTGCAAGATATGACACTAATCTTATTTGATTATATTAGAAATAAACCAACATTAATAATCATAACATTAATCATACATGTCATTGTTTCTTCATCTATACTCAAATATATATCACTTTCAAAGTTTTGTATTGTCAACTTCTTATTCACAGGTTTTTTTTTATTTTGAGAATATGTCAGAATATGGCCCATACCCTTAGGATTTGGAATTATCGCTGTGTTTTAATCAAAATTGGGAAAAAATATATTGCTACAAATTTTGCTGTGTTTAGCTAATTCTATTTATTCTCCCATAGAACAGTATTGTGATATGGTATTTTCTACCAATATTGATGTTAATGAATTTATAAAAAAGTTTTGGGGGAATTGGGAATTTACACTGTGAATTGGGAAAAAAAGATACTATTTTCCATTGGGAATATGACCGAATTTCGCTATATATAATTAGATAGCCCCCCAAAGCCTCTGATTCAGTCAGTGGGAATCTTATAACTATATATCTCTACATACTGCTTAAGCCCCTTTCAGTTAAACTAGCAGGTGCACATCAGTGTAGACAAAAGTGATTTTAAAAGCAGTGAAAGAAAGACTTCAAAGTAAAATAGTGAGAATAGTGCTAAAAACTATAACTTATTAAGGTGAAACAATATACATGTTCAAATTGGTTAAAAACATCTGCTTTGTTTGTTCAGGGGCAGTAGTGGGATAGCACACAGGGATTAAGACAGTGCTTGAACCCCTCTAGGTCTGGTTGCAAAACAGTCATAGATGGCTAGTTGTTCCATAAAACCACAGTATACATGTACTGGAAACAAAGAATATTTATAATAACTGGAGGACTAATGATTGTATAGTTTCTAAAAAAATGATTGCTTGATTTATTTCCAAAAATAGTTTTATAGTTGTCAATAAAACACATATATCTAACATTTTATCTTTGAGTGATTGTCAATAACCTGGAGGTTTATTTTTGTTGGATCACATGCCATATATGCTTTTTGTAAGTGTAATTGATTGCAAAATATTCTGAGATAGATATATTTCATTCTTCAACCATCAGTTAAAATAACCTTACTTCATGGGCCCTTTCAAAAGACTTGCTTGAATCTTATATATAGATGCAGAGAAAATTATCTGGGATTTCGTCTCGGGTGAGGCCGGTAGAGATGAACATTTTACCATCTACCATGGATAGTAGGGGAACTGTGGCTACCATACCAGCAAGAGAAATTGAGTATCCACTTACCCATAGAACTTCAGGCCTCAGTGCTGGTAGAAGTTTACAGAATGAAGATACTATTGTTGTAAGATGCTTCTTTATTTTATACATTCACAGTATAGGAACAAGAAATCCATTTATTACAAACTTGTATGCTTTCTAATTTTCCACACTTACTAACAGAGAGCACATATGAACAAGAACAAATAATAAGTTGAATGTTTCAATAATATAAATGCCTGCTTTTTTTTATAAGAGATAGATATTAAAATGTTCAATTTCTAGATCTGTAATTTGATCCCTTGCACTTCATAAAATTTGATAGTTGGCTTCAACTCTCCTAGACGTAACTGTGGTAGCAAACTGTTACATAAATAATGATTTTTTACTGCAAAATTTAATATTGCAAGATTTTACCCATTAATTTCGTAACAATCAGTTACCACTGTAATACAGATTTAATTTCCTCACAGTTCATTTTGAATTACTTTTACTTAGGCTACTAATTCATCTGAATCAAGACATGATGTTGCAAGTGTACCAGTTCAGTTAAGGAAGAAAGTAACATCAATGTCATATAAGGAAGGAGATGAAAAACAGGTAAAATCTTATTATTTTATATGTTTTCTGCTGAATTATCTCATTACACTTGAAGCTTATACTAGTATGTACAACTTACAAGAGAGCTTTGAATTATGCAGTTCAGCATCAACTTTAATCTGTCAAGGACCATTCAAGAAAAGCCAGGAACCGGTCTTAGTGTGCAGTTGAAACTATAAACAACTGGGAATCAGTTTTAGAATTCCATCTTATGATTAGCCATTAGTTGTTTTTTTGTCTCAGACTAATCAGACCAGAGTGTTAAGTACATGTACTTTGGCTAGTTTGGACTTTTTTAATAGTTTCAGATTTTAACCGTTAAGCAACATAGAACTTGAATAGTATATTATGGTGTAGAAAAATATTCCAGTAATTTATGTTGTAATGTACATTTTATTTCAAAAAGTTGAACTCTAAATTCTTGATATCATATATCGATCAAGTCATGAATTACAGTAGAGTAGAAAAAAGCTATAAGGAATTCTTGCATCGGGATGTACAACATTTTTATTATGTAATCTCATCCACTGTAACTTCCTTTGCTGGACATTTTTTTATTGACTTGGATAATTTACCATAAATTGTACTACTGTTATTTTTTCCTTCCATTAATTATTTATCAACATAGAAATCGTTTTCAGCGAATTTGACTTCTTCAGCAAGAGAAAAACACGAATACATGTATAGAAGAAATTAAGTCCCTACAAAAACATATATGATTTATTTAATTTATATTTATTTATTTAATTATTAATGATTATATGTATATATTTGTACTTTTCTGAATGCTTCAAGTATACCGGTTCCTTGTATTCATTCATTGTGCATTCATGCTTAAAATATTTCAATTAATGCTGCTCACCAAAAAACTTCTTTTGCTTAGTATATGGCCTTGGTAAGTTATCATATATTTCAAATCTATCAATTTGAGAGGTTCAAGTTTAAAGTCCAAATGCATAAATTTTCTTAGCAGTTAGACATTAACTCTTATACCTTTCAGAAAGTTGTCATTCCTTCCTGGTTTTCACAAGACATTGTGTTGTTTTTTTATTTCCCATTAGCAAAAATAGTTTCGCCAACCTTTCACCAGTGTGTAATTCACATGTTTTATGTATAATTCTAGACTTATGTTTAATGATAAAAAACTCTTACAGCACAAAGACATTACTTAGGATTGCATGTCAGGGAACAAGAGTTCTCCTTCATTTTTTACATACCGGTACATACATTACAGTGCTACCTCTCCAAAGCAACACCCTTTGGGAGTAGCAAAATATGTGTTGTTGTTGAGAGGTTGTTGCTCCAAAGAGGTTAAATTAATACATGGAGTTGAATTGAGCTGTGGGAAAAAAATTGCTGTTGTTGAAGGGAGGTTAATGCTCAAGAGAGGGCCGCTATGGAGAGGTTTTACTGTATATATAGATTGAAGTATGTGGCAGTTATCTAAGTCTCTGATGATTTAAAAAAAATTGTTCTCAATACAAATCTATGGTAAACCAAAATGTTCACTCAGCTAAGTTTATTACACCTACTTTCATTTGAAAAAGTAACTTTTTAGCTCACATAATTATTTTGTTGACATTATTTTCACCATTCATTGACAATTATTAGCAAGTCTGAGTTGTCTCCCTTTTTGTACAAACATTGTGCTTACAATTATACCATGACAAGTTTTCATGCTATGATCTTCTGATTGTTATTGAACAAATTTGATATGTGAGGAAGCTGTCCGGCTAGCTGATAGAAGATCAGTGATTTCACCAAGGTGTATGTCTAGATAGAGTCTTCTTCCACTGTTAAAGGTGGAAGAGATGCCAAATGCCCCTGTTGTTGGTGTGGCATTATACCCTAGTGAAAAAAAACCAACCTGATTATCTTAATAATTTGTGAAGCTAAAATGGACCTTAAGACCATCAGAACAAAAAAAGCAATTAGAAATGTTAGTGAAATATGCACATGCATCCACATTCTTATACAAGGTATTAGCACAAACTTACTAATATTGGTTGAAGGCTATATATTCGCACTTAATTTATACTTGTACCCTGTATGTTGTTCTTAATGTTGTCAATAAGGCCATCCTTAAAAAATAATTGGTTTGCTGTTACATGGCTGACTCATTCAAACATTTCCCAGAAGAAAAAGATTTTCTGTGATTTGGCTTAAAATATTGTTTGTTATATATTCTATCTTGTCATTTTTGGTACAGGCATATTAATAAATAGATTACTGCTTAACTTCATACTTACTGTAAAAAAAAGGTTGTGTAGCTGTTACCCACATTTATTTAAAGGATGGCCTAAAGTTTCATATTGCACAAGTAGAAACGTTTTATCCTAGTTCTTCACTGTTCTTGTAATTTTACATTTAAACATTCACGATCCATTCTACTTCAATAAAAGCCACATAGGAGTTGGGAATCTTTAATTGTGTTCGACCTCATTAAGTCTTAATTACAATTTTATAGCCAATGTTTTCAAACTTTACTAGGTAAAAACTAATTATACTTAGTGTCATTTCAACACAACTGTTTACAATTGATAAGTTGCTTTGTCCATTTTTTCTAAACAGATGGTGTGTTTAATGGGAGAGGGACACTTTTAAGGGAGTAATTAGATATATAAATTCTTCCGTAACATTAGATATTACAGAGTTAAGTGATATAATGTCTACTGAAGTCAAGTAGGAGAAAATTTTATTTGCTGTATCGAATATGATAGTCCTATATTAAGTCAGGCTAATAGTAATGTACTTTATAAACAAACTGCTTGATTTAGCGTTGTTTTTTTTCTAGTATTTTAAGGATTTGCAACAGTTTGTAAGACAACATTTTCACATGAAAGAATGTTCAAGTTTTATACCTGCACCTGGACAGAAAGTGAGCAAAATACGACAATTGAAGTAAGTACCAATCTGTTGTTTGTCCCAGTTAGGATGTACTGTCTTCGGACTAAAAACGTGCAGCAACATGTGCCCAGTTTGAGTTTGAGCAATGTCCACAGCTAAATGGGAAGGCTACACATTTGAAGTGGATCATAACCTAGTCTTTAATGATGCTCATTTTTTTCTTTTATCCAAGTTTATTCAAGAGAATGTGCAACCTGTAATGTACAAAATAATTGATACAATTACTAACATGCATGTATAGGCATCTTCTTGCATTCCTTGTTGACAATTTCACTTTGCAGTTACTGCTTTTAGTTTGAATAATCATTATACCCTCGCAAACAAAGTTATAATGAAGTCACTTCTTCCACATTCTTTAAGCGATTACCATGAAACTTGAAATATGTTATCGTCACAAAGTGTAGACACAGTTTTCATGCCCAGTGATTCACTCATTCTAGAGTTATATGCCCTCGAACTTAGCCATATAGTGTGCAATGGCAGTCTTAGCTCATGAATGTTTGTGGAGCATACTACTTCCACATTTTTCAAGGATTGAATTGAAACTTGAAATATATTATCAATATGAAATGTAGATGTGCACGACACAATTTTCATGCCCATCGATCCACTCATTACAGAGTTATTTGCCCTTGAACTTTATATGTACGTTTGCTTTCTTAGTATCAAAGTGGGGGTGGGGGTATTAGTCACCTCTGTGACAAAAATCTAGTATGGCTTGTTTTAATGTATAAATGATGATCTTCATTTTTTTGGTATGTTGTCTTTGTTACATTTTTATTGTTTTATCCTTTACAGATGTCATTGTGGATCTGTTTTTACTGATCATGCTGGCATTATTGCAAAAAATAAAGGTTACAATCCAGTTGTTGAGAAATACATAGTTCATAAACGTAAGAAATTTATATATATTCATTACCTGTTATCTGTTATCTAATGTCCCAATTAGT
Organism: Lutraria lutraria; assembly: GCA_964023205.1. Classification (NCBI taxonomy): domain Eukaryota; kingdom Metazoa; phylum Mollusca; class Bivalvia; order Venerida; family Mactridae; genus Lutraria; species Lutraria lutraria. Next base: position 31,956,715 of record OZ026841.1, on the reverse strand, counting down.
AAACATGTGTCCGAAGACCAGTCCAAAAGTCATTTATTGGTAATTTCATTGCTCAATTATTGAATTGACCAATGGCTGGGCAGCAGTTTTAGACTAGTCTACTAAATTGATAATGTTTGTAATGTTCAATGTTTGAACTACATCATATTTACAAAATGCCTACACATAATATTATCAACTAGTGGAGCAACTGCCAGGTGTATTAATTACTGAAATGTATGTAGTTTATGTACTGTCTAACCTTTGTAAGCTGTCACCTCAGCACAAAGGCCTCCCTGGGAATAAATGCCCTTCTTTCAAAAACTTTTATTGATTGTTTAGAACACAATGACCTCTTAATAGGGGCTGTCTATCAATAAAGACCGCATTTTGTCTTTCGCAAATGTGATCTTAATTCACAGGTTTGACTGTATTTACACTGACTTACATATCCTCAAAACTGTTTTTTATCTTAAAACTGTTCTATTATCTTGTTTACATCTGACTTAATTGAAAACATTTTGTAGTTGGATATTGGTAACATTCAATTGGCTAAAATGAAAAACTTCTCCTTTTTACAGAACTTCAGTCTATCATTAACAGTAAACGTCTGGATGACCCTGTTCCTATGAGACTTCCTGCGCTAAAATGGAATCCTGATATGTTGAGAAAAACTGTGACAAACTCATATGGAAAAATCAAATTTATAAACGTTGAACATGCTGGTGGGAATAAACCGGCGAAGGTAGGAAAATTATTTTTAAGATTATAAACTGTAATGGTAAATGGGTCTCGATGATAGAGATTCTACTGTATTTTTCTTGACAAAATCACAATGGGACAAGTTTTGTTTGACTGGCGCACCTGATGGCGTATACTATACGATTACCAATGTTTTTTAATAACTTTTACAGTATATAAGAATGACAAATGATGACTCAGTGGATGACATTTTTGAACTCATGGTCAACTACTGGAGAATTATGGAACCCCAAGCCCCTAATCTTGTCATTTCTGTTGTGGGAGGGGCCAAGAATTTCAAATTGGATGGACGGAAGAGATCCACTTTCACAACTGGCCTCGTTAAGGTAATGGATGCTTCTGTTTGTTTTCCATTTAATGAACTTTTATTGTCAAACCTTCCATGGACAATTCATGGCTAGATATTTAAAAGACAAGTAGTTTTTGAACTGATTAAAACTATAATTTTGAATTTTTAATCTCCAAGTGAAAACCTAATCAGACAAGGCTACACTTTGCTCTAAAAAATCTGCTTTATTGATTAAGCTTAATTATAATTTTGCAGTAACTTTCATACATGCATATCTTGTTTTTTGAAGTATTTAGAAATACAGCTGTGGGATTTTATCATCCTTGGTATGCTTTCAGAGTTTATTTTGCATCATTGTAACCAATCTTTTTATATCATACTCAGGCGGCGAAAACTACAAATGCTTGGTTGATATCTTCTGGTTTCAACATGGGTGTGATGAAGTCTGTCGGCCAAGCTGTACAACAGGGTCAGTCTTTCTGCTGGGATAATAATCGCATGGCCCACGTTTTACGGTGCATTGGTATAGCACCTTGGGGATATGTCAAAAATAGACAAGTAATGGTGGAAGACCAAGAAGGGGAGGTAAATACTGCTGGTTCCAGTTACATTTACAGTCAAACCTGTGTTAGCAGCCATCTCTGACTAAAGGTTACCATGTGAAAACAGGCCATTCTTTTCAAAACTGTCTATAATTATTTAAAACATGATGAACTCTGAATAAAGCCTTCTGTCAATAAAGACCACATTTTGTCTTTCCCATTGGTAGCTTTTGTTCCCAGGTTTGACTGTACTTTAATTTTAAACAAAGTTAATTAGCCTACCTGTTTAGCTCACCAGAGCCATCAGCTCAGCATGAGCTTTTAGGATTGATGAATGTCTGGCATCTGGCCACAGTTAGTTTGTTTACACTCTAGCATCAACAGCTCTTAACCAATCTTCATCAAACTTGGTCACAATGTACATTCTGTATATGGCCACAATATCTCGGCCAAGTGTGATTATGGTGGAAATATGACTAGGACTTCAAGGGTTATGTGCCCTTGACGTAGAAAATTTGCTATATTTAGCTTGTTTACACTCTAGCACCTTTATTTCCAATCCTAATCATATTTACAGTGAATGTGTATGACCTGAAGACCTATTATATGTTTGATTATGGGCCGAATCGGACTCAGACTTCAAGAGTTATGGGCCCTTGACTTGTAAATTGTTATTTATTACATGTTAATCTGGTTATAAAATTAATGTACTTTTTCACTAAATTTGTTTTATTTTCAGGGAAAATTTTTTGCTGAGTATCGAACAAGTAATGTGATTCTGCACGGTGAACCTGTGCCTTTAAATCCTGACCACACCCACTTTATTTTTGTTGATGATGGTTACAGAATTAGATATGGAGGGGTCGCAGCAGTGAGGTCAAAGATCGAACAGAAAATTCAACGGCCCAAGTCAGGTCTGGTTAAAATATTTCAAAACAATATAAGACATTGCAGTTATTTTATAAGTATTCATAATATTTGGAATTATTTCAAAAGTTACAAAATTATGGTACGGTTTCTATAGTGTATAGAATACATTGATTAGCAGAGAATTACAGTCTTGTAAACGAAGTCCATCAAAGAGTAGGCCAGTATATCTGTTTATGCGCTGTGTACCATTATTACATGAAATATTTGGAGGGGCTATGGTTTGAATGGAGGCCTATTCTCACTACCCAAGCCCATCAAAAGGGAAAATTTTGCGCAACAAAGTACAGAATAGGAATTTTATAATAACATATATTTTCTATGGAATATTTGATTATTTAGTTGTTTAAATAATATATATAGATATAACTACACTGTAGTTTATGAATGTGGTGTGAAAACTGTTATATTTTTCTTCTTTTTACATGATCATTTCGAAAACACCACTTGTCAGGGGGAAATTCTGGTCATTTTAGGGGGGGGGGGGGGAAATGAAGGAAATATTGATTGGGGAAACTGCCCATATAAGGCAGTAAACATAGCGAAAAAAAAATCACTGTATAAAAATGAAATATTTCACTTGTACAGTCATACATTATCATATGTTACTATTTGTATGTATATCACAGATGGAGGTTTAGGGATTCCTGTGGTCCTTGTCGTGGTTGAAGGAGGCACTGATGCTATTGCTGATGCTAAGTCTTCACTGGAACACCGGATCCCGGTTGTTGTTTGTTCTGGTACCGGACGAGCAGCCGATATATTAGCCTATGCTTTCTCTCATACAAAAACTACTCAAGGGTAGGTAACTCCTTTCACAAAAATGTTGATTTCCTCCACATATGGAGAAGTTGGAACAGTTTTTGTATGATTCTATGTCAACACTACACACTAACTTAAGTCTTATACTGAAAACGAAATAAAAAAAAAATTGTCAAAACTTTTTTATGAGGTGATAACCTTACAGCAAACCAAGATTATTTTGTGTATAATCTGGATAGACTGTCCAGATTTCTGCCTTTATTAAAAAGTGGGCCATTAATTCATTGTTGACTTCATTTATTTCATGTTTATTGTAGAGGAACTCGTGAAATGACTGATAAACATCAAAACAAACTTAGAGATAAAATATTTGATGCTTATGGTAAATCATGGAAGGAAGAGGAGATAGATCAGAAAACTGAAGCAATTAGAGAGTCTGTGCAGATATGTTGTCAGTATGCTGATCTGGTAAGTGACCTTGAACCTGACTAATTGAATCATTGGTAAGTGACCTTCAACCTGACTAATTGTATCATTGGTAAGTGACCTTGAACCTGACTAATTGTATCATTGGTAAGTGACCTTGAACCTGACTAATTGTATCATTGGTATGTGACCTTGAACCTGACTAATTGCATCATTGGTAAGTGACCTTGAACCTGACTATTTGTATCATTGGTAAGTGACCTTGAACCTGACTAATTGTTTCATTGGTAAGTGACCTTGAACCTGACTAATTGTATCATTGGTAAGTGACCTTGAACCTGACTAATTGTATCATTGGTAAGTGACCTTGAACCTGACTAATTGTTTCATTGGTAAGTGACCTTGAACCTGACTAATTGTAGCATTGGTAAGTGACCTTGAACCTGACTAATTGTATCATTGGTGTGTGACCTTGAACCTGACTAATTGTATCATTGGTGAGTGACATTGAACCTGACTAATTGTATCATTGGTAAGTGACCTTGAACCTGACTAATTGTATCATTGGTAAGTGACCTTGAACCTGACTAATTGTATCACTGGTACGTGATCTTGAACCTGACTAATTGTATCATTGGTAAGTGACCTTGAACCTGACTAATTGTATCATTGGTAAGTGACCTTGAACCTGACTAATTGTATCACTGGTACGTGATCTTGAACCTGACTAATTGTATCATTGGTAAGTGACCTTGAACCTGACTTATTGTATCATTGGTGCGTGACCTTGAACCTGACTAATTGTATCATTGGTGCGTGACCTTGAACCTGACTAATTGTATCATTGGTGCGTGACCTTGAACCTGACTAATTGTATCATTGGTAAAAGACCTTGAACCTGACTAATTGTATCATTGGTAAGTGACCTTGAGCCTGACTAATTGTATCATTGGTAAGTGACCTTGAACCTGACTAATTGTATCATTGGTAAGTGACCTTGAACCTGACTTATTGTATCATTGGTAAGTGACCTTGTACCTGACTAATTGTATCGTTAGTAAGTGACCTTGAACTGACTTGTTATATCATTATATGATAAACTTTGTTGCAGGACAATCTTATGAATGAGGTATTCATTAAGTCAGTACTTCAGTGATAGAGAATTTTTGGTGTTATTAGTGATCCAGGGGAGTGACAAGATGATCTTATTAAAACAAGTTCAAATACCATTTCATTATCAGCCTATTTTAGACCCTTATGTATGTTTACATTGTATGTTGATAAATATATTGCTTATATATGTATACTGAGTATTGTTAGGAATGTGATACTAGTTTATCATAATTATCTGCAGCCATAAAACATAAAAAATGGTATTCAAGCTCTGTGTATATAACCTGCTCCAGCGGATATAGAGCTTTAGATCGGTGTCAGAGCTCAAATTTCGTCTTGCAAAATCTTGAAAAATTTCTATGTTAATTGTAATCTGATAATAATGATATTATTGATATATTCGTCTGACAGCACAGTTTATCTGAACATGTATTTAAACATAGGTCAGCTCAATCCAACCTTAGTACCTTGAGAATGAAACAGAGATTTGAGCTCAGAGTCTGATCTCATGCTTTATAACATCGGGGCCAGGACTGAAAAACCATTTTCAACTCAAATACAACATAAGAATGGTCATAAGATTCTGGTCTATTGTGTACTTATTGTATCTTCAGATGATATTGTTCAATATGAATAAACATGAAGATTTGGATCTAGCTATTCTCTCAGTACTGTTGAAAGCTCATACTGGTAATGATGAAGCACAAAGAATTACACAATTAAAACTTGCCTTGACCTGGGACAGAGTCGATATAGCACAGGAAGAGATATTCCGAGAGGATGTCCTTTGGAGACAGGGTGGGTAAAATTATACATGGTACCAGATATAGCCTAATGAATTCCCCTTCTCTTACAAACTGCCCTCCATTTTTTAGTTTGATGATGAATCATGACTCATATAAATGCTTTTATTCTTCATTTTTAACCCCAAAATTGATTAAACTCAACATATTTGGAAAAAAAAAGTGAAAATGTGATACTTTAGATGCGAGAATTTATTTTGAAATATTACATTAATGTTAGATATGATTAACTTTTAATTCTTCAGGAATTAAAATTGCTAAATCTTCATTAGCTTTAGTCTGTTAACATCAGTTTTTAACATCAGTGTTAATATCTGGAACAAAATTTGACTGTAAGGACTATAATCTAGTGATTCATCTTAGTGACAGCCTGATTCTGTTGCATGTAGCTGAGTTATTGCCCCTTAGGAGAACATTATGTGAAAGTATGTGAAAGACATTTCAATCTATCAAGCGACCAATATATTTCATACAGTTAGAAACTTCTTACTCTGAAGGTATAATTATCATTTATATTTACAAAGTTAAAATCTCTCATGTTATACTTTTTTTGTGTATTTAATGCCTTTTATTTATCCAGGTAGCTTAGATGATATTCTCACTGAAGCTATTGTCACAGACAAAGTGAAGTTTATTGAACTTATATTAGAACAAGGTGTGATCATGAAAGAATTTCTTACCTTAGAAAGACTTGATGATCTCTACTCAAAGGTAAGTGTCTGTGATGTACTCTAAACTGAAACCTGTGAACAGACGCCACCAATGTTGGATGTGTTTGCCATTAGGAACATATGGCATTTATTGAGAGTTTTTTCCACATTATCATGTATGTTATCTAGGTACCCATAGAATAATATACACATATCTCTGTGTAAGAATTCACAAAATATTAACCTTCCGGCATTGGAATATACTGTGGAATCATTAATTTTCGTTGGTGATTTAATTTCGTGGATGTCGTTGGTCGGCTCATCCACAAAATAAAATACCATCAAATTTAAATGTAGAAGTAAGACATTAAAAAAACAACAACAAAAATGAGTCCAACGAAAATATATGAAAATACAGTACATGTTTATAGGTTTGTTTACAAATTGTTTACCTTAATAGTATGTAAATGTATACAGTCAAGCTTATGAATAATGACTGGGGCCTATTTGGTTGAATGGTCATGGTCTCTGACTAGAAATGACTAGCACCTGACTGCTGTGAGTTAGAATCACACCTGGGACCAGCAACAAATCACATGTGAGGAAGCTGTCCTGCTGGCATACTGACGGTTGATGATTCTACCCAGGTGTTTGCATTGGATCTCAATCCACCAGTAAACGAGAACAATTCATCAAAACACCCTGACCGTCGGTGTAGTATTAAACCACACAGAAAAAATATGAGGGCCACTAAAGTGTCGGAATGAATACTTGTATGTATGTTTAGCCTGACATAGCAAACATACATGTATGCTACAGACTGTCTATCGTTCACATAACTTCCTTTACTGACAAGTGTTACTGTAAGTGTCTAGGTAATTATTTCTGTTCTACATTTATCTAGGTACCAAGACTTCACCCTGTTTATAAACTTCTGTTCAAATTGACCGGCACCACAGAATTGAAGAGAGGCAATATTGTTACATTGCTTAGCCGTCTTCTAGACAGGTAGTGCATCATCCAGTTGTCTATTTATAACATATCTATGTTAAAGTTTACATATATTAAAGTCATAGTTATGAATTTCTCTTTGTTGGTACAAAATACTTGCTTGTAAACACATGTCTTAATTGCTGTTAGGTTTGGCTTTAAACCCTAGCATCTAATGATTGCCTTGTCTGTCTGTCTGTCCGTCTGTATGTATGTTATGAGGTTAAGTACCCCAAGCATGCCTCTAGGGCTTTTGTGTTCATTGAATGCAGGCCAGTGTCTTGTTCAATTGGTACTGAACAGGACTGATTTACTAGTACAGGGTGTCCCAGAATATATGTCCACTTAAATAACAGCTATAACCTTTCAAAGACATGTCACAAACAATGGAATAATATCTCATTTCAAAGGGTAAAGACATAAGTTTTTGTGTATAAAAAAAATAATCTTCATTATTTACTTATCAGTTCTACATGATATGTTCTATGTGACCACCGTTATTTTGCCTGACAAGCCAAATACGTTCCCTGAAGTTGCGTATGATGTTCACACATGTGCCTCTCGGAATCTTCCTCATTTCCCTAGGAATGGCGTTTTTCAACTCAGTAATACATGTTGGTTTAGGATTGTATACCTTGTCCTTTAAGCATTCCCAAAGAAAAATATCAAAGGGGCTCAGAATGGGGAGGCCAAACATTAACCGTCTTCAAAGAGATCTCATGGTTGCCAAATGTTTGCTCTAGCCATGTTAGCACACCATTTGCTGTATGCGGAGTCACACCATCCTGCTGAAACCACCATGAATCAAGTCTATTTTCCTTTCTTATCAATTCAGGGATAAACCTTCACTTTAATGTAACCATATAACGTTCAGCATTAACTGTGCAGCATTTTCCTCGTAAACACGCGAGGAGCTCATGGTGGCCAGTACTGTTACCTTCTGGCTATGTAGCGGCCTTTCATAATAGATTTCTGGCTTTGAAGATCCCCAGTATCAAACGTCTGCTTGTTAATATATCCATCTAGTAGATGGAAATGAGACTCGTCACTAAATCAAATAATACCAGCTATTTCGTCATGGTTTTTTTCATAGTAGAGCTTCGAAATTTCATATCTGGAAGCCATTTTGGACGTCTGAAAACTAATGACATCATTCATGACATCATACAGTGTTACCATGACATCGTACGATGCCATTCTTGTAATTATGAAAAACTTATATCTTTAACCTTCAAATTGAGACCAAATTTGCTTATCAGTCCGCTATTTTGATGAAATTATAGGCATTATTTAAGTGGACATATATTCTGGGACACCCTGTATATGCATATAAATCATGTGCGATAAGAAAAAATAAAACAAGAAAATTGATCATTTCGGCAGAACTGGTTTGTACAGCTAGGTACCAGGAATCAATGTTCAGAACAATTATCTTTCATACATAACTAAAATATTTACAAACAGGAAAATCCATGATTAAGTACATACATAGTTATGGTAATTAAAATAATTGTGATGGAACAAACAATCAAACAAATGATATCTGGATTACAAGTACCGGTATCACACGATTTATTGATATTTTAAATGTGTGTTTCAGATTTAACCAGGCTGTGGAAGGAAACACTATAGATGCTGATGTCTATAATTTGTACCACGGGTCTGATGAGAAACAAATGTCCAGACCATACAAACATCTACTTATCTATGCTGTGTTACTTCACAGGTTTGTATTCATATAAACTTAAAAAGTGAGAATTTTTTTACATAAAAGATCTTGCTGTCTTTAATTCATATAAAAACGTTATTTCTCTCAAGATCTTATTGCAAGCTCATAGAGGCAAATGACTGAATCAGATGTAAAATGAGTTTTTGAAAGTAGCCATGAAGTCTATGGATCTCTGTGGTTACCTTTAGAAAATTTTGTCTCGCATCATGTGTCTATCTGTCCCCTTTTTTTCGCCTAATCATTACTTAAGCCATATGAGTAGGATTCAAACTTGAAATTTATAGATCATGGCTATATGTCTTCATGCAATTTATTCCAGTCAAAATTTGGCAAAGTTCTGTTGGCAAATGGGTGATGAACCTGTGACAAGTGCTATTGCTGTAACAAGATTGTACGGGGCTATATCAAGACATATGACACGTGATGAATCTAATCTACGAGACACAATCATTGGATATAAAATGTAAGTTATATGTTTAGACATACATGTATATGTTCAAATCAGTAAATCAGTTCCTGATATTGATTTATATAATGAGAAAGTATACTATGATACATGTATAATAATTAGGACTACTATGGTAAAGTTACAATGGTCATTGTCAAAGGTATATTTCTTCATTGTGTGCTCTGGTTACAATTTATTTGCGTGGTAATTGTTAAAGTTCATTTGGATTGAAGGTGATATGGAAGGAATTAAGTTCACCTACTATTGGTTAATCTCTGCTTTTGGAAGTTGTCCCTTGCCTTGAGTAGCTCTTAAGCAAAAGTTAGTTATGTATATTACTGTAAAACCTGAAAATTGTAAATAAAGATTACCATAGGAACAATGGCTATCCTTACATAACCATTCAATCTGTAACGCCCTGGTAAATTTACATACTGCATGGAGACAGCAATTCTGATGAACTGGGTATGCCATTCCTATACAGGTTATTGGAAACCACTACTGTTTTGATACTTGTCTAATTAATCACTTTATTACTTAGCTAATTATTAATCTAATAAAAACTGAGTAAATATATAAGTGTTGCAAAACTTAAAGACATTTCTTATGGGGTTAATTTTGTAATTATCAGACAAATACTTATATCGTAAAAGGGAATTATTTGCTGATTAGAATTTTTTTTCTTTGTGTTTTACTAACCTAATTTACGTTAAGCAATGAGTTATCTAAAATTTACTTATCTTAATGCTCACATTTGATTCAAATGCTGATTATTGCATGACATTGACTGCAATCTTAACGAAGATGTCATTTTATATTTCACTTTTCAGGGAATTTGAGAAACTTGCTACAGATGTTTTAGATGAATGTAACCAGAAAGATCCAGGTAAAGCTATGATGATTGTTGAAAGAAAATCTCCAACATGGAATGAAATGACATGTCTACAGATAGCTGCAGCATCCAATGATCAGGTATGTCTCAATGTAATGAAACTGCAGTAAATTAAAATCAACTACCAATTTTTGGCGTAAATGAATTAGCCTTGATACTGGGTTCGGCATAATAGTTATAATCATGTTGGAACTACTGAAACCTTTTCCAAAAAAGTCTTTGTTAAAATGAAGTTGGCTTACTATTGTAAAATTGAAAATGTGTACTTAGAAATTGGCATGATTGGGAGTTATTTTTGTCTTACAGTCATATACGTGAACAAAGGTCACTGAAAGTATAGAACTGATGTGGCCTATATGCCCAAATGGCCTCATACAGATATTTGTATGGCCTATTATGTCAATAAATGTACTCTTCAGAATGACTGTATGGCCTTTATTTAAACAAGTGGCTGTTTGACTTTAGGTACAGTGAGTAATTTAATATATGTTGTTATTTAGGTATTTCTGTCATCACAAACCTGTCAGAACTCTGTGTCGACCACTTGGAAACGAGGAATCATGTCTAGATGGTGGCGGGTAAGTAGTTTTGTAAACATTCCATTTATACCTGTCTCACAATATAATATAGTAGAAATCCCTAAAAACTCAAGTCCTTTATTTTCTCTGTAAGTTCATTATAAAGTATTCACTGAATGTGTAACATTCAAGATGACATGACGTCGAGCGCAGGAAAACGTCCCTTACGACAATGAGACGAGAACGTCGATACAAAGGTTTATACATGACCGCGCGTATCCAATGACGCTATGTAAACAATAATTTATTTCCGGGTTTAACATTCGCTGTTTTGCGTGCTTTACAAGAAGAAACCGCACCAAAAATGTACGTTTACCAAATAATTGTTTATTTTTTATTGCATTTTTAACCTGACTTCGTGAAAGATTCAGTTTGCTCGCTTTAAACCAAGTTTAAATACGAGTCGTCTGCCGGTCCTTTTTTACCGCGCTAATCTGACTCCATGTGTAAACACGAATATCGCGATGTTGCCAACATATAAACGCCCACTACTGATAATTTACGGGTAAATTCCCGGAATTTTTATCACTTGCATACAAAACATCCAGTATATTTAGCTAACGTACATAGAACTCTGATGTTCATTTATTTTACCTCCATTTCGCTCTATTCACAAGCAGTTACGAATAAAACCCTATCCTTCCTCTCCATTTTACATATGTGTGTCTTTTGCAATGGAATATTACACTAATTAGACAGGTCATGACGTCATAAACAAATGATAAACAAATGAAATCAATTTCAGCGGGAAAATAGAGTGATGCAATAAATATTTAGACATTTATTTACGTGTACTGTACACCGGCTGCATGGAGTTGTCTCCCGCTACGATCTTCATATCTGTACCGATATTGACACGAAATGACTTAAAACATTGACATTTCGATAGTGATCAAGTTGTAAAAATATTATGTGAGTGAGTGGATATGATTAATATAATTGTGTGTATAATCGTGAAAATTTCTTCATTTAAATAAATTTTATGTAGTACCGGCACCATTGGGACCCATCGTGCATACCTGTCTGGAATGTGTGTACTTCTTTCGATCAGATTCACGTATAAGAGTAAATTTGTTTGAATTCCTTTTAGAGACTTTCGCTGTTTATTTGTTGGTTTGATCTGGGGCCATTATAATGGTCCCATGTTTTAGGAAGACAAAACAAATTAAGTTCGTAATACCAGATTTATTCCTCTCTTGTGTTGACCGACTGTTCAGTGAGTTCAAAGTAAAAAAGTAATACATGGCCGCCTGTATTGATTTTTTGTAGCCTATCTATTAAAATTTGACTGTTCATTCAACAGCCTATATGAAGTACATGATCAGCTTAGTTATCAATTTTACTTCATAAATAATATACACAATGTAAATATAAATTCATACAGGAACTGATGGGTCAGGATGTCAATGATGTCGTAAGTATGTGCCATTATTGTTTTTTATAAACATGGTTACAGTGAAAGGTGGTGTGTAATTGTATACAAGGTTAACATGTACCTAAAAGAAAGACAATTTCAAAGTGAATTTTAAATAAATAATGTACAATCAGAGTGTACATATTTAAAATGCATAATGATAAATAAGTTATTGCAATTAGTTCATAGATTTGTAACACATTGTTCACAACTTAACACATTAATATAATTTTGAAACATTCATGTGTTGTATTGATGGAGCATTTGGTCTGATAAAATCTGTAATGGAGGTTGGCTGCATGAAAACTAACTGATCTTGCTGAAGTGGTCAACAAGTCTGGTAAAACATACAAAGCTATTCCATTCCAAGATACAAATGGAGAACAAAATTGGGTTTGGTGAATATTTATTTTCATCATAGTCATATAAGCATCTTTAATGAAATTATTCTGGGCCTAATCAATCATTGTTTGTGTATATTAGTATATCAAAAATAAGAAATTGAGTAATAAACATTTTATGTTCATATGTAATACTAAATGTGTTGTACTCAATAAATGTTCCTTGTTTTCATTTCTGGTATGACGGGAAAATGATACTTCAAAACGATTAAATTATTACTAAGTTGTTTTACATCCATTCACAAATCATAAGTATTTGTAAGAGAAAAATCAGACTGCTGTCAGCAATGAGAATGAAGTCATTGTTATGAAAAGTCCTCCTCCAGCTCCTGACTCTTACCCTGAAATGATGGTTCCACCTGCCGGTATATCAGGGATGAGGTTACACCTTACAGTTCTTAAAGACATTGAACCAGGAATGCGAGGCATGTGACTTATGGACCAGAAAGTCCCCTAATTCCACAGTAAGGGGTAATAAAACAGACAGGGGCATTAATAGACTAGCACCTGTTTACATATCTGTTACTCTATGCTTATAAAAACAAAAGCAATTTAGTCATAAACTTATTATCACTGTAAATCAATAAAATTTATTACCCCACTTTTTGACTAGGTGTCAAGTCTACAGACCGTGACCAGACTGGTTTTATCTGATTAGGGGCAATAAAACAATTAAGAGATTAGACCACATGTGGATGGTTTTTTTGGGGGGGGAGGGGTCACTTATATAGTAGCTGTTTAATGTCTTCAAGAAACTTAAAGACCACTTATCAGTGAAATTAACCATGGATTATATTGCTTGACTGCCTCATATGGAATTATATGGAAAGTTTTGTCTATTAAAACAAATCCATTTATTCACCCTGTCTTAATCAACATTCCCCACAAATTGATACGAATAAAGTCTTATGTCGGTCTCTGAAACAATTAGACCATCTCTTTTAATCATTATGCGTGTAGTCCTAGTAATTTCTTAATTTCAAAGCATTTTTCTCCTCAGGGTACACTAACTAGTAACCCTTACATCTGAATTTGGGATATTACTTATTACCATCCACACATTAGAATATTCAGATCATCTGTTGGTCACTGGTTTCTCTTCTGACACCTGAAAATATATAATGAACATCTCTATGTGCTTTTAATGTCAATAATGATCACTAACAAAATATAAATATTATTAACACTACAGAATATACATTGGTTCATATTCTAAATCGCATACACTACATCCATGTATAAATCAAATGCTGATTATTATAATCAAGATAACAATGTTTGTTTATTTATTTCATTCCATCCTTTGAATGCAATGAAAATTTTGAGAACCAAAAATAAAGCAAATAAAGTTAGACACCAGCATATCACCTCTGATACCCAAGGCACTGAATTCTTACAGAAATTTCATTTATTAGTTCACTGTCAATTCATTCAGCGTTTATCATAATTCATGAACACCAGAGTATACTTGGTGTTTGCATCATGACATGGTCAGATGAATAAAAAGACCTTTTGTCAAAGAAACATTCTCATGATTTTCTTGTGGCTTCTTATTTGATACACAAGTATATTTGATCTGAAATATTTCTTAACATGAAAGTTAATGAGTTATTAATCAGCTGATAATTTCAATTGATCAGGGGCCACTGTAATAAAAACTATTTTTATTTTTGATATTGGGTAATTTCTGGCACATTTGTCCATTTCAAAACAAACGTTTAATAATACAGGGTTCTAAATAAGTTTGTGGCCAACAGGTCCAACAGGTCCAACAGTTAGACTAACAAGCCTGCTAGGGATGCCAAGGGCATTTTACAGCTATATTTCATGAACTTTAGAGATTCCTAACCGCCCAAACACATTTCTAAGCTGCTAAATTGGCCTGAAGCCTGCTGTTATTTAGAACCCTGATAATATATATACAGTATTCTGTGATGTTTTAACAATGCAAGAATGATGATGAAATAGAAATTGTTCACTCAAAAAAAAACTTACAAGGATAATAAAGGACCATTAAAAACACTGATACATTAGCAAATATACGTACCTATCCAAGACCTTGCAACAATCTTGTATTTTTTGTTGACGGCACGTTAACATCTTGACGAGCAAACAAATATCGACAACAGCAATTAATCGACCGATGATAATTGAATCTAAAAGACCGCTTTATCAGTTGTTTATTACAACCATTCAGTCTTGTATAATGACATTTGTTTTACGAGCTTGTTTACACATATGCCTAATTGGGTAGTGCTTAAAGTTTAAACGTTCCGAATGGTCGTAATACCGGGACCAAAATGTGTATAAAAATTATAATGATACCGAATAAATACGTAAAAGCAGGATATTCTTATTGACAGAAGAATCAAATTTTGACCAAGACGAGGTATTCTTATTATGAACGTTTGTAAGTACAAATAGTTATCAATACAGTCGAATAATGGTAATTTATATCTGTATTTATGCTGCTGAAATCAGGTTTCGTGTACACTGTATACGTATCAGACAAACACTTCACTTACTTTGTATACCAGTGTATTGAAATAAACTTAAAATATATTAAATAATTTAACACATACAGCTGATACAATGCCAGATAAACTAATCAAATGAAATTTTGACGTTGTGACGTCTAAATTTGACGAAATCTTTCTATTACACACAATGTGTGTAAATGGCCATACCGATCGAAGTATACTACATAGAAACATAAACTGTAGCTTAAAACAGAGCAAAATGAATTATCTTTCATATTCTACCAAAAAATGAAATTGTCAAAAAAATGTCGTAAGGGTCATTTTCCTGCGCTCAAAGCCACATTATAATCTAAACAAATGTATGCAATATGAGAAATAAAGGTAAAAACAAGAATTCCTAGAAAACTAGTTTGGACAGATTCATCTGCGAGACAAAATATCACAGATGATTTTTTTGGACAGATTCATCTGAGAGACAAAATATCGCAGATGATTTTCTTTTTTTCTTTTACGTTTATGAATTCACCTTGTGGTGACATGTGCATTGTTTACAAACTCAGTTGTCATTTTACCATTATATATGTTCTTATACATATCATAAAGTAAGATGTTAAAGGTTTGAATAAAGGACTTATACATAATGCTTGTTATTTACTTACAGTTGATACTGGCATCATTTTTTCCACCTTTAATCCTTTGTATGGTGGAATTTGTGAACATTGGAACAGAAAAACTTACTTGGTTCCAGAAACTGTCGGCATTCTATTCTTCACCAATCATAAAACTTGTCGGCTCTACTGTAAGTACCTTTTTAATATCAGGGGGCGTTCTCAAAGTTACTAGATGTGCACTTATTATTTATGAGGGATGTTCATAATTATATGAAGAGTTTTCACACAGTTACAAGAGGTGCACCCTTACTTAAGAGGTTGTTCTCAAAGTTATTTGTGATGTACACATATTTTGGAGGAGTGCGGACATATTGTCACTCTGTTGGTCAGTCGATTGATCAGGAGGTCAAGTCTGTCCGTCAATCCACATACAATATAACAAGTTTGTGGAGCAACTACTTCTGCATTCCTTAAGCAATTGAAATGAAACTTTAAAAACATCATCACCATGAAGTATAGATGTGCTAGACACAATTGTCATGCCCCACACATTCCAGAGTTATGTGCACTAGAATGAACTTAGCCATATAGTGTACTATGGCACTTTTAGTATCAAAGCAGCAGCGGGGGTATTCGTCACCTCTGTGACAAAGCTCCAGTCACTCCTGTGATAGGAGTGTTAAGATGAGTCTGTTGTGATATTGTAGGTTTTGAGTGAATGTGATATTTACATCATCTACTGAAACTTTCATTGGTGACACTGGAGATCTCTATGGTCCAGTGGCTATTATTTCTGACTAGTATTCACTAGACCCACACCACTGTGAGTTTGACTCCCGTCCATGACCTGACAAATTTAATATGTGAGGAAGCTGTGTAGCTAGATTATGGAAGGTTGATGTTTCTACCAGGCAACTCTCCTTCCTCACCTGTAAAAGCTGAAATTCTCACCAAATGATCCGACCCACCTTAGTGGTCGAGTGGTGAAGGTTGCTGACTTCAATTCACCTCTCACTGATAGAAGGTCGTGGGTTCAAGCCCGGCTACTGGCCATGTCTCTTTATGTAGGTAGTGGCTTATGGAGGATTGGAGTCTAGTACTGGTTTTTCAAAGGAATGGTAATTAGGTGAACTGTCTGCCTCATATGACTCTGATTGTTGAAAAGGGGCATAAAACTGGATATAAACAAGCAAACAACCACCTAATAATTGTGGCTAATGGTGTGAACTTTAACCCCATTGAAGAAAAAAGCAATGCCAACTGGTTTAAACTTTTATTGTAGATTGCTTATGTGATGTTCTTACTGCTGCACTCCTACATGGTACTGGTAGATTTTCAACCAGATAAAACAACGGCAATAGAAATAGTCTGCATGTGCTGGATTATTACATTCTTACTGGACAAAATTCATACGGTACACTTTTTCATTACCAAATATGTAAATGACGTTGGAATGCTTTGTTAGATAAATGACAAACTTTATTTTCCTTGCAGATAGCAGTTAACAATATTCCAGGTAAAGTTTTTTGGTCAATTAGTGTTCACTGCATCATATTGCAGTATAATTTGCACTAGTCAAAAACGTTAATCAAGTTCATTTAAAAGAGATAAAAAAACATAATCTTAATTCAAAGTTGTCTGTGTTGATTTCGTCTGTTTTTAGCTCTCATTAGCACTTGTGATCAGGGTGAGCTTTTGTGATCAGTCATCCAGGGTTAAAAACTAGGTCGCAAGGTCAAATCTTAAGAAAAGCATGTCTATGTTGTAGTTGTCATGATTTTGATTGGATCTTCACCAAACCTTGTCAGAATGTTTGTCTTATTTATATGTAGGACAAGTTCTAACATGGGTCATCTGGGGTCAAAAACAAGTCACTGGTTCAAAACAATGTTTTAATGAGTGAACATTGATTGTCATGTGAGCGATATAGGGCAATCTTAGCCCTCTGGTATTAATATTTGACCTTATTCAAAGTTGGTAGTTAAGACAGGATTGTCTTAGTGTGTAACCCAGGATGTCTAAAACATGTCTCATGTGTTGTGTTTTGATTATTTTCTATCAATGATTTTACTACCACTTTAAAGACATAGATGGAATAAATATGTTTTGTTTTATTGCAAAATTTCAATTATCCCTTTAGCAAGTGTACATGCATTTTATAAAAGAATTAATGGGTTGAAAAATAGTTTTATGAATTGAAATATTTCACCTTTTTGTACAATTTTGTGGTATTTTATGAAAAGAAAACTTACATGTGTTTTTGGTTTATAAACATAATTATATCAATGATTCTTCTAATGATTAAATCTATTCTATTTTTATAGTTCCTGGTGTTTCCGGCACCGACCACGATATCTAAGTTACGGGACTGGTATGGTGTCATGAACTATTTAGAGTATGTTAATTACCTGATGGCAATAATTGGATGTATCATCCATATCTTAGGTTATCCCAGTGCAGCAAAAGTTTTGTACTGTTTGAATTCTGTGATATTTATTGTTGCTATCACAAAGTCTTTTACCGCATTTACGGAGTTAGGACCGAAGCTTGTGATGATACAAAGAATGGTTAGTATTTTGTATTTTTAAAGTTTAAATTTTTTTCTTTGTTCTAAATAGTACAGGTTAATCTATTATTGCTGTAATTATATGCTTCAACTGTTGTTGAGATGACATGAATATTCATTGTTACCTAGGTTACAAGGATGTCTCCTTACAAGACTATGTCTTTAATGGTGTGCAGGGTCTGAGGTTATAAAACATAAGAAAAATTTTGTTATCAAATGCTAAATGTATCTGCTAGATTTGTGTGGTAAATGTTATATGTAACAATTACAAAATTATTTTACAGTTTGGAGAACTGCGTCTTTTCATCTTAGTGTTAGCGGTATTTCTGTTAGCATACGGTGTCGCTCATCAGAGTTTGTTGTATCACGATAGATCAAGCTCTTGGAATATTCTCAAAGATGTATTTTACTATCCATACTGGCAACTGTATGGTGAAATCTACTTAGAAGAGATAGAAAGTAAGTCATGCCCCCCAAAAATGGTGTGGTTAAAATCTTGATTCCTTTTTATTGCAATCTCAAAAAGATGATTATTCTATTGTAAATATATAACACAGTTCTTCCCTTATCTATATTTGAATAGTGCATTGAGTAAGTGGTCCTTATCAAAAGTTGAGTAGTATAGATACTGCATGTTGTTTTGACTGTGTCACAATAGTTATCAAGTAAAAAGTGCCCTAGCAATGCACAGTAAAAAATATTGGCCACTTTGAAAACCATTCTTCTTACTGTTTATTGTTGTCTAGGTGATGAAACATGCCTAGGTGGGAGTGAAAACTGTCGCACCTTCCATTGGATGGTTCCAATTATACTGGCAGCTTATCTGATGATTGGCAATATTCTCTTGTTGAATCTTCTTATTGCTATATTCAGGTTTGTACTGTTAGTTTCAAATTGATGAAAATAGATAAATACCTCTTCAGAGTGACTCTCTTGAGCAACAACCTCCCTTCAGTGACACAACTTTGCTACTCCCAAATGGTGTTGCTTAGTATAGGTTGTGCTGTATTTTTTACCATACTGTTGAAGCTCAGCTGTGCTCACATGTTGGTTAGCAGTTCAGCATTGTTCTGTATGTCAGAAGGTTATTTTAAAGTCAGGTATAATTAGAAATGAAATTTAACTACCGATTTTTAGCTCACCTGATTCATCAGGTGAGCTTTTAGGATCGGTGAATGTCCGTCGTCCGTCCACAATTAGTTTGTTTACACTCTAGCAACCGCAGCTAATAAAGAATCATGATTAAACTTGCTCATAATGTATATGGCCACAATGTCTCGGCTAAGTTCGATTATGGGCAAAATCGGACAATAATTTCTAGGCCCTTTAATTACAAAATTTGCTATATTTAGCTTGTTTACACTCTAGCGCCTTCATTTATTCACCAATCCTAATCATATTTTCAGTAAATGTGTATAACCAAAATATCTTAGACAAGTTCGATTATGGGCAAAATCGGATCAGAACTACAAGAGTTATGTGCCCTTGACTTATAAAATTTGCTATATTTGAGTTTGTTTACACTCAAGCGCATTCATTTATTCACCAATCCTAATAATATTTTCAGTAAATGTGTATAACCAAAAGATCTTGGATAAGTTAGATTATAGATTATGGGCGGAATCGGACCACATCTTCAAGAGTTATGGGCCCTTGACTTAGCAAATTTGCTATATTTTAGCTTGTTTACACTCTAGCACCTTCATTTATTCACCGATCCTAATCATATTTACAATGAATGTGTATGACCTTATGGTTTTGGACAAGTTATGGGTGGAATCGGACCACAACTTCAAGAGTTATGGACCCTTGGATTAGAAAATTTGCTACGTTTTAGCTTGTTTAACAGTATTATACCTTCATTGTTGGTTTTGATCTCAAAATCTATGTAAAAATGAGTTTACGAGATGGAAACTATATTACCTGGTCATT
Organism: Lutraria lutraria; assembly: GCA_964023205.1. NCBI lineage: Eukaryota > Metazoa > Mollusca > Bivalvia > Venerida > Mactridae > Lutraria > Lutraria lutraria. The sequence goes on along the minus strand of OZ026841.1, from coordinate 31,936,421 downwards.
GATTATTGGCCTTTGTTCTCAGGTGAGCGATAAAGGGCCAATGTGGCCCTCTTGTTTAAGCAGTCATGGCAAATCCAAACACATCTAGATTTACCATACCATGGATTGTCCTAAACTATTAATTTTATAGAAATTATGTTTTGGACCTGTCAATTTCGGATAATCAGGGTTGTTCTGTAGTTTATAAATGTTTCTTCTGCTTGTCTGATTTGAACCAACATTAGTATAAATGTAGACTGTGTATAGGTATTTACTGTAATACAGTTTGTCAGTTTTGTGAACACAAAATGAAGATATAAAAATCTAACCAAATAGCTATATTCCCTATTGTGACTTTTGGCTTTCAGATTGTTTATTTTTATGCCCCCATATCGATAGATTGGGTGCATATTTTTTTTGGTCTCTCTGTTTGTCTGTCTGTTTGTCTGTTTGTCTGTTTAGACCAAACTTTAACCTTGCCTATAAAATCAAAACACTTGCACAGGTCTTCATTCATCAAACTTCATTATGTAGTTTCCTCGTGACAACCTCTACAGGAGATGTGCATTTTCAGGTCAGTAGGTCAAAGGTGATTGTGTTTAAAAATATTCCTACATTTCTTTGAGGATACCACTCCTACATTTTTCATGGGATTTTGACGAAACTTTCACAGACTTGTTGTAACCAAGAACCCCCACACATATATTCCGGGTGATGTGATACGATCAGTTTTGACGGAATTATGGCACTTTTTTTACTTTGTGCATTTTCAAGTTAAAGGGCACCTGAAGGGTGCATTGTGTTTTTGAAGCACATTTTGTTTGACATTTTGATAATATTTTTATTATCATTTCACTAATTCATTTTATCAAACTTCTTTTTTTCTGTTGTGTCGGAACCTTTTCAAATGCAAAATATTTTCAATATTTTTACAGTAATGTATTTTATCAAGTGAAGAAAAATTCCCAAGAGATCTGGAAATTCCAGCTGTATTTTCTGGCTATGGAATTTGACAACAAAACCATACTTTGTCCTCCTTTAAGTATATTTCCACAATTGTTCTACGCCTTGAGATGGATATTCAGAAGAATTTGTTGTCAAAGACCAGTTGTCAGTAAGTAAATTTACAAAAATTATGACATGACATTTGAAGTGTCATTTTTTGTCCAATGTTATTTCTTGAAAATCCACACAGAAACGAATACAAATATCCTCTTTGGTATAAGCTCTTTCTCATAAATGTAAGTTTCCATTTCCATTTTATGAAAAACTTTTAATTTCTTACAAAATAAATGACTTAATTTTTTCGGATATCTAAAACTAGAGCAGATTGTACAGCCAATCTATTAACTAATTAAGACTAAGACTGTGTTTGATTGTTAAGTATAATATTTCATGAAATTTGTCTTTAAGAAGTTTAAACAACATTCCTTTGTCTTGAATTATATGCTCGTTTATTAATCACAATTTGGCATCCTTTTTCCACAGCCCAGACATTAGGTCGGCGACATCTTGAATATCTTCAGTTGTTTGAGAAAGAAATGATGACCAACTTTTTACGCACCTCTAAAGCTAAACAGCTGAGTAGCCTTGATCAGACTGTGAAGATATTGGAGAAAAGAGTTGATGAACTTGCTAAACTTGTAGAAGATGAAGTCATAGGTGATCAACAGGCAGAATTCCTCACCAACTTTATGATGACCAGGTAAGACAAATGATGCAAGAGTCTCTGAATTTCATGTTAATTGGAAGTCATTGAGTCATCAACTAACCATGATGGCTATCATAATATTCTATCTTACCATACAGTCAACATTGTACAGAGTCATTAACCAACCTCAGTTATCACCTGACAACATGAAAACACAGAATTGACAAATACCCCACAAATAACTAAATGTTTAATTATGTTAATAACACGCCTGCTAAACTGTGAGATTAGCTCACTCCAATAACCACACAGTGACCTAAGAAAATGAATCTAAAAGAAAACATACTCAGGACTTACAAATTAAGGATACTTGAGAAGCATTTGTGATGTCTTGTTACTTTAGATCTTACACTCATCTGCACCCATCTACATACAGTGTTTGTGGTTATCTGCTGATTCAGTCATCTGATTCAACAATGAAATGATCATGAACAAACTTCAGTGTAAACCCTTCAAAATGAACAATTCCTGTTAAAGTCCCATGATCATATAAATTTATCGGTCCTACTTGTTTCTGTTTGTTCTATAACAGAGGAATCTGGTGTGTTTACCTCCCGGCATACTTTATAGCAAGACAAAATGTTTCCAAAACCACCATCATATTTTTTTCAATATGATTATTGTATTTGTAGAACAGCTTTTCCCGCAGTCATATTATGCACACAGCATGAAGTGACGTCACACGCTCTATATATTTCAAGTTTACAAAAGCAAAATTCACAGTGTTTTTAGAATAAAAAGGGCTTGTTTCGTCGGTAATAATTATCGTGGGATGATATCAGTAATGTTTTGTTTTTGGCATATATTTTTATAGCAAAAAGCTAATGGGACTTTAATCAAATGCAATAAATATGATATCAAACCTTTTTAGCTCACCTGGCACAGAGTGCCATGGTGAGTTTTTAGGATCGAGCTATGTCCGTTGTCCGTCTGTCAGTCTGTCCGTTGTCAACAATTTCTTTAAACAACATCTCCTGCTAAACCACTTGGTCAATTTCAACCAAATTTCACAGGTGTGTTCCTTGAATGAAGCTCTACCAAAATTGTTCCTATGCAGAAGTCTGGTTGCTATGGCAACTGGAAGGATTTTATTTAAAAATCTTCAAAAATCTTCTTCTCAAAAATCAGAAGATCTAAAACTTAGATATTCAGTGGACCACCACCAAGTTTGTTCAAATTATGTCCCTAGGGTCAAAATAGGCATCGCTCTGAGGGTCACTTGATTTACATAAGCTTATATAGCGAAATTTAAAAAATCTTCTTGTCAAAAACCACAATGCCTAGAGCTTCGATATTTTGTGTGTAGCATAGTCTAGTGGACCTCTACCAAGTTTAACAAATTATGGTTCTGGGTCAAAACTGGCCCCGCCCCGGGGGTCACTTGATTTATATAGACTTATATAGGAAAATTTAAAAAATCTTCTCGACCATAACCCAAGGCCTAGAGCCTAGATATTTTGTATGTAGCATTGTCTAGTGTACTTCTACCAAGTTCATGCAAATCATGGCCCCAGGGTCAATATTGGCCCTGCCCAGGGTGTCAGTTGATTTATATAGACTTCTATAGGAAAAAATTTAAAACATTTCTTGTCCAAATTGCAAGGCCTAGAGCCCAGGGGGTCAGTTGATGTCAGCAACTACTTGACAGTTTGGGTAGACAAGTTTTTACCATGACAAATAACTTCCCTTGATTAAATTATCCCTTAGTGTTACGATACTCAGGTGAGCGATACAGGGCCATCATGGCCCTCTTGTTTTCTAAAGCCATCAGAAGCTGATACAGAAAGTAACCTCTTTTAACAAATTCTTTCACCGATATTATTAGTAATGTTCAGGTTAATCATTTATTCAATGAATCATTGAGGAATAGACGATGACGTGACGATGACAACGCTCCAGTTTTGCTAACAGATTATTGATTCTGTAAGGAGTTGTCATTCTTGACTAAAATATTGCAGACCTTACACTTTACTGACAGTGGTTTCACTTTAAAGACCTAAATGATTGATTTGATAAGCTATAGTGACTAGTGTAATAAAAATATCTTCTGTGTTGTTTTTTTTAATAGTATATTTAGATGTTATGTTCACTTGAACAGCGAAATGAAGGGCAATATAGTTAAACCATTAATAATTTCAATTTTTATTGATTTTGTGCTATTCATTTGGTGTAAGGGATGACAAGTATATGTAGTACTAACATTTTTGGTCATTTCTTATTCGATCAGTCTTAATCAATTAATCTCTGACTTTTGCCTCTGATTAATCAATTTAATTTTCACGGACTGATTACAATTACTACATAAAATACTTAAAAGTTAAAAATATTCCATATTAACAGGATGAGCATAGTTTGAATGTGGATTGTTTATTGATTTTTTGTTTTGTTTTTTATTGCAGTGATGGTCAGACAATGTTGTTGAAAAAATCAGATTCCACGGTAGACACCATGTTTGTGCCAAGATGGCCACCTATTGCAGATGTTCTACGTGTAAACGATGTACCAAATGAACGTGAAGTTCCGGCTGAATTAATTGGCAAACCCATGGTACGTTACTGGCAAATATACTGTCTTAGGTTCACTATATATAAACAGTTAAACCTTAGAACAAAGGTCGCTAACGGCAGAGTGGAAATATGGCCACAGTTGGCCTTTATTCAGAGGTCTATCCGATCTGTCAAAGTATTGTTTTTGATTGGCTGCTACTAGCAGGTGGTTGTAAACTAAGGTTTGACTATACATCAAGTATGGATAGAATATTCTTGTTTCTAAGAAACCTCAAGTCACATTTACTTTGCATTTGATGAAGTTTAGACTTACTGTTATAGCCACAGAATAGATCTTGATCATTTGAAAAAAGGCAAAGAAAATAAGACGGTTAATGTTGTACATTAGGAGTATATAGTCTGTTTGCAGTACCCTAAATGTAAATTTTCAATCTGAGCATTTTAGACTACATTTTAAAGAAAGAAAAGAATGATAAAAATGAATTTTATAGTGTTTTGTTCTTTTTTAGTGACAATTAAACACTAATAATATGTAACATACATTGTATGTATTAATTTACCAGGACACCTGTCTACAAGCTTAACTTTATTGTAGCCTATGTAAGAAATTTAGGTAAATCTTTATAATGGAGGGAATAATAATTTGGATTAGTCATATAAAAGGGATGATCCTAAAAAGGGAGCATTCATAATGAATAATTAGGGTTCTTAAATGAGAGGAATGAGATATTCATGAGAAAATAGTGGACAAACTCAAAAGCTCAAAAATTTTATTTATTATTGTTATTTATAAATATAGAATGGTGACTGAAATAATATGTATAGCTCGACCATGTTTTTTGACGAAATTATTCAGAATAATCCACTATGTCAACTAGGGGATATGGATATTCGTAACAAATCTGACTGAAACATAATGATAAGATATATTCATCATGCTCAACTACTATGTATACCTAACTGATTTAGAGTAATCTTCTGTCATGACTCAAAAAACATTGTCCAGCAATACATACCCTTATTATTGGATTTTTTTGTATTGTATGCATAAATGATAATACCGTTATATTGATACAAGTTTGGGATTGTATCGATTAATCGACATTGTATTGTAGGATTCTGGAGGAACATCTTCAAGTAGTAGGAAACCCACAGTATGTCCATACCATGCTCTTATTATTGTTATTGTCACCCAGTGCTTTAATAAAATTGTTGAATAATCATTGTTCAGAAAGTTAACTTACCACAGAAATAATGTGTTTATTCTTTGCTGCTTGTCACTTAAACCAAAGGGGGCTTGCATGTTGAAGAGATGTTTATATCATGGTCATTAGGCCTAAAATGGCCACATGGACTTGTTGTTTATGTATTAGCCATTTTAGGCCTAATGAACCATTATACACCGTCCGTTCAACGAGCTAGCCGCCCATGAATTAAGCCTCATGTCCAATACCTGGGACAAGTAAAAATTGCATGAATTTTTTTTCACAATTTTGGAAAATCAGTCTTAAAAGTTTTGTCACTGACTGCCTTAATAAATTGTGCTTTATTTCTGTGTATATATCATACATATATATACATGTAAATGTTGGTGGTCATTCTGAGAAATAAAATAAAATCAGATACTGTAGTACTGAATACATCAGCTGCAGAGAAAAAACATTCTACAAATGATTTAGTTTTATCTATTAGAATTCCTTAACTATGATATTTTATTAAAGCATTAGGTGATAATACATTTATTTCCCATACCTTCCATAAATGGCCAGGGTTTATCTGAGCATGCAGTTTTAACTTTTATCATTCACTATCCTTTATTTTCTGTTAGCATGCTAAATATTAGTATAGATAGCCAATCTTTACTTACTTGAAGCAGGGACACTGTAATATAGTGTCCCTGCCTGAAGCTAGTTGAATGAGATGAAGGGACTTAACTCCAGATTGTTGTAAGATAAAGGGACTTAACTCTAGATTGTTTTCAGATACATTGACAATTGGCTAGATTAGTTGATGTAATTCTTATACTCAGTCCGTTTTGAAAAAACTTAAGTTTATTTTTTATTGTAGTCTTTCCTTTTTATAAATCTGCATAGAATTTTACAAATCCCTTTAAAAAATCATTGAAAACTAGATTTTTAGCCCAATCTGGAAGGGGTCCTGTTTTTAGGGGTTTTACTGTTCTAAAAATAGAAATACTCTGTGACACTTGACATACTCATTCCTAATCCCCTTGTTTGTTTAAGAATCACTCATTCATAACTTACCTTATGGCCATTTTTAAAAATGGTCAGTTTGATATTTCCCTGTCCTGTAAGACTATTTCCGTAGTTCTTATTTCTGGACATCACTTACCGGTTATTCTTTATAAAGTTTCAAGAATGTCCTTTGATGGAAGGTGCCACTTGAATGCAAAGTTTCTCATTACAATTTCGAGGGTTCAACGCAACAGTGTCATAACTCATATTGAAATAAGAACAAGTTATGACAGTGTTGCGCTGAGCCCTCGATTTGCTTGTTACATACTAATGGTTGGTCCTACATGTATCACCAGTCTCAATGTTTCCTCATTTCATTTGTTTGAAGCCTTATGATTGGATCGTTAAAATAATTATTTTCATATGAATACTAATAAGTAAATCAAGTTATGACATACCTGTTTTGTTTTAATGGAAGGCCTGATGCTTTGTGACTATACATGGTTGCTTCTTTTGAAAGAGAAATGTTTAAGGTTCTAGGTTACTCTATTTCTTACGAATAGATGAAGCCTGTGGCCATGGTCCATTGGTTAGTGCCCTGGATTGATGTCTGAACTGGTTAACCAGTTTTGATTCCCGGACACGGCAGCTAGGTCATACCCCTCCATGAAAATTTGACAACCGTGTTGATTTTCTTCCACATACAGAGAAGTTGCCGGTTCCTTGTGTAAGGGTAAGTTAGTACTGGTTTATATATAGTCCAGGAAAACTTGTTAGGTAAATCGGTCACCGTATATAACGGAAAAATTGTTGAAAATGGCATTAAACCAAAATAAAAAATAAATACAAATAAATGGGAATGTTTACTTTATATTCAGTCACTTATTTCATGCTTTTACACCATGTTTCTTGGAATGAATTTTACCCAATATAGAATTATAATGATTTTCAAGGGAAATTTAAATATTGTATAATAAATTATATCATTTCAAATAGCTTTGATTTACCTTTAGAACTTAAATAGTTATTTTCTATATTCTAGCCTTACTAGTTGTTCTTTATGTTCTTCCAAATACAAAATCTAGTGATTGAAGTCATTTTTTTTCACTATGTCAGTGATCTTATGTTATACTGTTGTATTGTAACTTTATTGTATTGTAAACTTACTATGCTCTACACGGTGTTTCATCCAGTAACATTCTATTTTAAGTTAATCAGTTTAAAGTTATTTCACCCAGTTTGAATATTTTAATCATATGAATTTATTAATTAAATTCTTGTTTATGGCAAATAGATTCGTTTTTTATGCAATTTACTATCCAAGGTAAATTGGTATGCTATTATTAAATGCTCATATTCCATGATTTACTTTCCAGGTGCGGTCTGACTCTGGATTATTTGTGTTGCCATCAAGAGAGTATAGTGCCCCACCTACAAATAATGCTGTGAGGCAGCATGTGAAGGATGAAGTTCCGACAGCTACAAAATCTCCTGAAGCCATTCCAGATGTTGAAGAACCAAAACATGAAATTGAAATTAAAACTACTCTGGATGATAGGAATAACACAGAACTTGATGCTGTAAAGGAGGTAGTTAATGATGGAGTTAAGGTTGAGTCTGATAAAACTGAATTGTTGATGAGTGAGAAAGAACTGAAAAAAATCGAGAAAGCCAAGAGGAAAGAAGAAAAGAGGAAAAGGAAAGAAGAGAAAAAGGCTAGAAAAGAGAGGAAAACGTTGGAGAAATCTGATAGTGAATTAAAGAAGATGGTGGTTCCTATTGGTTATAAAGAGAAAGGCATAAACAATGTAAATGATCCCCATGGGGATGAGGTTGTAGCTGATAAGTCAATGCCAAGTGTTTCATTCCAACTTGATGACAGCACAACAGTAAAGTCTGGTGTGGAATTAGATGAAGGTGGTAAGTGGGGAAAACAAACACCTAAAGCTTCTGGTGCATTACAGAAATCTGGAACTGATGACTATTGGAATATTGCTGATTATGATGATGAAGAAATTGTAAAATTGCCATCACAATCTCCCCGATATAGAAATAGTCTTGCACCATTTGCTGACAGTGATGATGAGAGGGAATTCTATCAAGAGAAGAAAGAGGTAAATTAAAAATAAATCAATCTTATTGTTCCTGGGAGCTAACATCTAATCAGACATAGGGGAAGTTTTTTTTGGTGTAGTCACATCTAGCAATTATAATGCAATTTTATTGTCTACTAAGTACCGTAAGCAATAAGGATCACATTTGCTTTAAAAAGATATGAATGAGATTCATTTCCTCTTAAACTATTTCTTATTTGAAGTAGTCCTTATTGACATATACAGTTAAACCTGACAACAAAGGCCACATGTTGGAGAGAAAGCTAATGTACAGATTTCTTTTATACAGAGGTTAATTGGTCTACTATATCAGTAAATGTAATTTGAAGAACTGCTGTTGTTTACAGGTAACTGCAGCTATATCTCTGGTTTATAAATAAGCCAGTTTACTTTTTTTCACTTTAATGTCTAATACTTACAGAGAAGAAGATACTCAAACAACAATGATGACTCGAGCGAAGATGATGACTCCCGTAGTAATAAACTTCGAAAAAGATTACAAAAGGCAAAAAAGAAGAAATCAAAGAAAAGTAAACACCATGAAAGCGATTAAAGAACTTATCCTTAAACATGGAACTGAGACTTTAGCTGGTAAGAAGAGGAAACTAAAAAGATAAGATGACTTCCAAAAAATGCGATCATCCTTGACAATGTATAGTTGAGAATTCAATCTTTTTTTTTCAAGGTATTAAAGTGACTCAATTTTGTAATACTTTTCTAATACCAGCATGTTTGGACTTACCAAATGTTTGAATTAGGGAGGTTCTCTAATTAGAATGGTTTTGGATTGGAGAGGATTCCGGATAAGAAAGGTTTGGATTATGGAGGTGTTACTGTATAGATGTTGTCATCAGTTTCATATTTAGTGTATTAGAATTGTTACTGCTGCTGATATACATATCAGAGTATATCTATGAGTTGGGTTAAGTTTGGATTCGATTCCAATGCTTTAGGTGTGGTTTGTACTTTCTGGCGAAAATATAAAAAAAGGCTCAAGAATATTTTAGAATAATGTTAGATTTTGTAGCATATATGATTAAGATGTTATATAAACATTACTTCTTTTAACTGATCATTATGATGAAATAATTCTTATATTACGTAACATTTTATATGTACAATGTAACATTATCTTAGAATTTTTTAATGTTGCATCTGTTTCTGTATATCATACTAAATCAGAATTCCCATATTACATTAATTCATAAACATCTGGTTTATTCAGATTTCTGGATAGTACATCATTTCATTAACAACATATTTATTCATTTTTTTTTTTATTTAACACCAGATCATAAACAACATGTGAATATTCAGATTTCTAAATATTATTGTAACACTAAATCATATACAACACTTGAAATTTTATGCACTGATTTTTTTATTTGATATTGTATTAGAAGTTCAGATTTTTGACTGGTTTATTTGTTATTATTGATACAGGATTAATATGTGATATTTTCCTTTCTTTTTGTGTAATAATTTATTGTTTTTGTTTAAAATGTGCCTTGTGTATATGTATACAGATATAAATTTGTGATTGATCATTGGGAGGTATCTTATAAGTTAAATACCTTGATTAGGTCAAAATGTATTTGACTGATTCTTATTTATTTATTTATTTTATATTTGATTGGTTTATTACGTTTTTGATATTTTAAGACATTGTACATTCCTGTTTTTATTTTTAATCAAATGTGCCTCAATGTTCATCTCATCTCATTGTTATTATTGTAGGAAATTAAAATAATCAGGGGCTGGGTGAGAAAGATTACTGCTCTTTTATTAATGGGGTTAATAGCTGTTTTCTCAGGGACTTGGTGAGATATATTATAACAGTGTTACAATAATTTGTTAAATCTTATACAGCCCTTATTACTGCATTTGGATATTAATTGTTAAGTAAAATACTGCATGAGTAAAGCAAATAGTTTGAACTTTAGATTCAAATCATTTCATTATTTGATTAGTATAATTACACCTTTTTTGTGTGATTCATACCCACTTAAAATCTTGTAATGAGATAGTCATTAGCATGAAAAGCTTGTGTGAATTCCAAGTTGATAAACTTAGACTTGACTTTCATTTTAAAGCTGTGGGTCTTTCTGTTACAGCTTTATTATGTCCTAAACTTCTTGAATGAATATCTTATTTTTCAACTTGTCATCCATTAGATTTGTTAAAAATTAGTTTTCAATTTGTAAGTTGCAATTCTTTTCATTTACATTGAATTGAAAACTTGAAATTCTTTATCGGATTTTTTCTGTGTTACTCTAAAAATGCAATGAATTTGGCAAATAATTTTAGAACTAGTTTCATTGGTAAAAAAGTATTGCTGGAATATTTTTTGTAGATCATTTTAATGTAAATAAATATCATGAAAAAGTTCAGAACTTGATTCTGCAACTTTGAATCTACAAAGACTGACATAAACTTCAAATGTCTCTATCACAACACCCAACATATCAACTTTTAATCGTCTTTGTTAATACTCAAATTAGAATACTGTGATATATTGAATGATTTTGTTGTTATTTTTTATATTTGATATACAATTTACATATAAACATGCATACATATCATTCAAGAGATGTTTGAAAATTTTCAAGAAAATTGCAATCATTGGTCAGATGTGTATTTTTATGATACTATTTCATTCTCATGTAGGTAAAATACTTATAGATTTATTATTTTAATTACTACTAACCTTGATGTTTATAATGTATTATATATATATATATATATATATATATATATATTGTATGACTATGTACTATGTACTCGTCTTGAATAAAGTTCTGTTCTGATAAAAAACTCCTGAAAAAATGTATCAGTGTATTTATTTTATTGCAGTTAAAAAAAAAACGTTTTTAATGTATTTATGGATGATACATTTTGTATTTTTATTAATGATGTCACTAAATATTACCAGGAATTTTCTTGAAACTTTTTAAACATCCCTTGATATAATTTTTATACCATGCTTGTTTTCTAATAATTTGAGTTTTGTTGCAATATCAAAGTCCGTCCAGAATTGTCTAGTGTTGTTGCTCACAGTTCTTTGATTTTTGTGTGATCTGTTTACTTTGGTGTCTATAATATGTGTACATGTACACACCTTTTTAATCAAGTGTTACATTTGGTCATCCTTAAAAAATGTTGGCTTGCATTGTTTGGACTTAAATTTTAACAGCGGGTAGACAGTTGGCTTTTTTGTTAACATTAAAAACTAATTTACCCCCCCCCCCCCCCCCTATTTTTTATGAAACAGGAACTGACATTTTTAAAGGATGGCCTAATGTACAATATATTTATTTCACTTGTAGACAAAGAAATTTACTGATAAAAAAGAATTGTTATCTATCTGTACAGTAATGTTGTATTGAGTGTATCATTAGATTTATCATTTTGGTATGTATTATCTAATGAGTTATGTTAGATACAGATGGCTGTAATTGATATGTGATTTTTAACTTATTTATGAAATGTATGTATAGTTGACAAATCATGATGTGAGTGTGGAATATAGACAATGCTAATCACTCTCCTAGACTGCTGACTTTGTGTTTTACATGATTTTTCTCTATTATTCTTATTTTCTCACTTATATAGTTATAATTATTCTGCATTTTTCTGCAATAACTATAGATATTAAAACGAATCATGTCATGACTCTGACCAATACTGTGGTGTTTAGTGTCACACCTTGTTACCAATTTAACAGTAATTCCTAGTCAGGGACCAAAACCTCTTGACCAAAGAGTCCCGTCTATTCAATACAAATGTATATTCATTACATACATCGTACTGATTAAGCCATACATGTATTGAAAAGTTGTCTTTTGTACTCTAGTTTTTACAGTTTAGTCAGAAAGAAGGTTATGTTTCTTTTTGGAACAAGAATTTTATAAATTTAATGTATGAAAAAACTTATGGAGAAATGTGCCAAATTTGAGATTTTTCACAGATTTATCCTTGTATGCCATTTGGACTTGAAACATCATTATAGGATAAACTTTCATTTCTTGTCGTTTATCGATGTCGGGCTTTATACAGTGTGTTATAAGGTCTCAGGGAGTTGACACTTTGATAAACGACCAGAAATAAAAATTTAATCTTTTTATTTCCAATTCAATTGTTTTATTCAATTCTCACAAATGGTGCATGAACTGCTAAAAGTCATTAGCTGGTAAAAGTAGTCTGTTGACAATGTACAGAAACAAAAGGTTTCTGATTGAAAAGTTGTTTTTCCGAGTGTAAACTCCCTCCATTGACCAATCAAAATGTGTAGATTTGTAAGAATTGGAAATAAACATGCATATTGTTAATTATGTTATAACAAGTATCATCATTATTGTTCATGTAGTGCTATGCCATTCTCGGTCCATTAATTAACTTGATTATTCTAGTGAAATACTGTAAACATATTTATTTATATTTGTTATTAAAGATTGGTAGTGTTTAATGCCTTTGTTTATTTACCCATCAGTCACTAATACAAACATTTCCTAAAACCAGCTAATTTGAAAACTTGATCATATCACTGTGGACATGTGATGAAGAGTGTTTCAAGGACTGTTATATTTGCATCTTGATAATCACCTGTTTTTATTGGAGTATGATAAAATTAACAACACTCTCGATAGCTTACTAAATCTATTCTCAAATATATAAATTGTCAAAGAGACATGCATTTATACAGTGGGCGGAGCTTATCTTATTTTACAGAGCTTCAACTAGGTGGGAAGGAGTGTAATGTTTACTGCTGACAAATAAGATAAGCTCCGCCCACCGTATGCCTCTTTGGCATTTGTATATTTCAGAATAGATTTAGTAAGCTGTCGAGAGTCTCCGATTATCAAGATAAAACTATAACAAGGACATCACTCGACATTGATATCTGTAAATTGTAGTTGTAAAAACTTCATAAACTGCAGAGTTCACAATAACACCAATAGACCTACCCTCCTAGCAGACATGGTGGAAAATATAAAAAAAATATTTGCACAGACGGTAAAGCTGTTATGTATCCAAAATGCATACCAAATTGTAAAGACAGGCAAACCCACCAAGCAGGCAACGAGATTTGAGTAGACAGGTATACCCATCCTAATGGCAACAAAACGGTTTTGTGGCGGGCATAATTTTTTTTCGGTATGAAAGTTTAGTACAACTAACTTTCAACTTATTTACAGTATGTTTTTACTCCATGTCTTATACAGATCTGAAGAACAAAGCATGTGATTCTTTTACACAGAACTAAAATCTTTGACACTCGAATATTTGACTGTTCATTCTGATTTCATGCATTAATAATATCAATAAAAGTTCTAAGTCACTTCATTTTGAAACAAAAGTTGATCAGATTTCCAATGTTTTTAATATTACTGACATTCAGATACTTTGTGTTTGAATAAAATTAACAATATCAGTTCTAAAATTTCAGATATATAATTCTTCCCATAACATGTTCTATAATTACCATAAGTTTCACATATCTTCCGTTTCATCTTAGTTTATATTTAGTTTATTATATTATATAAGTTTAGTTCCAGATACGAGTACATTTGTACACACATGTATATGCAATTCTACAATTAATCTCCTTAGATACCGGGGGTCTGATGAATCTGCCATTCGTTTTTCACATAGTTGAAATTTCAGTTTCAGAAGAACAAACCATGGTTATAAGAGATGAAGAACGATGCAATGGGTTTTTTCCCAATGAACTAAGAGAGACCTATAGAGATATAAGTCAACATCAGAGAGAGTGAGCGAGAGAGAGAGCGAGACAGAGAGCGAGAGAGAGAGAGAGAGAGAGAGAGAGCGAGAGACAGCATTCCACAACACAGACAACGAATCAGTATAAATATCTCCCTATGTAAGTTTCATTTCAAGTGATATTAAGAAAATAATCAGAAATCGAGAATAGTAAAGAAAATAGTACATTGAACAAATTAAAAATCTCGAAGGTCATTCAATACTGAGCTGCCATATGTATACTCGTACTTCATACTTTCCAAAACCGTTGTGGTCGATTTGTATTACATAAAGTATTAACAAAGAAACCAAAAATGTGTAGCATTGTAAACCTCTTGTTGAATCATATCGAGAGTCAACTTTAAAAGTCTTAACGAACTGTCTTGAAAATCGGATGCTTAATATCACATCCAAATATAGAAACATAATAAAATCATCACACACTTTTGATCATTTAACAATGTTTGTGCTCACAGATTAAGAGCATCTGTTATATTAGAGGTCATAAAATATTGTTGACATACATAAAATTAGGAAATAGTTATGACTGTCAATAATTGCATTGGACACTAACTTATTGAACATTTTATGAAGGATATTTTTGTAAATTGTCGGACATTGCGTTGACTCGCCAAAACGATTGTGGAAGCAAGCACTGGTCACTACCTAGAATCTACAAATAGCATGGTATCTATAAAATGTTAGATTCATTGTACCAATTGGTTCCAATATGTTGCTAGAATATGAACGGTCTGATACGGGATGTTCGGCATTGGGAGAAATTCTATCACAACAGGTAATTACGCATGTAATTCGCGAACAATCTGACCTCTTGAATCTTGCCTAAGTACAAGTATCAATATAGAATGTTAATTATAATAATAAAATCTCCGATCATGTAGCCAAAAGTAAACAAACATCACCTGGATGAAATACGCAACCCACTGGATCAAGTTTAGTCATAATTTGTTAAGATGGGAATCAGTACTCACCAGTAGAAACAAGTCTAAATCAGGAATTATTTTGCAAGTGTGCTTTCAGTCATATTAATCAATTGATTGATTGATTTAATTTGAATACTTTGAGTGATTTATGAGTGAGCCATATTTCGGACATTGTACCAAATGGATAATTTTTTTTACTCTTGTATACTTTAATTGTTGACAAATTGAGAATGTATGCGCTATACATTTTTATTTAAAAAAGCAACAATAAATGATCAGATTTAGAGCGTATTTTGTTTTATAGAAGTATAAATAATTGAAAAACAACCGTTTTTGAATGGTGGACATTTTATTTCAAAGTGTACAGTAGAAAAATGCAAGTGAATTTGCACGATCCTGTTACGAACGAATCACTTTTCACGTTTCTCTCAGAATTCAACGAGCCATGGGAAGGTGAGTGGTTTATATGATCCAACATTTCATGCTAAAGTTAGCCAAATTATGTATTTTTATTCATCTTTTATTTTACAAAATCATTCCCTACGTTAAACACATAGCGCCAAATGGAATAATATATATTTTAACGAAGCAAACACTTCATAAATGTGTCTCGTCTAAACATGCTGCAGACCGTAAGCTACATGTGTTTCTCAATCTATAGTAGTCTGGAGTTCCTTCCCCTTACACTATGTTATCGGGTCAGGCAAAGCGCAATAATGGCGGCGTCCACAGTACATTCTAAAGTATGGGTATTTTCTTATATCATGTGATCAAGTGCTTATGAGGGTTGGGAATGAATCCTATTTATATATTAATATATATCATAGATGTCCGTTTTTTAGATGAGCACAAACTATTTTTTCGGAAACTATAAAGACTCACGACGAGTCACTTCCGAAATTATAGATACTTCATGAAAGTATATATATCAACAAATAAAAATGATCATAAGAATATCTCACCACTGTTACAATATTAGTACATAAACAATTAAAATTAGGCATAACATCACAAATTGTCAGTCAAAATAAATATATTCCTTTGCCTGTGCATTACCACTGAAGGCCGCCATTATTGAGCTTTGCCTGACGTAATTATAGAGCACGTCCGGGAACCAGACTAAATCTATAGTTGCCTGCACGATTAATGTACAAATGTAATTAAAGTATTCCGTGGCATGTTTGGTAGAGGCACGTGATTCATTGTATACTAGTCAGAGATCATAATCACTCTACAAGTACGGAGGTCGTAAATTTATTTCTGTCTTAATCAATAATGATGTTAATTAACACCAATCAATCGTAGGACCAGTAACAGGTGACTAACAATAAACTCAGGGTTAATTTAAACAAGTCACATGAGTGAACAACATTTATTGGCTTACTTATCTTTATAATATTGTTAATAAAATGAAATAAGGAGTATCAATATAATCATGCTCATTACGACATTAATTATGGTTATAGGTTTATAGAAGTCAAGTTGTTTCTTATATGATTACTATATAATCTATTTCTCGTTAGGTATGTCGACCCTTTATATAAAATCCTCAATATTTATTAACTAGTGATAAATTTGGCTGATCGCGCATCAAATAACTTGCTACGATTACCTCCCATGGAGATATATTGTACATGTAGTTATATTTCCTCCACATCACCGATATTTGGTTTAAGTAACTGAAAGGTGCATGGTCTGATTCTGTTTCCATCTTTTGATCATCTACATAGAAATTTAAGTACTTTTTGAAAGAAAAAATACCTGGGGAATTAATGTATGCTTTCTTATTTTGTTTTCTGATCCAAATAAAAGAAGACAAAATTAAAATAAAAGTTGAAAACTATTCAGTAAATAATAAAAATCATTTTCACTTTAGAATTTGTGTCCCAAATACGAATTGTTTCTTTAAACGATATTTCACAATTTCCAATGCAAGAAATTACATGCGTTTGTTTATTGAATTACATGGTGACTTGAGTTTCTCTGTCGGAACCATTTTTCTAAAGAAAAGTGCATCGGGCATAATAGGCAGGCTGCCATTTTGTTCTCGTTCACGGGCTACTTTCAATCATGGCTGACCCTGGGAATCCAACGATGGAAACAACCTATTTCTCTTTCATTGGGAAAAGTATGCCCATTTCATCAGTCGCGACTGATAAACACGTTTGAAAATCTGTAATTTAGAGAATGGTTCTTGAAAACGAGTACCTAGCACGGTTAAAAAGTAGTGACCGGAAACCACATAATCAAATATGAGGCGTATTACTCAGTTACGGAAATGCCCGAGTAGACGAATATTGATGTATTTTCGACAATTTGCACCTTTTGAGTTCGACAAGCTAAATTGTAAGAGTAATCTAAGTTATTTGCTCTTAGCAGCCGTACATTCTAAGACATTACCCCTCACGGAGATTGCGTTTGTTACACCCCCATTATTGTAAGCTTCTATGTGTTGGTGTGTTTCGTAGATGGTAGGATTTCTTGCATGTTTTTTTTTCTCTAAAATTATTTTCTTATTTCCATTCTGTTTCAGGTCAAACAGCGGTCGAAGTTACAGTTTTGTCCATTATATTTATCCTAGCAGTGTCTGGAAATTCTATGGTAATTTGATATATTGATTACTAGTATTTAAGGCGTAGATTTTGTGGTAAAATTCATAATGCTTATATATATATAGCGTAGTAACATATTAACAGCGATTATAACATCGTTTTAAAGGGGCATGCCCTGGAACTTGAAGCGTCTCGAATAGCATTCAAATAGGTATCATCGTAATGCCTAAATCAATTAATGAAAGCCCTGTAAAATATTTACCAAATTTCCCACTGGTTTACTCAAAATACACATTTCAAGACTTACCAAACCTGCCGACTTCAGCCTCAGAAATTATTCGTCTTTTTCACAAATCGACCCTTTCTGTATCTGTCAAAACAGAAAACATCGTGAAAAAATTCAACAAACTGAAATGGTAAGTTTTGCTAATGTTTTGTTCACTTGAAAGGTATTCAAATCGATATACAAAAACCGACGCGCGCGTTATATGGTACTTTTTGAACGCACATTTTTCTTTGACTTTTCTGTAATAATTGGTTTTATAAGTGAGAAACACATTTTCGGTGTATGAAAAGCAAGACACAGCAGTTCCAGGGCATGCCCCTTTAATCTATGAACTTGTGTACACAAAATAACGAAATTTGAATGAAGGTTTCCCACAAACAATAGATTTTGGTTTAGTTTTTTGTTAATAGCCTGTATGTTCTGTTTATTTTACTCTTGTGTTGTATATTTTAGGTCGTGGCAGCTGTCATACAACACAAGAAATTGAAATCAGTCACAAATATTCTTATTTGTAACCTAGCTTCGACTGATATATTATTCGTTGTAGGAATTCCGTTCATTGCAGTAACAAGAATTACGCAACATTGGATATTTGGTGACGTTATTTGCAAACTTGTGACGTATGTGCAATTCGTTTCCGGTGTTTGTTCCATTGTTACTATGGTTATGATTAGCGTTGAACGATATATGTGCGTCTGTTTAATGAATAAACACAAACTTACTTTCAAGGACACAGCCATTGTTTTAGTTGCCATTTGGTTGCTAGCTATTCTTTTCCCCATTCCCGTTGCCCTGTCGCAAACAGTAATGACATTTAACATTGACGACCACAAGTATAGATTCTGCGGCGTGAAATGGTTGGACAATTTTCACGTCGACATTTATCTCAGCTTTATGATGGGAATTTTCTTCTTTATTCCATTATTGGTGATTAGTGGTTTTTATTCACAGATCTGGTACACTGTTACAAGTTCCAACGCTCGGACATACGGTTCATCAGTCTTAAGGTCCGAATTGTCTGCGAGGAAACAAAAGCGCTTAATAAAAATGTTTTTATCGATTGTAGCACTATTCGTGATCATGTGGCTGCCATTCTTTATCCTTTCCTTCCTGGGAGTCCATTACAAACAAATAACATCTTCTCACTTTACAGCAACATTGATATTAGCTTTGGCGAATACTTGTCAGAATCCATTATTGTACGGGTACTTTAATCACCGTTTGCGCGAGGAATTCCGGAAGATGTGTTTCCGGAGATGTTTGAGAGGCGGTAATTGTGTGCGGAGTACAGCTTACAATGTCCAGGGAACAGAACTTGGAAGTACAGGGAATAATTCGTCAACTGTTGGGTGAATCATTATAGTTTAAGTATGTGATAAGAGTATGCATTAAAGTGATAATTTTATTTTTGTAGATGAAACATATCCATATTGTACTTAAGTTCATAAAGAAATTCATCATTCACTAATGTTTCATTCATGTGCCAAAAATATGCGATACAGTCATGTAGTTCTCCCATAATACGACGGTGGATGTTTTATGGTTATGAGATTTTAAGCAGCATACGTCCTCTTTCCAGGCCAAGAATTCGACCAATAATTCAATGACGGGGAACAATGTTTTTTTTCAAACACAGTTTTTTTATATTTCAAGACTTGAGAAATTCCTCCTACATAATCTCGTGGTTATGATTTATTGATGCCAACCTACACCCAAAGTATAAGCCACTTGTTATATAGTAGAAAACTAAGTAAAAGCGACAGGCCGCATTTTCCGCCATCCCGTCCATGAATGTGTCACTGTACATGGTTTGCAGGATATGGCCACAGATCGCAGTATCAGTGTTTGGATCACAAATGATGCAAAAGAAATTCCCGTCACTGATCTTATATATACAATAAAGGTAAAAAGCCTACTATAATTATTATGTCTATATGCCAAACAATGTGGAACATCGCATCTGGTTGTTTAACTATAAGATATTAATTCCATGAAATGAACAGTCTATTGTACAAACAGATCACGTGATTCATATTCAAATAACGAAATGAACATAATTTTACCGTTTCACAGTTATTAGATGTAATTAAATGAGATTGTCGGTAGGAATTAATATCTTATAGTTTCATGATCTGAATGACATATGTAGTGATTTTCCTTCAGCGCACATTTTTTATGCTGAAACAACGAAATGCGATGTTCCACATTGTTTGGCATATGGACATATAGTAGGCTTTTCATAGTACATGTATATATAAGATCAATGGCGGGAATTAGTTTTTGCATCATAATGATACTGCCACCTGTGGATATGACAAGTCTTCAAATGTACTCATACGGGTATTTATACATGTACATTTGTATTGATAATTTTACCACATTTTCATAGACTCATTTTGTGTATAAAATATGTTCAAACGTACTTTATATATTGATAGTAACAATTGTAATTAAAATAATTCAATAATGAAATATTAGACATTTATCAAAAGTTCAATAAACGACCCCAGAAGCCAAGTCCAACACATGAAATGTTAACATTAATATTTACATTGAATCGAATCATTCTTTTGTTCGCTCATGATCGTTTTGGAATCACATAGACGATAAAACATTACAGAAAATAATTTGTAGAAAAACAAAACTTACCCCCCCCCCCTGAATAAAACCCAAATACCCACCGAACTCATAGAAACTACAAAAAAACTGTAAACAATGGAGATACATGGACGTTAAACCGGTCTGACGTGTCAAACCTCACACATACCCCCGGGAAACAAAACAAACATGTAAATAAACAAATAAACATGTTAGAAAATGAAATATAAACTTATGTAACAAGTTGGTTTGTGTGTCTGTAACAAGTCTTTTTTTTAAATAAGATATTTGGTACTTGTACGTGCCTCACTTTATGCCCTCACCCAGTTCACAGGTCAGTGTGTTTTGAGGAGTTAGTTTCTTGGTTCAGTAACTTTTCACCGCGTATATACTTTTGAAGATAATAACTACATGTACATTAATATTTGCGAAATTCACGACATTTTCAATCGGAAACTAACTAGAGAGAATGGCAGCAGTTGGCTAATGGATTAAATACAGTTTTTACTTTGATATAGAATATCTTGAAGTGAAATCCGTATTTTTCATCATCCGGTTATATAGATTAGACGAAACTACTTTAGCATGAAATACAAAATTAAAGTAATTTATCTCTAATTCTGCGATTCACTGGCTTGAATGTACATATCTTTACCATAATAAAGATAAATACTCGTAAGGCCAACATTTTTTTATTTTCTGTTTTACGGGAAATTTAAAAAAAAAAATGAGACGGGGGGATAAATAAAAATGAAAATAAAAGCTTTAATTTGGAGCAGTCGAAAAAAAAAAAAAAATAAAAGTGAAATTATTGGCGTTTTTCTTATTTTGACAGATCGCTCATTATAAACATAAAACAAGTAAATTTAGACTAGATTCACATGGGATTACAATAAATATACAGGTATTTACAAATCAGGCTATATCTCAAAGGGTAATAATATATACAGTGCTTGGTCATATAAAAATATCCTATCAAAACCTGTTGACAGAACTTAATTGATACCCATCACTCCTGTGAAGTTCCATGCAAATCTTGTCAAGTTTTGGAGATGCCATGTATATCATATAAGTCTATAAAAATACACAAAAGCTGATGAGAGCATGCCCAACGGACAGTATACATGGGAAGTTTAACTGAATTCAAATTTGTCTAATCACTGTATTGAAAAAAAATATACATTTACAAAAAATGACATATTTGAATGAAACCTGACAAGAAGGTGCATGACCAACTAGACAGCACTCACAAAATACTGTATACAGACACACAGAGATGGGCAGATAGACAAGCTGAAAGTAATGTTGACTAGATCCACATAAACTTATAAAAATGTATTTATAACCACTTAGATTCTCATCGACTCCTTAGGCTTACTAGCTCTACCAAATTTTTTTTGTGTTGTTTTTATCTTAGTATATTTGCTTACTTTCGTTTTCCCATGTCACGTATGCCAGATGCTCTGTATGACTAATTTTTTATTTGTATTTTAAAAACAAAGGTAAATAGGCCTATCACAATAAATATTACAAGTTAAATACGCTCATTTGTGCAAAGAAAAATGACGTTGTATGTGCATGCTAGTCCTATGAGCATGCATGCATAAAAAGCCAAATAATAAGCCAAAAATACGGGGTGCCGTTTTTGTAGTGCATATAATGAGCATTTCCCCCTAGATCCATTCTCTATTTTCTTTCAGTGCGTACAAAACTGCCCGCCGGAATTTTGATAGAAAATCATGCAACTATCCGAAAATACTGCAACTTGCAATTGTGAATGCATTCCTTTTTCCCTTAACCAAAGTAGAACTTTAAAAGAATCATGTGGAAAAGTATGTTTTGTTGTTTATATCTTGAAAATATAAGAAATCGTCATTGTTGTAAATCTAAAAATAGACTCATTTTGTCCATCTAAAAATAGATTTAACTAAGGCCTAAAAAAAAAATTACTTGTTTCCGCAAGCGGGCCAGAAAAAAATAGGGTAGGTAGGTAGGCATTAAATTTTTTTTTCTCAACCTAGGAGAGCTTTCTTGTGTCAGCCTGCACAAAAGCGAAAATTGAACAACATTCCAAGTACCAACTCATCGCCGGACTAGTAGACTGGAAAATCTAGGTTGTCCACAACAATATCAATTAATCCAAATTCTGAATGTCGACTTAACCTCTGTACTATATAATCTGATGTTTATGTAATATAGTCTAGATGTGGTCAAAATGATTTAGTATGAAAACTGATTTGAATCTATTTAAGGCTTGAATTTTGACTAAGAAGCAAATCTACACCCAAAAGCATATTAATATATTACTACATTCAATTATTTGCTAGATGTATTGTTTGGCAGGGAAGTGACTTTTTTGGTCACATACATGTTAAGCCAAGACTGTATCTTATTGCTGCAATATTAACAAATTGTAATGGAAGATGTTTTATGAACTTAGCTGAATAATGATTATCATAAAATTTACACCGAGTCCTGAAAAAAATGGAGAATTCATCCAGTGTATGTGTCACATGATTAAGGGTCAAAGATAAGACAACACAATTAGAAAAGATTTTCATTAAATGCACATACAATCATGTAAGATGATGTATAGTTTCACTATGGTATCCGAAATTTGTCGTCCGAAAATCGTACACCACATTACTATGAATGTAATGTCTACTAATGACTATTCTTGAAAATTCACGAGTCTTTGTTATTCTGTTGGTCATAATGCTTAATGCAATATGATACTGTTGTAAACATTCAATAAATACTATCAAAATGTGATTATTCATGAAAATATTTACAATTTTCGGAAAATGCGGTATAAACTTTATTCAATTCCACGGACGCTTCAGAAACGAAGTATACTCACGAAGATGTAACCAAATTGCCATCTGGAATTATGAATCATGACTTTGGTCAATTAAAATTGCAGACCAATCAGTTCTCATTAAAAGCATTCTGCGAAATTGATCTGTGCAGTGTTTTTTGGTCATTTAAGTGTACCTATTTCGGACAGTAACTGAATTTGGATACGTAAATAATGGACGAAAAGGGATCGATTTTCAAATTTTTTTTTTGATAGGTCAAAAAAAAGTTTAGGGTCGGCAGCAAAAAAATAGGGACGGTCGGGCTAGCGGAAACAAGTAACTTTTTTTTAGGCCTAATTTCAAGCTGCATGCACGAGAACTACTCGTATTAACATTGTTCAAATAAACAAAACAACATTTAAAACAGCACAGCACTGTTTATCTACCTGTGAACTTTGCAAGTTGTGACTGTCATTGTTTAGATTGAGTAATCCTATATTAACAACTATGATAAAGAATCAATACACACTTTGACCTAATTACGTTGCATCGTCAGGACTGTATTTACATTTTGTAAGGAATCTTATGTTCACTTGGTGCTATTATAGACGATATTTAATGAATCTAAAGTTCTGGTAATACGTTTTCAAATATTTACAATAAGCGCCATCGTTTTGTTTTATTTTTTTGTAGACAATTTTTTTCAAGACGGCGGATTTTAAAAAAATAAAATTGATGACTTCTTGTTTTATTTTTATTTGATTTTGTGGAAAATTAGGGTCGGCGATCCCGTAAAACAGAAAATAAAAAACTGTTGGCCTAAATATACTTTTGAAGTCTTAATTACGAAGGATCAAACACCAAGAATCCATCACAGGAAAAATAGTCACACCGAAGAACCTTTATGTACTTGTTCCTTTGCTACTCCTACGAAACAATTCAAAATTAAGATGATGTCATTATCATTTAGTTTTAAAAGATATGGACAACTCTGTAAAAAGAACTATATGTATATGATAATTCACAGCAAGAAACTAGACAATTATAGCAACTGATTCAGTATAACAACCACCTCAATATCACGGTCACTTTTTTCTGGCTACATTTCAATAAATAGCTTATAATTTTATTTCATGATAAGTTTCAATGATATGATCACATGAATGTTAAGACCATTTTATGAAAAAAGGCTTACAGCCTTTTATGGACGACAACGATATTTCCGATACGTCTGAGAGTTTAACTGAGTATGTGCGCTGCCTTTCAAGTGAACATAACATGAGAAATACTTACCATTTCAGTTTGTTGACATTTTTTCCGCGATATATTCGGTTTGACACATACCGAAAGGGTCGAGTTGTGAAAATGACGAATAAGTTCTGAGGCTTTGGTTAATCTTGAAATGTGTATTTTGAGTAAACTAGCGGGATGTTTTGTAAATATTTTACAGGGCTTTCATTAATTGATTCAGGCATTAAAATGATACCAATTTGATTGCTATTTGAGACGCATCAGTTCCAGGGCATGCCCCTTTAAGCAATTTCATAATAAAAGCAAACAACAGAAGAAATGAATTGTTACGTTTGTAACAATAAAAATAATAGCAATAATAATATCTCACAGTACATGTAATATTTTTCTTCTCGTTTACATTGTCGATTTTCGCCATTAGTTCCTTATAAGTAACATATCTGTAATATTTTAGTAAGATACACCCAATATTCTACATATATAGTCGAGTTCATTCTCCTCTCTAAAAAACACTTAATACATTATATATTTTGTATTGGTAATAATTAAGTTACTAAATTAGTTATCGTTGACATATTTCCGATTGAGTAGGACATAAGATAAATCGCATCGAATTTCATAGTATTTATAAAATGTCTCATGTTTTGTCTTTATTTAGTTTGTGACCTATAAAATGTATATTATATTGTATGTTATGTAACCATGTACCTATAAATTTGTGTACAAGTTACTGAATAAACTATGTTCTGTTCTATTTTGTCACAAATTGGTCGACTTGAAAAAACGTAGTGTTGTTTGTTGTAGTGAGAATGAATTTCTTATAAACTGTAGATATTCACACCCATTTGACAAAGTTCTGTGTATTTTCTGGATAATTTATATCCTGAAATGATAAATATATAACAAACAATCCCACCATTTACTGATAAATCGCAGTTAGATTCATCTTAACAGGTGTTAATGTAGTACGAAAGCTGCATAGAGAGAAACAAAAACTGACAAAGGTCGGTATGAATATTTAACATGTTCCTTTGAACATGACTGGTCATTCATATTTGTGCAATGATTTCTAAAAAAAACACACAAACATTTCCCGTCATTGGTAGCACGAGGGTCGGTGATCCATCCCACATGTACCTTACGAAAGGAATATACTAGTAAGGAAAAATTGGAACCAAAGTAAGAATAATCATATCAAGTTACTACATTGTTACAAGACGCTACAATTATCATAAAACACATTCAGTCAGTGTACTATTACTCGTGAAAAAGCTCTTACAATTGACCAGTTGTCTTCATTATTGTTATCTATATATTGGTTTACTACGCATGCTGTAAACTTTTTATGAAAATTCAGTAATTGGTACGACCATTTTATTTTTTCATACAAATACATATCTCTTAAGTCCAAGAAAAATAATTGTATATTAAATATTGTTTGAAACTTTATCATACACACACAATTTATAAACGTTACTACATATACTTTACATGTTTAAATCAAATTTCATTATGTCGAGGTTTATTTTTCAAAATATGTTAGTGTGTACTGAATGTGTACCTCATGAGGATGCTCCCCTGGATTATTTTATCGGTACTGCGAATATACGAGTATTTCTCCATCTCATCTACGTGCCATGCATTAGCAAACATGAGAGTAATGAGTACCACGTGCATAAACCCTTGTTGGAAGTGAATTCGACGGACTTTGAATAATGGTAAAGAAAACTAAATACATGCATAGATGATAACCAAGGTCTATGTTATATGTAAGATTCTTCGTCTAAGTGCTATGAAGTAGAATTCAGGGACAGATCGTTGCTCACTTATTGTAAGGAACGATCTGTCCCTGAATTCGACTTTATCTTGACTAACACATACCGTATGAGGTTGGAAATGTCTTACTAACGCATATTTGGTTCTATTTTTCTTGTGGATAAGCTTGGAATAAATCAAAAGGACAGTTAAGACTTTTTAGTATTTTCTGTTCTGTCTGAAAATAACGCAAATAGATAGAACATTTTCCCTGCATCCTACCAAAGAGTTACTTCCGTATTTGATATATGAAGTCATCATCTTTGTTTAAATACCTAACCTGGCAGAAACTTAAGTAGATTCTAACATTTTATTACATACCATAGTAGAATAAACTTGGATTACTAACTTTCATGTATAATCAGAGAGTGACTATATGTGTGTGGAAAAGAGTAAACCCGACTGTTGTTATTTATGTTATAATTACTGTATTCTACAATCTCTTTCCACTGTTATCGTTGATTCACTTACATCTACGTCGCCGTCAGAAAAGTAGTTCAAAACACGTAAACGAGTCACCTTAGAGTCTATCCAATACGCGAATGCATGCTAAATGCTTTTAAAATGTTAATTTGTTTTTCTTTTTTTTAAACAAAACCTTGAGATTAAAAACCATATGAGTCATCTCATTCCAAACAATGGATTTTATTTTTAAAAATGCATAAACAGTCAAACTATTTAGTAACCAAATAAAATTAATCAATTGAAGTATGATATTGTCAACAAAGTAAGGCTTAGTGTTGAACCTGTCACAGGATTCCATTGCATAAATATAGCATTGCTTTATCAGCAGTAAAAAGTAGCTATTTCAATCTAAAATGGTTCATTAATGACTTTCACGTCGCAAGAGACTACACAGTAAACAAGTTTTTACCACTAATTGGTGTAATTAAGGCAAACATTCACTTACTTGAACTCACAGTGTTAATACTCTGTTCTCTGTTGAGGCAGACTTTTCTTTGATTTGCCATGATTATTGGTTTCAAAGTTTTATTTCATTGGTAGATAGTACAGTTGATGAGCCATCAATGATGTGACGATTGATTGAAGGTATAGACATTAAAAATCTTCGAAAATCACATTCGTTATACGATTTCTTAATTCAGTAAACAAAGCACGAATCGATAGTGCACACAGTCATTGCTTTTTCAGTATTGAAAATCGTTTTGAGCAAAAAACAACACGAGGTGTCTCCGTGCTCGAGAGGTAATGTTCTTTGATAAACAAATCTCACGTGTTGAAGTTGTCCAACTAGCTTAGATCTATTTATGTTTACTCATGGGGTATTCAACCACCCACCATTGAAGCTGGTAAGTTGTCATATCTACATAGGTACACTAGGCCAAACTTATAACTGTGCAGTTGAAAAAATGAAATTATTTCTTTACTTGTGAATGAATGTACACCAAAACTTATTTGCTTATATATGATATCTATGAAATCCAATATCGATTTTATTAAAAGCGCGATAATTTCGTGCGCGACTGCGGCCGATGTAAAACAGTAAAAATGCACAAATTGAAAAAAATAAAAATAATAAATGTGTAGTTCAGTCATGTTTTGACCTGAAAAACATAAATTGGGTAGATTATCAATTTCCGACAGAGGACTTATTCAGGCGGATGTGCCAAAACAAGAGGTAGGTCTACATTTTTCATTATTTCATGCAAACGGTTAATCTGAAAGTATTGATTTTTACACATTATCTGTACAAATAATTGTTTTATAATGTAAAATAGTAAAAATGTTTTTTTGGCAAATAGTTTTTCCGACATATTCTCATTTATTCGTTTATCTTTCAAGCAGATTTCCGACAATAGATTTGTCCGTATTATACTGAAATGGACTTTATTCTGTTAAGAATAGATTAATTAATATTTATACAAATCAATAATCTTTCAATATCTTGAGTTTTTTCTTGCCCTACTTCTGACAATATCACTCTTGTTACTCTGTTTTTATCTTATTTGTAGGCTACCGCAGTGAAATAAATTCGTAAATAAGTTTATCGATAATTAATCGATATTTAACACTTTAGGTTGCTAGAAGAATGGACAGTCATATGAACAACATTCGATAACATTTCTTCAACACTTATGTCGTATCAATGAGGGCAAGATGTCTAGCTGTAATGAGGGCTAATGGGGGTCATACCCGATACTCACTGTGTTGTGCACTAAGAAGTATTCAATGTGATAAAATGAAGGAAAACTTTTTGTTTTTATTTTCTATGTTATTCGTGATAATAAAATCCGAGATCAATGAATTAAATTTCATATTGTTTGTACATCTGTTTTCTATCATTCCTGAAAATATCAAGGATCTTGCTTTAATAGTTCCGGAGATATTGAAATTGTGTTATAGTACCATTTTTCCATCTTAGACAATCGACTTCGAGATTCAATTCAAGACAATATTGGTGTAATGAGTTTAATTGATTTTGGAGTCCAGTAATTGTGTCTGCTAATAATGCAACATCATCAACAAACATAAATAAAAATATTTCGGTTATTTCTGGAGTTAGCTGTATACCATGTGTAGCAGAATTAGTCATCATAACATTTGAAAGTTCATTTATGAATAACGAAAATAAAACTGGCCTTAATTTACATCCTTGACGTTAACTTAATGGATAATTTATAGAATCCGATAAGACAGTACCATTTCTTATATTTATTTTGACATTTTTATAAATAGTTTGTACCGCTTTTAGATTACCTTTTAGACCATTTTG
Organism: Lutraria lutraria; assembly: GCA_964023205.1. Classification (NCBI taxonomy): domain Eukaryota; kingdom Metazoa; phylum Mollusca; class Bivalvia; order Venerida; family Mactridae; genus Lutraria; species Lutraria lutraria. Next base: position 31,907,177 of record OZ026841.1, on the reverse strand, counting down.
TACCTTTTAGGCCATTTTGTATCAATAGTGTATATAATTTACTTCGGTTTATTGAATCTAAAGCCTTCATGAAGTCTATAAAGGCTACATATATACATTTACGTTTTCTACAAAGATATTTGTGAATTAAAGAATATAGAATGAATTCATTATCTATTGTTGAGTATTCAGATCGGAAACCTGCCTGGCTTTCTAATACTTGTCACATGCTGGAGTAAAAAATGTAACTCTACGATTAATTATACTAATGTAAGGTTTACTAAACATATCAATTAAAGCAATACCTCTATAATTATCAGGGTTATTAATGTCACCTTTCTTGCGAATAGGGACTACGACACACCTGGTCCAACTATTTGGAAAAAGCCCTGATGAATATATTCAATTAAATAACTTTCTTAGATAGATAACAATATATCACCGCCATAAATTAAGTGCTGAGCTAATAATGTACATGAAGATGCTTTATTTGGCTTAATATCGTTTATTTATTGCTTGAATAATTTCACTATCATCTATAACATTATTAAAATGTTACTCTTCAATAAAACATAATTCCTCCTCAACAAAAATGTTAATTTCGTCATTAAAGTATATATTTTTATTAAACAAGTTTTCAAAATGATCAAACCAAACATTCATTGGTATTTAGGCAGGTTTCTTTGTACCTTTATATGATCCTATACTTGTTTCCAAAACAAGTTTGAATCATTTAAAGACGATGTCAAATTATGAACAAAAGTGGACTTATACAAAAATTTCTTTGACTTGCACATTAATTTAAATTCTTTCTTACATTGAATATAATCATCTAGATCACACTTTTTCCTGATTTTTCTGAAATCCCCGCACAATACAGAAGTTTTTAAACACTCTACATACTTATTACAATTATCTTGTTTTAAGCGTACCTTTACAACATCTTCATCATCATTTCCTGGATCGTTTACATTATTTTGTTCACTTACATTAGTGTACAGAGAAAAAGTTAAAGGAAGATGATCACTATCTGTTCTGTTATATATATTAAAATCGACAATATTTTCATAAACAATATTTGAACATATAAGATAATCTACAACACTACATCCACCAGGGCCGACATAAGTATAATCTCTAGTAGTTCGGTCATCGCATATACGGCCATTGACAATACTAAGTGAAAAGGTTTTACATAATGATATAAGGTCTGTTCCAAATTAATTAGCACATTTGTCTAAATTACATCTAGGAATTATAACATCATTATCAATCATATCTTTATAATATGTAGTAAAGGAATATTACAATTAATATGCTCATAGTCACTTACCTGTCCAGTTCTAGCATTGAAATCGCCACATAATAAGGTCATTCATATTTTCTATCAGCATGTTCTCTAAATATTGCACACCAGTAAGTGTATTGGAATAGAATGGTGAATTTTCAGGAGGTATGTAGACACAAAATAACGCTGTGTTTCTGTTGAATACAAAACTTTTTCTTTCAAAACGTAGAATAACACCAAATTCACAACCATTTTGCTCTTGTATAACATTTCCAGAAATTTCGTTTCTCACAAACACAATAACACCACCCATATTACCTCCAAAACTTGAACGCTTTGCGTCACATATGCATTTTTCATAATCAGGTAGGAATGAAATCAGTTCATCAAAATCTGTCAACGATGTTTCAATTAAGCAAATAACATAATAGAGTTAAAGGGGCATACCCTACAACTGACAAACATTCTTTGAAAGTGTAAAAATGTGTTAGATGTATATGTAAAACAATATATAATGGATAATTGCAAGAAGAACTTGGGTCATAAAATGACTAGTTTAGGTACTAGCCGCAAAAATCATAGCTATGAATAATAAATCACTTCAACCCAACAATTGAATAACGAATTCCAAAGAGTTTCCGATCATTTATGGAAACTAATATTTTTTGTGATTTTATTTTTAATTGGATGAATTTTTGGCTGAAACTTTCTTCGTCGGCCTTTTTCTTTACAAGCTTCTAATTTATCATCAGTTTGCCTTGGTTCTAGATGCACCAAGTTGTAGGGAGTGACTTTAAATACAATTGATAAAGTCGGCGTTGTTTACTTTATCAAGTAATCTATGAATGTGCCATGGAATAATGTTTTTTAGCTTTACTGGACCTCGGCCTATTCTCTATTGTTGCTCATGTGATACTCCATATTCGCTGCCGTTATCTTGCATTTGGTGTTTTCTGTTTGCAGTTTTGAACACTCTTGTGTTGTGTGAATTATCTTGATTTTTGATAATATGTAATATTTTTGAAATATCCTTTGTTACCTCGCTGTCTTACTAATTTCAGTTTTTCTCTTTGTAAAGGGTTAAATCTTTGCAATACGGATATCCTACTCCCGCAACGTGTCCCTCTGTCCAAACAGTTTTAGCTTATTTTCAAACGAATTCATTTTCATCAGTATCATTCTTGGCTGATCACCTACGTTTTCTCCCATACGTTTAGCATTCAAAACATTATCTTCAGTGAGCATTGTCTTTTCCAGACAATTTGATTTGATAGATGACATGAGGTCCTCTTCTGCTTCATTATTTCTTTCATCGATTCCAAATAGTTTAACATTTCGCTTTCGCTTTTCCGTTTCATTGTTCTCGCAAGTGCTCTCAAGTCTTTGGATATTCTCATGTTGGTCGTCCAAATGCATTGACTTTGAAGAAACGTATGAACTAGTTATTTCATGGTCATGCTCTATTGGATAATTTTTGTATTTATAATGTCTAATCTATCTTCATTTTGTTTTAGTGCTGTTTCAGCATGATCCATCTCTGTTTTCGTAATAAGCATTTCACTCCCCAACCTGTTCATATCTGCTCTCACACCTGATATTTCATATCTCAACTGATCAAACTGCTGAGCCATATTTGCATTTGTTGCTGAGATGGCTTCTAATATCTGCTGAGTCTCTAATGATGGTCCTGGATTTAATTCTACTACCCCTGATAACAAAATCATCAGATGACAGTGAATATTGGGGCGGCTGGTTAAAACATCAGTACTTAGACTGGGTTTCAACTCGTAAAATTCGCTTGTATTTTCATTACACATCAATGTTGAACAAAATTTGTCTTCAATCATTTTCATAGACACAAGCATATATATGGTTGCCAAAATCAAAAATAAAATTACCAGTCCAGATGCAAAGGTTCTGTAATGAATATCTGGTGAATCACTCTAAGGGTTATATTTCAGGTTACTAGCATTTTTCTTAGAATGTTTCATTCCACCAATAAATCTTCCTATTCTGAAACGATAGCTCGCTAATTCTATCCCCATTTTGTAATCATTTGCTACACAACTATATTTGTCCAATTAGCACTTATACACAATGATCAGAGTAATCCTTAAAGTACACATGTATACTGTATAGTACAATATAGTCAACACTACTGATTCACTGAACACTTAACACATGTCAATCATATTAAATTTATAATGCATCAAAGTTATTCTTTTCACGAACCAAACTCCAACATATACGGGTAAGTTACGTTTTCTGTTAAATGAGATCCTAACAAAGCCACTGCTATAAAAACATAAGAACACCAAGAATCTCGAAAAAGTCTTCATATAAGCGTGGTGTCATTATCATGCATTTAAATTATGGAATATCCAAGAACTACGATGATAATTTATATAAAGAGGAATTAAAGAATCATATCGATCATATTTGTATAATGACAACCTTGATAACAATCATTTATTTTATGGCCACATTTCAATCGTTAGGTTATATTTCGACTTCATGATAAAATCACATGAATGTTAAGATCATTTTTATTAAGTCCTAAAAGCGGTCTCAATATCGAGTGTTTACTATTCTCTGGGAGGTAATCATGATATTAACAAGATGTAGCTGTAAATGTAGCTAATAAGAAATACTTTTTTTAAAATAATAATTATAATAATGTGGCCAGTTGTTATAAAAAGTGCTATTTGATAAAGTACATGTATTATTTTTACATGTTAACGGAGAGCAAGTAACAGGCGTGATAGTCGTGAATGGAGCGCGATTCTTACTTTAGAGCAAACATAGTAAAGTGTAGTTTTTACAGAGACCTTCCTTGGAACTTCTTTGATATATTTTAGATTATATTACATTTCATAAAAATGATTTTTTTGGACACGGAAACAAACAATACTCTTCATCCATTCATGTCTGAATTTGAAACAACTTGGCCAGGTAAGATATTTATTTTTGTTTGTTTTTACTCAAGAAACAAAGTAATTATGATAATGAAATCTATTATCAAAAGGTGCTGAGGATGTAAATGCTGTGCTTATTGACAACTGCATTTATTTTGCACTGTGGTGTAATTCATGAATGAATTTCATACAAACCATGATTAAGTAAGAAGTGTGCTGATGTTTGCATGACAATTCCACAAATATAACATTTATAAAAGGCACTACAAGCTGAAGGTGACAAGTAATTTCTATGGATATTCTGATGCGTGCTATAAGACTGCGTGTTTGAAAAAAACAAACTGTGTATTAAAAATGAATTGCATCTAGTACATGTGTTCAGTAAATATTGTTTCCTAACTCCTCTGGTTCTTGGTTTAAATAATAATGGTGTTTTCTTTTATTTCGCAGGACAGAGTATCGTAGAAGCCACAGTGTTTATGCTTTGCTTTGTACTCTCCGTTACACAAAATTCCATGGTGAATATATTATGATTATCTTACGTATTAAAACAGTTACGGAAAGGGGATATTTATTTTTAATACACATATAATTTACCTAGTTAGTTAAGGTAAAACTTTTTAAAACTACATGCCGTACCTTCATGTTAGTGGTGGGGTTTTATTTTCGGTTGTTAAATGTAGAATGGCATACCATTTGAAAGATTGAAAGTTTTAATATTAAAATCTTACAGAGATATTTCATTGATATATGATTCAATATCAAATTTGGGCAGATTTTGGATGAGGAAAATTAAAAAAATCAAGTATCATAAAACGCCGAAAAATATTATTTTATTAGTATTTTTCATGTAGGAATATGCATGTAGAAATGGGAATCGTGACTGACAACCCTAAAAACCATTTGTAAATTGTTGTCCTGGTCTCTAACAAACATGACTACCACTAGTATGTCCTTAACGTAACGATATGGAAAATGCTTGATAATTTTTTTATCATTATATAATTGCAATCCGACATCACTTAAAGTATTCTTTTAGGTAAATAAGTAAATGCGTACCAAGAAAAGAAAATAATCTGACATAACTTTTTGTTATTATAACAATACGTCAGGTAGGTAATAAAAGGCCTCTTTGAAATGAATATAGAACAATTCATCAAGTGAACTGTTTCTATTTTTGTCAACTAAATACATTCAGCTTATTATGGTGGCTGATTTCTGCCATTACATATCTTCGTGTGTTCGCCCCCAAAAGTCGAAGCACGCCGACACGAACACACGATAAATTGATCATTCGTCGTGTCTTCGCCTTCGACCTTAGAGGGCGAACACACGAAGACACGAAATATTGAAGGCGAAATAACGAAATTTTGATAGGCGAACACACGAAATCTACTCTTGTAGAGTTTCGTGTCGGCGGGTATGAAATCGTAGTATCGGCGCCCTTATTTGTCGTGTGTTCGTGTTTTCGCCTCGAAAGGCGAAGACACGACGACACGAAACATTGCACATTATCGTGTCGTCGTGCCGGCGTGCTTCGCCCCGAAGGACGAAGACACGAACGCACGATAATGTGCAAGGTTTCGTATCGTCGTGTCTTCGCCTTCCGGTTGACATGCGCAGAACCATTACACATATTATTGAATTGCAAAACTACTATACGATGGACTAGAATTAATGTTCTGCGCACAAGTATCTTAGATAGTGTATTATTTCACCGTCAAAAATAACACATCTGATGTTGGAAAAAAATATGAAAAATAAATCATTTTCATAATGATAACAATATAATTCTTAAGTATAAAACTATTAATTTGCAACGTATTTTTATCGGGATATGTTCCAAAATTTGAAGATGTGAACAAGGAACATTTTATGTAATTTGTATTATGGGCGTTTTTGTTGAAAATACCCCGTTTCAGTTATGGTTTTAGGCTTGGTTACACGTTGGACAGTGAACTAAAACTGGTTTCGAGTTAAACTGAGTGGCAAACATACGGGCAGTTTGAAGAAGCATTTTAATCTCCATGGCGATAGAAAAGAGCTTTACTATGTACTTAATACATTAACCGGAGCACACGCTTATAAAGAAAAATAACAAGAAGAATGAAGTTATTATCTCAAGATTTGCTATTCCCTAATAAGGATGTCATATTCGAAAAGTTTGTAGATATATTGATTAGTCTGGGTAGATTGGTATGGTTTACAGTAAAAAGATAAAACAAACGTTAGGTTAAAAAATTGTCCATTGATAATTATAAGGTAGAAATCTGATCATAGCTACTCATATCAGATAAGAAATTGTGTATTGAGGGTTTCAGTAATGGTCAACATGCATGTAATTTCGGAGGCATCAAACCAACCAAACCGCCTCTGGGGGTAGTTTGGAAGGTTTGACAATCCGGTTTGAGATTTCCAACCAGTTTTACTGACCGAAACGGGCAGTTTGACGTACTAATTGGGAACCAAACCTGGTTTGTTGCAAACAAAAACGCCCTATGTTTTAGTGTTACTAAAGTATAAAATACATTTGGTTAAAATTGATGACAGAAATATACAACAAATTAAGGATACAAATTTTCTGTTCTACATTCAGTCATCAGATTAACGAAATAGAGCCGCCGAACGTATATTTGTCCATTTGCAATTTTCCAAATCTCCCTACAAATTAAATGTCGTAAGAGAAGCGAAACGGACATTTACAGAGGTTAGCATGAACATTTCTATTCTTTATAATATGGTTGCATGTCCATGTTTTTACTAATTCGTATTCTTATATTGTTTACAGGTACTCGTTGCCATTTACCGAACATTTACACTAAGGATGGTTCCTTTCATGTTTATTGCTAACCTTGCAGTAACAGATATCTTGCTGTCAACAACTTGTCCAATCCTCGCAGTCACAAGGATAACTCGCCATTGGATCTTTGGCGATATAGTTTGCAAGTTTGTGAGTTACTTCTGCTATGTTCTGGCAATATGTAATTGCTTTACTCTGATTCTCATAAGCATAGATAGATATTATTGTGTTAGAATAAATTCAAATTGGATAACACGTAAAATGATCGCAGTTCTGTTATCAATTGTTTGGCTCTTGTCATTTTCTTTACCAGTCCCGACCATCTACTTTCGAGGTACTAAAACTATACATTTACAAAATGAAACATTTACAATATGTACCAAACAATGGTCGGGCATGTCAGAATCTTTTGTACGGGCTTATCCCAGTTTTATGATGTTTCTGTTCTTGTTCGGTCCCTCGTCAACAATGGTGGTGATGTATTTCAAACTATATCGATTTATAAATGCAGCCAAATCGCGAGTGACTCAACAACGTTCACAGTCAAAGGAGGGAACAAGACGGCAATTGCGACTGGTTAAAATGTTCACAATTATTGTATTGCTATACCTCATGAAGATGCTCCCCTGGATTATTTCATCGGTACTGCGAATATATTTCTCCATCTCATCTACGGGGCATGCATTAGCAATCATGATATCAATGAGTTTCTCATGCATCAATCCAATTATTTATGGGTATTTTAATAAACTTTTACGAAAAGAATTTCGACGAACGCTTTGTTGCAAGTGATTTTTACGATAAGAAAACTATTTAGATATAGATGGCATCCATGTCCTATTGTATGTGAAATTTCTGATTCCAAATTTGGAACGTGTTGTATTTAGAGGTCATTACTAAGGCATACAATGTAGGCTGGGAATGTCTAACTATTGCATTATCGTTCCATTTTTGTCTTGAATAAGCTTTAAAAATCATCAAAACGTGTTTTAGACTTTTTAGTTCATTTCTGTCCTTATTCAACTCTGATTGATACATTTATCCTATCTAAGCCTTTCACCAAACAAGTCAACTTGTTCATTTTATTACACATCCTATGATCCTAGGCAAACACTACTATAAAGCGTATCACAGAATATTTAGAAATGCCATAGTGGTCAAGTTTAACCTGAGACTGACTGAGAATTCATATGAAATATATTAGACTCATGGACAGTTTATGATAACTGCGAACTAACAAGACATAATTCATTTCTACAATGTTTTCCTAAGCATTTTATTTCTGTGTTTCTTTTAAATCGTTGACTTCAAATAGTTGATAGGAGCATGAAAGTAAGAAACGCCTATCAAAACAACTTGATGCTAACGTTAAGTGTTAACCAACTGATAACAATTCTTATGTGAATTCTACATGCTTTATCAAAATATTGTATCTAAGCAACTGCTAGTGTAAAATTAAGGGACATATTTACTTTAAGTTGATCAGAATAAATCAATGTCAAAGATTTCAAAGTATTACTAAGTATTTATAAAATAAAAATAAATTGGCGAAACTTGATTTGACCTGACATCCAAGCCCGTTACCTTAAAGGGAAGCTTGGAATAATTTTCCCAATCAATAAAATTATCATCATTTCTATTTGCTATTTTATTATGGCTTTACTTATAGTTGTACTTTTATTGAGAATGTTATAAAATATTCAACATCCCTTTCCTGAAAGGTTGGTTGACAATTTTATTAAACTATGGTTGAATGGGATTATGTTCATTAGTGGCTTTATGTGCAAATCTTATCTGGTCTAGATATTTTCTAAATGAAAAAAATAGTGTTATCATACTGAAGGAAAGGACACGGGTAAACATAAGAAGAACATTTTAGAAAACTTTTCAAAACGTGTTGAAAAAATATACATATGAAATTGATATATTTGATTCTGGCCTATGCACCCCAGCATACTTTCGGCGCCAAAAAGAGGTCTTGTGACTCTCTTTTTTCCTTCGTTATTGTTCGTTCCATAAAGTAGACATATTGAACTGTATTGTGTGAAAAAATGATGGATGTACTTTTTGGTAAAATATTCTTCATATGTTTACCCGTGTCCTTTGTTGCTATCGAATATTTGTCTTCCAATTCTGCTGAGGAATAAAATCTACCTTTGTTATTCATGAATCATTTATTAATCCTCTACCTTTTGTATAGTATATATTATCAAAGAATGTTTTTCCTGCTATTTTGAAATAAACAATGAGCAATACAGGGACAGACAGGAAATAGTACCAAGTTTTAACAGTATATAACTCCATAAAAGCAACATAACTTGACCAGACATTTTACCAGAAATAATTTTTGATGTCTTTTAGTTTTATTTTAAAATAAAGAGTTCCAAATGTATACATTTTGTAATTACATTTAAACAGCCGAGTTATTTTTAAAGCCTGAATAAAATTACTGAGATTTATCATTCTTATGCCACCACTTTCAAAATCTTCGGTAATTATATTATGTTAACTTTATCAGGACCATAGTTCCATAGAAATTTGAATAACATATTTTGGATTTTGTTTTATAACATCATCTTTTGGATTAGACTGTCCTAAAATTAAATGATTAATCTTCGGCAGTACTAGGGATTTTATTATCGTATTTTTCCAATTGGAGTTAAGATTTTTTTGACCAAGTAGAGAGTAGTAATTTTATCTCTTCAATTTTGGAGTCATAATTAATTTTTACATAATCTTTTAACTTTATAGCGAATGTAATACATAATAATTTAAAACATTCTTTTTCCGAATTTAAGCCTAGCTCACTGCTATGGTCAATATTCACATTTTAACCTGATATTTTAGCATAAAATGTTAACACTTTTATGGTATTATATGACTTTTCAGAACCATCTAGTAATACTGTCTTTTATATCTTTGTTATGCTTTATAAGTAATGCCAATATTTCTGCACATAAAATAAATAAGTACGGCGATAATGGACCACCTTGTCTTCAACCACGGTGTGTAAAAAACCAATAAGATAAGTGATCATTAAGTATTACACTTGACTGAGTATTTGTGTAAAATACTTTAACCAATGACTTCATACCTTGTCCAAAATTAAAAAGAATCTAAAACCTTTGCCATAAACGTCCAAGAGATAGAGTCAAAAGCTTTTGCAAAGTCGATAAGGAGAAGCATAGCTGCATAGTACAATTATTATTGTTATTATGATGATAACTATATTCACATATTTTAATGGGATTGACACTTGTTTTGGGTGAGGATTTGTCTTAAGATATTATCACTGCTGGTCACTTATGAGTATAAATTAGCGATAACATGCATAAGAGAAGGTTAGTACTGATACAGCACTCAGGAACATCGGAAATCTTGATTGTCCGTCGGTTTATAACTGAAAGACGGCTGGAAACTCGAAGAAAATACATCATGCAATTTCGACCCCTTTTCTTACATCAAATCCTTGTGAACGGCTTTAATATGTTCCAAGTGGACTTCAGATTTATGTTTACTTGTCAAAATATGAATTGTTGGAGTGTTATTGAGATTCAAATTAAATGAAGATAATCCCGGGTATTTTTATTTACATTGTAAAGCAAAAAAAGTACTGGCGTAGTCTATTGACATGCACATGTGCATGTATAATTAGCATAAGTTTATAACGTTCCTGATTACACGATTTCAAGTGTGAATTTAGTTGCTTTCAGTTTTGTTAGTCCTAAGATGTCAACAAGGAAACATTCATGTTGTTTGTTTTTTAGTATTTTTCTAGTAATCAATATTAACCAAAAAGGGAGATAATTACTTGTAGAAGTTGGAGTTTCACGCACCGGTTATTACGTCACACTACGCTACTGTATACGGTCCCAAAGTAAAAGCACAAAACACGTTGTAGTTATTTGCCTTTATGGTATTATGGAATGACTACGAAGAAAAAATTCTTTATCACAATGTCTCAGATTGAAAATAATTGACTATAAACGATGTTGACTATTGTACGTGTTGTTTAATGAATACATAACCGTTTTGGTTAAAACCCATGTCTTACTGTAAGATTTACATCTTTCTCTTAAGACGACGAGTACGTTTGTTTTTAATTTTGTTGTAAGTGTTGATATTTATAGTATGGTAATTCACCATATTGTATTTTGCTATCATATTGTATTGGCAGTGGATATGTATTGTTTGTTATAATAAACATATTGAAGTGAATTGAAAAAGTGTTCATTTTATTGAAAATAAGTCATGGAATTATGAAACGATAAAGATACTTCTTATCAAACACTGATAGTTTCACAAACGCAGAAACATATTTAGATTAAAACTAAACAGATAAAACACACCAATTAGCCTGCGACATTGTTGACAATACTGTAATTGAAATGTCCAATCAATAAATACATTGCTTTATCTGCAGCAAAAAATTAACTGTTTAGTCATCATACATTCACATGTATATAATAAAACAATGCATGTACACAGGGAAATGATAAGAATGAAAGACAGTGTCTTATAGAATTCTCCTTCTCCATGGACGGACAATTATAAATTCACATGATCTTACTCTAATGAGAATGGAGGATGACATTAGCATAGGAATAATTAGATTACATATCATATATCATATATAGTACAACCTCTACAAAGCCATACCCTCTGTGAGAATGAAAATTATGTTGTTGTTGAGAGGTTGTTGCTCCATATAAGTTAAGTGAGAAAAATCATGCTGTCATTGAAGGATCGATGTAATGTTGCTGAATAGAGGGCCGCACTGTAGAGGTTGTACTGTGTATAATACAAGTTACAAATCACCTAAAATACAATGTATAATACTGAAAGACATTCTAAGACTAAGTAAATTAAAGTTGAAGCTTTATTTCCATGTAATGTTCTAAGAAGTTGACTTATTTGGTGCAAATGCAACATTAATCATTATTTGTGTCAGTCTACGACAGTGTCAATGTTATTTGTAAATTGTAAAATGTGTTGTTGTATATTAATTGTTCAATATTCTAGGCTCTTCATGTTAATTATCACCTCATAATAAATGCAAAATTTCAGTAAATTTAATCACCTGTACAAATGTTATTATATTTAGATTGTTCAAAACAAATGTAATGCCTAATTAGTTTACCTGACTTCTATTTTTAGTGTATTTAGATTTCATTAAGTCTCATTTTTAAACGTGTGAAGCATTGGAAGACATATAATTATATGGTTACATGTAGTCATTATCATACTTCAGTTATTTATATTAATAAACAAACAGAACATGGCTATGATATGTCTTTAACATTATATGTATTTGTTTAATTTAATGAACAGTTATTATGAATCATGTTCATGCATGTTTTAGAATTGTTAAAATGCTTTGCTTTGTTAGTAAAACTGTGTTTACAAGTATCTAGAATTTGTTGTTTAAAGAAATTACATACATAAATAAACAGTTTTTAAATAGACAAATGAAAAAAATGTCAAAAATAAAATGAGATTGTTTTTTATTTATCCATTCATTTGAGTAGGATGACTTAAGTCTTTCACAGGTAAACACATGCCTTGTGTCCACAGCTATCCTCACATTGTGCATAATATATCTGTTCCTCTTCGTATACTTCAAACCATATAAGGGTTTCATCATCGAAGCTTAGTATAGAGGGGCGATGCTTTCATTTAACATGAGGGTAGTATTGAAAGAAGTATTGGCTGCTCACACTCTGGAGTATCTTCCCCATTGATTTCAAATTTGTAAAGAGTAAAAAAGAGAGTGAAAAAGTGGAAACCCTCGATAATTTGCCATAGCACATCCTCAATCGCAACCAAATTGCCTCCATATCTGTCGCCTATTACGGTATCAGTTTGAACTGTTTTTCTTCAGTATTTTATGCCTGCAATATGGAATAAACAATCAGATATAAATACCTACATACATTTTTATCCATACTGCAATGCCATTGTCATTGTCTTTGTGATTAGTGTTAGTATTTAGATTATTATTAGACTACCACATAACACAATGTCTTACTATTATTTGTCATAGGTATTGTCCCGATGTAGAATGATCAGACATCTAAATGCATTCATAGAAACCAACTACTCTTAAAAAGTCTCATCAGAGTCAGAACAATTATTATTGTGCAGTGAAAAAAATGCTATTAGATCAAATGAAAATATCATCCAAGCAACTTGACCCAGATATATTCTTCAGACACATAAAAAGGCATTGAATTTCACATAAAAGGAATGTTGTACAATATTTGATGTTGGACGACCGCATGAAATAGCTTTTTGTTAGATAACCACATGAAATAGCTAGGTCAGTGAGCAAGAGAAGACGTCTTCACTGAAAATGTCTTTCCCTCGTTTTCACTCTCTCAGATTGCATTCAGTTGAGTATATTTATACTTGGTAAGATGCAATAATTTTTATCACACCCTGATGGTAACAAACACGCATAAACATCATCAACAAAGGGAAGTAACCCAATTGCGGACAGGAAACGCACCAACAGAGCATCTTGGACAGCAAGGGAAATGGTTGTTTTGGTCAATTCGCCAAATATCTATCAATTGCAGATTTCTGCAATAATAGCGATTGTTGTTCGCATTTCACGTGCGGGTTACTTTAACAAAACCAGCCGTAAGGCACCAATTCAAGGCTACTGTATCGTGCTATCATTTCGTGTTGGGTTATTGTTGTTGGCGGTATTGTGCATATGGTACGAATGTATCTTACTGTGAATTTCATAAGCAGCGCGGGTCGTAGAGGGACATGTCTACGTTCTATAGTGGTTATAACTGAACTGTTTGTTTTGATATCAATTATATAGAGACTGAGCATGTACGGTTACATGGGTATGTAAGACGGACACATGGTGAATCATTATAAATGCAATTAGTTGAGTAAGTATGATGGTATGTTAGTGCATGCACATTGACGTGCTTACATTACCGAATTGCATTATTTAAAAACTATCTGTCCGAGAATAGTGGGACCGACTAATCGCATGATATATAATTATGATAATGTAAACATTTAACATGACTGAATGTTGTAACATTAAAGTATCAAATTATGTTGTCATAATTTTATTCTACAATGCATTGTGATATATATTTGTGTACAGTACAATAAATTTAATTTGTAGAGCAACAACCTCTAAACAACGGCCACTATTTGCAGCTCACACAGGATGTTGCTCTACAGAGGTTGTACTGTATACTCTAAAACAGTCATGTAACATGACTACACACTGTAAGATTAATATTGTATCATAATAATGTTGAATAGTATGCGTATGGGCCGGTGACCAAGCAACACAATAAAGAACTGAATTGAATCATCTTCCCTGAAACATATTTGGTATTTGCACGTGTCTCACTTTATAACCGTCGAACTAGTACAAATGGCCAATGCATTCAGGCGTTTGTTTCATAGTCCAGGAACATTTCACTTCACTGCATGTATAGATTTGGTATCATTAATCACTTTCAATTTTGTTATTGGGGATAATTCTACCGTTTTCTATCGAAGTATCAAAGAAGCATATTATATCATTTAACTATATAAAAATTATACAACTACAGTCAAATCTGTGTCACCCTGTCAATAAAATCCATTATTTTAAAAACCGTCAGTGATTATTTAGAACAAACTGCTCTCCGAATAAAGACCATCTATCAATAAAGACTACATTTTACTTTACCAAAGGTAGTCTTTGTTCACAGGCTTGACTGTACATATATGTGAAACTAGAATGAAAAAACAAATGTAAGTCCATATGAAGATATACAACATAATCATAAAATATTCTACAATCTTGCAATTTTCAAAGTCGCATCTAATGAGATCAGTATTTTCTTCATCCAGTTTCAATGACTTGATGAAGCCACTTTAGTATGAATGGTAAGACAAATAACTAATTCATCTCTAATAATGTTCTCGGTTTTCATTAAGATTCATAATTATCTCTTTCATATCTTTTCTTCAAAAAGTAACATCGTTAAACCTTTAGATAATTGTTATTTTGCTAATTCAACAAAACGTCCTAATTAATACGTGACTTGATGAAGCCACTTTAGTGCGAATGGTAAGACAAATAAACTAATTAATCTCTAATAATGTACTTGTTTTTCATTAAGACATAATGTACCTTTACTGTCAAAAAGTAACATCATAAAACCTGTATATACTTGCTCATTTGCTGCTCCTACAATAAAAAGGCCTAATATTGAGGTGCGAACATTGAATATATGGACAAAAAGAATCTCCATTGCTATTCCAACAAAGAAGTCATTACATTAGGGTGCTGTCATTATCATTCAGTTGAAGCATGCAAAAAATCAAGAACTATTATGATATATAAAAAACCGTTATAGAAATATATCAACCACATTTGGGTAATGAAAGCCTCAATAACAATCATTTATTTTATGGCCATACTTTTATCCTGTTTCTACATTGCTTTTAGACATAATAAAGCAGTGACTTGGTACACATAGCTTTATCCTGTCACTAGGCCACGTGGTTTGCTTTATTCAGTCACTTTGTATTACTACGCGCCGTAATCCACTCGTTTTATAAGTTGGTGTGCTTTGTATATTATAAAATGATACAATGTGAATGTTTGAATTCTCAACGTATTTTATTGCGTTTTTATTCCAAATAGCATGACGTTGTATGGGACTACTTTATTTTCGCGTCATATAACTGAACGTTTATGAGGCATAACGTGTGTTCTTATCTTATTCTTAACTTATTTCGTTGTTGAAGTGGAGATTTTGTTGTAGAAACAGGAAAATCGAATACATGGTTGGTGCCGATATCATGGACTGAAAGTTTATCCGGTTTGGCACGAAAGCTAAGTTTTCTAAGCCTCACCGGATATACTTTCTCCATCTCGGCACCAACCATCTATTTTCTATAATTTTTTATACTTCGACTTCATGACAAAATCACATGAATGTTAAGACCATTTTTATAACGTCCTAAAGGTGATCTTAATATCGAGAGTTTACTATTCTCTATGATATTGACACGATGTAACTGTTAATTTAGCTAATAATAAATACAAGTAGTAGTCACTATACTATAAGCTTTGAATGGAGCGTGATTCTTACTTTAGAGCAAACATAGTAAAATATAGTTTTTACAGAGATTTTACTCATAATTTCTTCCATATATTCAATTTGGAAAATGATTTTTTTGGACACGGAATCAAACAATACTCTGCATCCTTTCATGTCAGAATTTGATAAAACCTGGTCAGGTAAGATATGTACTTTTTGTTTGTTTTTACTCAAGAAACAAAGTAATTACGATAATGAAATAAAAAGGTGTCGAGAATATAAGTGTTGAAGTTATTGACAATAACATCTATTTTACAAGTACTGTGGTGTAGGTAATAGAATAAAATGCATGGATACCGTGATTAAGTGAGAAGTATACAGATGTTCGCGTGAACAATCCACAAATACAACATTTATAAAAAGATCAACAAGCTTGAAGTGACCATTAGTAATTCTTAGAATTTTCTTACTCAGGCTATAAGACTATAAATTTGAAAACAATAAACACGGCTATTAAATCGCAACTACGAGTTTCTTGTGTAGGTAAATATTGTTTCCTGAATACCGTAATTTAGTTAGATGTGTACTGATGTTCCTGCTATAAGACTATATTTATTAATGTGTATTTAAAACCGTTGGCTATTAAATTGCTACTACCAGTTTCTTGTACAGATGTTTGGTAAATATTGCTTCCTAACTCCTCTGGGTCTTGGCTTTCGATATTATTGTTTTGCTTTGTTTTCTTTCACAGGACAGGGCATCTTAGAAGCCTCAGCGTTTATGCTTTGCTTTGTACTCTCCGTTACAGAAAATTCCTTGGTAAGTATAAATTGGTTATTTAAAAAACAGATACAGAATGGATTGTTTCATAGGTCTACACATGTCTAAGTTAAGACAGTAATGTTCAAACAAACATATTACACCGTTTCGTTATGAAAATCTTCTTTTAGATGGTGGGGTTTCGGTCGTTTAATATATAAATTTTATATTCCATGAGAACTGACAGAAAGTCATCTTTGCCGTTAATGATGTGTTTTTTGGTCAGAAAATGGTCGACATTGTAAACGTTGAATTGTTTGTTTGTGAGAATTTCATACAAACTATAGATATTCATATTCATTTGACAATTTTGTACACGAGTCTTTAAAATAGGACGATACATGTATTCCGCAGCACGTACAGCCTGAAATAAATGACAAGTTAAATGTTTGTACGGCGCAAAATCGCATCCGGCAATTCAATACTAGAATGTGGCCTATGTAGCATTTTTTATCAGGATGTGCGAAGTTTCAGATCAAACGAATTTGTTATTTTGACTTAACTGATCCCGAAACTAAAGTGATCATCTACTCCATCAAAAATACAAGCCGTTGATGTTTCATGAATCTCATGAATCTGGTCATATGGTTCTACAGTTCACGAGGTACTCTATATGTAGTCCCTGTTTCCACCCTAAAATTAAAATCAGGGGAAACTATCACCTCGATGTATCAGACGTTGCAATATCTGCTGGAATGCATATAAAATATTTAAATAAAGTCTCCAAAAATAATATACTCCGTTGTCTGAGGGTACGTTGTCGTAAAAACCTGGTATAACGGTCCCAAACATAGATTTTCAACTGTAAAGTGACCATCTATATCGAACCATAAAGTGACCGTCTATGTCGAACCAATTAAGTCATCATTTCTCACCTGATCGGACATTTTTTGTATTGAGCTCCGAAATCGATATTTAATTAACGACAATTGCGTAAACAAGTCAGTGTCCACGCTCGCGATTATAAAATTAGTCTGTGTGAATATGTTTATAATGTTTTGTTTATTTGCGACATGTTGCTAAAATAAATACATCGAAACGTATAAATACCGTGTTCCGTATCTTATAACACGATTAAATGATTATTACAACACACCGATAATAAACACAGCGAATTTCTCTAATAATTTATACATCGAAGTTCATTTAGATCGAACAATTTTTCCTAAGTCCTTTGATATAAAGAGTTTCGGCTGCATTTATTGACATATGGGCAGATTCATTCCCGTCGTTGTTTATCGAGCTCGCTCCATTCTTAGACTATAAATAGCGACTGCGTCATCAAGCTAACACTAGTTGGTGTGAGTAACACGTGACCTCGCTCTATTTCTGTTTTGTTTATATCACGTGATGACCATTGCGGATATTTCGGAATATTTCGGGCACTGTCAGTAATCTGCTCGCGCAAGAAGTTGCGATTTTGCATTGCCACATAAAAATAAGCATACCAGAGTATACGCCGCCGTACAATAAGTAAATAACAGACAACCCTACCATGTAACGATAAAGAACAGTTAGATTTATACATACACTGTACATAATTCGATCAATTTAGGTCCGGAAAAAAATAATAATTACAGTATTTACAATTCCATAATGGGTTCTCCATATTTGTTCAAAGTTTTCTTAAAATTAACATTTTTCGTGCATGAAGTGTGAAAAATAGTGCTTCAGCCCATTCTAATATTGAATACATGTAATATTGTAATAATTCGTAATCTTAATTTGTTTACAGATACTCGTTACCATTTACCGAACACCTGCATTACGGATTGTTCCTTTTATGTTCATTGCTAACCTAGCAGCAACAGATATCTTGTTGTTAACCTCTGTACCATTCTTTGCCGTCACACGGATAACTCGTCATTGGATCTTTGGCAATATACTTTGCAAGTTTGTGGTTTTCTTTAGCTTTGTTGTAGCAATATGTAATAACTTTACTTTGATTCTCATAAGCATAGATAGATATTACTGTGTTAAAATAAATTCACATTGGATAACACGAAAAAAGATCGCAGTTCTGTTGTTAATTGTTTGGGTTTTGTCATTCGCTTTATCTGTTCCGATCATCTATTTTCGAGGTGCTAAAACTATACATTTTCAAAATGAAACATTTACCATATGTACTACCCAATGGTCGGGTATGTCAGAATCTTTTGTACGGGCTTATCCCAGTATATTGCTGTTTTGCTTCTTGTTCGGTCCGTCGACAACAATGATGGTGATGTATTTCAAACTATATCGATTTATAAAGACTGCCAAATTGCGCGTTAGTCATCAAAGTTCACAGTCAAAGGAGGGAAGAAGACAGCAATTGCGACTCCTTAAGATGTTTATATTTATTGTATTGGTTTACTTCGTGAGGCTGGTCCCCTGGGTAACTTCAGCAGTATTACGAATATATTTCTCCATCTCATCTACGGGGCATGCTTTAGCAACCATGATTACAATGAGTACCACGTGCATAAACCCAATTGTTTATGGGTATTTTAATAATATTTTACGAAAAGAACTACGAAGAACGATTTGTTGCAAGTGAATTAGGTGCATCTTTAATCATGATAAAGAAAACTATCTAAAGATAGATGACATCCATGTTATATGGTATGTGAAATATTCTGATTCTGAATTGATTCGGGACGTGTTGTAATATTGAGAAGTCAAACAAGTTTCTTTGTATAAACCACGATGTAATACTAGTACTAAGCATTGATCTATTCTTGGATTCTACTGTAACATGATTTTACTCATACAGGCTGGGAATGTCTTATTAGTGCATACTTGTCTTTTTCACTTTAGATTTATCAATATGCTTGCTAAGACGTTTTAAATGTTTCTGTCGTAATTTATTGTAGAATGATACTGTCTCCTGCATTTTACCTAAGTCTTTGATCAAACAAGTCACCTTCTTTATTTTAGTACCTATCCTGGGCAAACACTGCTATACTACATGTTGTAGTTATTTCCCTTCATGGTATCATGGAATGACTACGAAATAAAATTCCTTATCGTCAGGTTCGTAGCTTGACTATAAACAATGTTGATTATTATCCGTGGTATTCAATGAATAGTTAACCGTTTTGATTTAAACTCATGTCTTACTGTAAGATTAACAACTTCTTCCTCATAGTACTGTGAGTACGTTTGTTATAATTGTGTTGTGAGTATTGGTATTTATAGTATTTGAAGGGATTTTTTGCTTATTCGTAATTTTTAATAATTGGAATTTGCAATATTGTATTTAGTAATCATAATAATACTATATTGACAGTAAACATGTATTGTTTGCGCTAATAAATATATAGAAATAAATTGAAAATTTTACATTATATAATGTAACATACCGCCCAGAATCCCCCGCCCAAAGAATCCACTAACGTACAATAGTTTGATACAAAACATACTGTTTCCGAGAAGTAACGCCTAAGCTGCAGTGGAGTTTAAACAGATTTGAAGGGCACAACACATATACCCTAAAGGAAACAAAAACAAAAATGTATTCAATGATAAATATATGTGACAGAACAATCAACAATAAACAGATAGAAAAGTTTTATCTATAACGAGTAATAAGTCACATTTTAAATAGTCTTTCACTGAACATACTTGGTGTTCGTACATGTCGAAGTTTATAACCCTTCACCCTGCACAAAGGTCAATGCGTTTGGACATGTGCTTCTTAGTTCAGCAAAATTACACCACATAAGTATATGTATTTGGTGGTATCAATTACATTGTTTTTCGGGATGAATACGAAGTTTTCGATGAAGGAAACGGTCTATGTATTAAAGACGATGACCCCAAAAGATACTGCGTATCGCTACTGCGCATTTATAACAAGAAACACTATAACGGAACGTTATAGGTAGACGAATCACAAGAAGCATATTGGTTTATGTTTTTTGTATAAAGTTGCTTTTTTCATAAAGGATATTGACTGTATATTTTATTCAATCCTCCATTATGGAGAGTATAAATTATTTGCATGATATGAGTGATACACATATATTGACAATCATGAGTATTTGACAAATGAATAAATTCATGTATATAATGTAGTTCACAAGCACATGGTAATATCATACCCTACATCAATCAAATAGAATCAACCCTAAATGTTAACAAATTCACCATAATCTTCTATGATACAATCACATTGAGGTTCAAATAGCATTTCAGATATTATGCCACACAACGGCTTATCTAGCTTAAACATCACAGAAAATGCCTGCATGATTTACTTACCTATCAACTATAAATAGATTCAGTCATCACCATTAGCCAATCAAATGTATTAGCCAAACTAGTAATAGGTGCTATAAACTAATACTCATAAGTACAATTCCTCTAGAAAATCACAACACGTTTTACTTACGCGGAATATCCCAAGGTGCTGTAGTAATATAAAGAATTTTTCCTTTGTGCGTTGGTATTAATTAGTTATTAGTACATTTGTATTTGACTTTGAAAATGATTTCTACGGTAGGTGTATCTTAAGGTCTGTTACAAATTGTAGAGGAAAAGTAATAAAAATAATAATGATACAATTCAACAGAAACAACATAATATATGTATAAGGCATAAAATATGAATGATACATTATAAACAATTACTTAGTAGATTCAATAATTAACAACAGTTAAATTTAAATTCACCTTTTCATGAGTGCGTTCATTTGCAAATGTTGCAGATTACGGATGGTTAACTGTCCCCGCCACCGCAAAATGTTATGCAAAGAACCTGCGGGGAGCGAACTTCCGAGGTGGCGGGTATAAGTAAAAATTACAATTTTGACTATGAAATTGGTATGAAATTTCAAAACAAAAAATGGAGCATTTTTATAGGTTGTCGAGGATCTAGATTTTCATAACCAGAGTTAAACGTTCTTTGTTTTGGCTCAGATCCCCGTTTTTCGTATTTATTTCAGAGATCCCATTCACAATCTTATGTACAAAAGTTCAAAAAGTGAGTCCAATAAACGACTCCAGAAGCCAAGTCCAACACATGGAATGTTAACATTAATATTCACATTGAATATAATCTTTCTTTTTGTTCGCCATGTTCTTTTTAGGACCACATTGAAATTAAAAACATTACAAGAAAAGGGTTTGTAGAAAAACAAAACATACAAAAACATTTCCCCTCCCTGAGTAAAACAAAGACCCACTTAACTCATAGAAACGACAGACACTTGTTTAGAAAAAATACCCCACACACCATGGGCGCTCTTATCACTATCAATTCATATAGAAATGTAAAGATGACCAGCTCGAAAAAGAAAGTAGAACATATTTTCAGGTTGTTCAAACAAACAAAAGCGAATCTTACATTGGAATCTTGTTTTGTTTATATTAAACAGCTTTTCTTTTTAATTTGACTGACACGCTCTTCGCTATCTGCTAAACTGAGTATCGTAGAATTCTAACGTTTTCACGTTTTATAATGTGGGGGCTGTTGCGTTCGAACATTTGTCACGGTCAAGGGGATGTATGTAGTCCTATTATATTTTCACTTTTCATAAATGAGCTTAACTCAATGTTGCGTTTAAGTTGTAGATCAGGAATCTTTATAGATAATTCAATGTCTGACATTATTTGTCTCATGTTTGCAGACGACGTCGCAAACTTTGCAGAATCTATTGTTAACTTGCAACGTGAAATAAATGTCATTGATCAGTTCTGTTTGTCTACAGGAATGGAGCTAAATCTTAATAAAACGGAGATTATTGTATTCCGTAACGGTGGTAACTTGTCTTTACGTGAACGCTGTTTTTTTTCGTGGCCAACCTATAAGTCAAAGGTAAATCCGCCCAAAGGGATAATTCCTTAAAATATAGAAAATTCACCTCATATTAGCTACCCAGCCAGCATCACTACGTCGGCCCGACATCAAGCCGATATTGCCATCAATGTTGGCCCTACATCGGCATCTTGGTCGTTCCGACATCGACCCGCCTAGAATTTGCAACGCGGCTCGATGTCGGCCCGACAAGATTTCCCCGACATTTATCCGATGTTCTGCCGATATTCCAGGAATCGCTTTAATGACCCCTAAAATACTGGTATAGACCTACTGCGAACAGAAGCTAGTAAGATAAATATTGTATAAACTCATGCTTGTTCATACATGGATCATAGTCTGCTGTCATGTGAGGAAACAATCAAACTAGCCCGAGTGAGAGAGTTTGGTTACAAAGCTACTACAAGTTATTTCATATATTTGTTAATTTCTAACAGGTCATCTTTCATTAAGATAACAAAATAAATAGAGTATTTTCTATATTTATTTAATCAACATCATGGTGATCATGTACATCTTATGATCTTAATTATGGGACTGGGCTCCAGATTAGTATTCCAAATCCAGACACTCCTTCCATGAAATAGAAATAATTTCAAAGTAAAATTTAAGGTTTACAGGTAATACTAAGGATAGATTAATATTGCTCTCTTTCTTTAAAAAAACAACAAGTTCTTAATTGTTAAATTATGGGGCAAAATATAACAGTAGAAAAATGATATACATGAGTCTTAATGTAGCTCTTGAAAGTTCATAGGGTATGAACTGGAATAGAGTCCCAGACCCATTATGATAAAAAATATATTCAAATTCTAGCTATGTTTCCGCTATCTAATGTATTTCATGTTATGACAATTAAGCTAAAATGAAACCCAAATACATGAAGAATGAAAAATACAATAAGAAATCAATATATAACTTAGATTTTCATTACTCTGGAAATCCTATGTTTAAAATATGAATGTGGTCAGTGATATTGTACTATTTGGCACTTCTAAATTTAATTATTCACACAATTAATCATACTCATACATAAACAAATGCAAAATTACTAATGCTAAGTAACAAATTAAAAATACACTGTATATATCTTCCAAAAGTCTTAACCAAAAACTTAAAAACACTATAAAAGTTCATTTTGGTCATTCATGTAATTGTTTATAGTAGATTAATATTATTTTTCGCTTCTTTTTCCACTATCCCTCGTCACTGTTGGTACATACTACATAGGCACTGTCTCAACACCACCTTAACATCAGCTTCCTAAACACTTTGAATTGTCCTTTGTACAGCTTCAGCTACAATAATTATAATTAATCCATAAATTGATAACACAGTATTTAAAAACATACAATAAGCACAATTCATTTCCTTTAACTAATGCAATTAGCCAAATAGTTTCCTATTTCATGTAGATAATTAGGTTCAAATTAAATCATACTGCTGTAATAGGAGGAAAATAATGTACCCAATGCGAGGACTCAAACCCGCCACCTTCTGCTTGCAAGTCAGATACTCTACCGACTGAGCTAATCGGGCTGGTGAATATCCCATCCAATTCATAAATACAATGTATTACTATTATGTATCACACCACCACATTGCTCCTTCCTTTTTATTAAAAAAAAGGATTTCGAGGCTAGTCTCATACTAACGGCATCAAATGTAATAGGAAGAGGAAAATAATGTACCCGATGCATGGCTCAAACCCGCGATCTCTTGCTTGCAAGTCAGATGCTCTAGCAACTAAGCTGATCGGGCTGGTGAATATCCCAGCCAATTTACAAATTACAATATATCACACAGCAACTAAGAGTAAGAGTAATCAAGCTTAAAATCTTAAATATCTAATTGTTGTAATTTGTATACAACTTTACAAGATATATTTATATATATGATATATATGTGATAATAATTACATTTGTACTTACAATGAATGTTACTAGTATATTGCCAACTTGCAACATAACCATTGTATAGTCCGACACACTCTCTGGCGACTAACTACTAAATACATGTGTATGCCATGCTGTGTCTTTGCTATCCTTCACTGATAGCTGACCTGTAAAATATAAAATCAAATTCAAAAACAACATATTCATTGTATTTCAAACATGTACCTTATAACAATCTATGGTATCTAGTCATACTAAAAAGTTAACAACATTAACAGAACAATGACATGATTTATACTTGTATACTCCTATATAATAGAGTCTATAGGTAGATCTTATTTCCATCAATATATATTATTTCAAAATATTATTTATAATTAGAACTTTTTAGAATAATTATTTATGCATTCATTATTTATACAGAATAAATTAATATGAGCAGTTGAAAGTTCAATGTCTAATTGATATAAATTTACCATACAAGCCCCACATACCTGTCATTTAAGAAAAGTTGTAATTCCTTGAATCCTCTAAGTGCATAATTTTCTCCAATCAATCATGTTTAATATATTATTTAGCAACTTAGTGCACTTTCTGTACTTCAAAAACCAGTTCTGCTTCATCTTTTTTATACTGTATAGTTGTAAAAATCTGCTGGTCTGGAGCTAAAACAAGAGACAAATGGAAATAAGAGTAATTTTACACAAAGATTTAGAAATAATTTTGAATTTAATTATTAGACTGAGTACATACTGGTCATTGGTCTTTGGTGTAAATAAACCATTATGGTAAAACAATGAAATCAAATGAATAACATAAAATTCATTGAATGTAGATATTCTGCATAAACATGAAATTAGTAACATGAGCAATTTTCTTTTGTTATAGACAGTCGCGAAAACATATGACAATAAAGCAACAAGCTAAAATAAGTTCCCAAGATAATTACTTTACTGTCAATATCCACCCGCTGTTGTTGATGTATGCCTTTTAAAGTAATTTTCCAAACTCACTGACATGTTTCTTGCAACGAAAACTTGTTATTTTCATGAAATCTATCCGACCTGCTGCTGACACTAGTTCAAGAAATTCAAATATGGCGGTCAGCACTAAATGACTAATGCAGGCGGTTGACCTAGAAAAGGCTAGATACTTAAATCTTGTTACAAGTTATCTAAGATTTCAAAATGTAAATGAATACTTACATTTTAATGCAAAATTAACGTTTTGCTTCTTCACTTCTTTCATTCGCCTCATTGATTATGTAAAAACAGTTAACTCATTAATGACAAAATACATTCGTCTACATAGGCCCTACATCAATCCGACATCTACTAGACATTGAGATTTGAACGAATGTAAAGAGTCAGATTCATCGTGTTTATCATTTATATTTTACATATTCATGTCTACAGAATAGGTTAGAACTTAAATAAGTTAACACTAAGTGTAATACACACTTTTTATAAAATCAACCTATGTCGGCCCTATGTAGGATTGACGTTGACAAATATTGTCGATATTCCGCTCTTTAGCCGCCGTCGGGCCGACATAGTGATGCTGGCTGGGTACTTACATTGTGTATATGAAAAATGCGCGGTGACACTTTACGATTTAACTAGGGGATATTATGCTAAAAAATCTACAACCGAGTGTGAGTTTTTTAAATGGCCGGGCTCTAGCGAAGATCTTTTTTAATATAAAGTACATATAAGACTACAAGGATGAAAAATCTTACCTGAATCGACGGAATCCGCCATTGTTGGAACACCAAACCTTAGCAAAAAGTCACGTGGTATTCACACCGTGTTTATATACTGACTTGAAATAAACTTGCAAACTTGGATCGACTGCATCAACCCGGACAGTGGCGCGCACCACGTTTTGTCTGGTTCCCTGCTTTTTATAACTACGATAATGTTGTGTAAGGGGGTGATAGTACCTGAGCATATTGGTTTTGTGTTAAAACGTGTCTATTGCAATTCTTACCGGGTGTTTTAGATATTCAAACATTACACATTTGTAAGTATTTTCTTATTTGCAATTCTTACAGGGTGTATTGGACTTTTAAATACAGATTTGTAAGTATTCTCTCTTTTTTGTCATATTTCACCATGCTTAGTAAAAGTCAGGCGTATTTCTATACGTCTGTTGTAGCAGGTCATAAAATAGTGTTGTTTGGTCCGGGTGGTAGTGGAAAATCTTACGTTTTTCACAAACTGAAATTTGATTTCGGCACCAAACTGAAGTGTGTGTATATAAGAAAGGAACGACAACTCTGTGTAGAGATTGACCATTCACGTGACACTAGGCCAAGGCGGAAACGCTTTAAAATGTCTAAAATTAGCATTTTCTCGAATGCAGCAGCCTCCGATACTAAATAAATTTGAACTCGTCGGAATTCACACTTGTATGGGCAAGGTTTGGTGTGAGAACGGTGCCGATAGAATGAGAAAAGATCTTACTGTGCATAGAAGTCAGACAATATGACGCAAGTTTGAAAACCCTGAAAATATGTTCTACTATCGTTTTAGAGCTTGTTATCTTTACTTTTCTATACGCATTGATAGTTGTAAGAGCGACCGCAGTGGGTCGGGTTATTCTTTCTAAACAAGTGCCAGTGATAATCAAAGTACTGAAAGTACTGTCGGACTTGATTTTTACCATACGAGACAAAAGAGAGAAATGTGTACCCACATCGTTCGAGCCCATACAAATATTTTAACATTTAAAATTACGGACCGATTATTCATTCATATTGTAATGCAGGTCATATGCATATAGGTAAATGACATAAGCTAGGGCTTTACTATAGTCCCTTCTCTAAAATTTTAAAATGAAAAAAACCTGATATTGGAAAGTTTAATGATTAGCACATTAATTGAGGACAATTTAATTGCATTAAAAACTCTTTATTGTACAAAACTAGTAAAAAACACTTCAGTTACAGTAAATACAAACATTGATTCTTCTGGTTTTAACACAACAGAACATCGTCGCATTGAACACATTCAGGGTCACTCAAATCAAAAAGGTCCTGACACAGTAGAGTAAGACCTATATGACCTATAGTTAACCCGATGTTGCATGAAATTCAGACGTGATTATGTAATTCTAAATAATCTGGCGTAAAAGGATCTCTTAAACAGTAAATTTTAAAAGCACGTATCCAGTAATTTACGTTCGTATTTAGCGACTCGAATTACTATTCTTAAGCCGCAGTTTTAACATTCAAGCTTCGATAAATCAAACTCCCCACATCGGTTACGCTTTGCTACTAGCCACTGCGGGGAGTGAGTCTATAAATAGCGATTCCGTCATCAAAATAACACTAGTTGGTGTGAATATCCCGGAATACGATTAAATGAGAATTCGCTTTGTAATATTAAGAAATGTTAGAAAGGCACAAAACACACACATCGATGGTAGATTGTTGCAAATGCATGAATACGTCCGTGGAGATTTTTCTGAAAGTTCTATCGAACGAAACCGAAAGTAGAACTACTTTTACGGCAAGATATTTTATTGGACAGTGAATACGCGGTTTTAATTCTACGCATTTGAAAATCGCATGTATCTACCGACAAGCACTTATTTAGATACATGACTCTTTCCATGTAGTTACAATAGAATGATTTGAAATGTATTTAGATCTGACACACTTAATTGGGGAAAGATTCCAGATACTTCTATATAAACATACCATTTAGTTGCGTACTATTTCCTTTATGTGGCATTCTTTTAACCAAGCTGTTATGGAGTCCAGCGACAAATATAAGTCAACGATTACAAAGGACTTGATTTTGATAAAAATCAAGTCCAAAAACTACAAGAATTGGCAACAACACAATCTCTCCAATGTGTACTGTCCTGATACGGTCTGCAGTAGCAAATCTATATGGAGTTAAAACAGATTTGACGGGTAAAACCTCATACCTATTACTGGGAAACAAATCAAACATATACATTATAAACAAGAAAAAGAAATATAAACGTATATAATGAGATGATTTGTGTGTCTTTGTTATTAAAAGTCCTTTTTTAAATATCCTTTCCTGAAACATAGTTGGTGTTTTTTCGGGCCCCAGTTTATAACCTTCACCCTGATTACAGGTCAGCGTGTTGAGAAATTGGTTTCTCAGTTCAGCAACTTTTCACCGCGTATATACTTTTGAAAATAATAATTACATTACTATTTGCGATATAACAAAGGGGTATAACAAAGGTTGGTTAATGAATTAATTACTGTTGATATAGAAAATCTTAAAATGAGATCCGTACTTTTCAACTTTCGGTTATAGAGATTTGATGAAACTTTTTTCTTATAAGAGGCTAAAATAATTAAATACTCTTTTCATTTACTGGCTATTATTTTCATAAGGCTCAACAACATTTACCCTTAAAAGGTTAAATACTCGTAAATGTAATTTTGACGGCTAATTTACGAAGCAATGAACAACAAGAACCTATCAAAGGAAAAAAATGACTACACCGTAAATCCTTCATGTACTAGTTCCATTGCTTCTCCAACGAAAAACTTTTAATATTGAGATGGTGTCATTATCACTTAATTAAACTTTGATTAATTCAAGAACAATGAAACACGAGTAATACACAACATCGAACTACTGTAACATAATTAAAGCAATTACTTCAGAACAGCGACCACCTCAATAACAATATTTTTTTTCTAGCGACATTAAATAAATAACTAATATTTTAGTTTGATGATAAGAGCTAATACCACTTTTATTAAGCCTTGTAAACGACTTTTTTAAACATTTTGTTAATATTTCATGAATAGTGTCATTCCTCTTATATTTTCTCAATATATTTTTGTTAAATACTTTTATTGATGCCAACCTACACACCGAGTATATGGCAAAGGTGTTTTTTGTTTGTTTTGTTTATATCGAATTTACGCACCTTTTCAACATATATAAGGCGTACGGTTCACCTAAGCACCGTTCCCGGGATGAACCAGCGCTAGACTCTCATTCTCCGTAAACAACTGCCTACTTTCTCACTTAAAGAGACATGGCCGGTAGCGGGGCTCGAACCCAGGACCCTCTATCAGTGAGAGGTTATAGTGATTTGAAGTCAAAGACCTTAACCATTCCACCTCGGAGGCGGGTCAAATGTGCTATTACTCAAGTAGAAAATAATGGACTAAATAATACCGATAGACATGATTTTCCTCGTATATCGACACAATTTCGACCACATTTTCAGCCATCCTGTCCATGTGTCAATGTATATGCTTTACGATATATGATAAGGCTTAAATTGTAAGGATTCAATTTATTTATTTATAAGTTGATTCTGTATTTAATTATTTTACCACATTTTCGTAGTACTCATATCATGTTTAACGCATGTTCAAAAGTGCTTTATATATAAATGGCCTATCATTGACCTGACATTAAATGAAACATTAAACATGAAATATATACGTAAATATATACCGAGTTTTTTTTGTATGTCTTGGTTATTAAAAGTATCAATTCGAGTTTTTATATATCGTTTACTAAAACATAATTGGTGTTAATAATAACCTTCACACCGTACAAAGGTCAATGTGTTGATGAAATTCGTTTCTCTGTTCAGCTTTCACCGCGTATATATTAATTACATTATTATTTGCAATATAACAAAAGAGTATATCAATGGTCGGTTAATGAATTAAATACAGTTTTTACTTTGATATAACATACATTTGTATCTTGAAAGGAAATCCGTATATTTTTATCATCCGGTATTTGAGATTTGATAAAACATGAAAGGCAGAATTAATAATTAATCAATCTCTCATACTGAGATTCAGTCTTTCATTTTCATTAAGGCTTAACGTACCCTTACCCTTTAAAAAGATAAATACTCCTGAATGTATTTTGACCACTATTTTACGAAGGAACGAATTATCAAGTGGATGTTTCAATAAGAAATGTTTCCTTAGATGTAAAATTAACATAGAGGGGACAAGTGCTTCTTTTAGATACAGTTAATTCATCAAAATGTTATATATATGACGCTGCTTGATATATTCAAGTTTTATATTGTAAACTTCATACGAGTAACAGTCATTTTAGAAGTTTTAAACGAAACGGACTTTTTACTTTGAAACATTCACATAGAAGAATTGTTTTAACAGAGATTTTGTTTAGAATCTAAGATTATATGTTAACTCCTTAAAAGAAGAGTTTTAGACACGGAAACGAACAATACTCTCCATCCATTTGTGTCAGAATTTGAAACAACTTGAATAGGTAAGATATGTAAATTTGTTTTACTCGAGATAGAAAGTAATTATGATAATAAAAAATGAAATCAAAAGTTGCCGAGAATTTAATTGCTATGGTTATTGACAACAACATTTATTTTGTATTGTGTAGTAGTCGTGGCATGCATACCGTGATTAAGTAAGAGGTATACTGAACTGGCAACAACTATACTACTGGAATGGAGTGATATTTTGTTATTCTAAGGATTTGCCGAAAAACTATTGACCATTAAAAATAAATTGTGAGATATGAGTTTCTAGTGTGTGTTATATATTGTTTCTTAGCTTCTCTGTTTCTTGAAGTTTGATATTAATGTTCTGCTTTTTGTTTTACAGGACAGATCATCATAGAAGCCATTGTGTTTAAATAGGTTTAACTTGGTACTCTACGATACTCAAAATTCCATGGTGAATATATCATGATAATCTTCCTTTGAAGTCCTTTTGTGTAATAATCAGATATTCTTTGAGGATTTTTTAGCATAAAATTATACATTTTGAAAGTATTTTAATCGGGATATTGTTTATAATTTGTATTATCTTTTTATGTTATCAGTATTATTGTATATTCATTAGGGCTGAAGACGGATATATAATTTAAACAATTTAAGGGTGTAATATGGCCTCCTCCAAATTCAATCACCAGATTAGTGAATTAGAGCTAACGAACCTATATTTATTCATTTGCCTGTTTAGAAATCATTCTACAGATTAAATGTCTAAAAGAGGATTCTGGAATGTATGTGGACATGTTTTTCAGTTGGCATAGATAAATAATCATGACAGCGCAATAAAAATTTACAATAACTTGTTTTTAATAAGTCCCATTTTTTATCTTCATTCACTGAAATATAATTTGGTATTTGTACTTGACTCAGTTTATAACTATCGAGCTAGTAAAGTGGCCAATACGTTCAGGCGTGTGTTTCATAGTTCAGGAACATTTCATCGCATGCGTAGATTTGGTGTTACTAATTACAGTGTTATTTGGGATGATTACGAAAAAAAACTTACATATTTGACATGGAACATCATCTAGTGACCCTGTAACAAACTTGCTAAAATAATGTACCTGGGTTCGTAATTAACCCCGTCCGAGACATAAAATGTTTCATATAGATTTAAAAAGGAAAATTAAAAAACTTTTGCTTAAATGCACATGGTTTAGAGC
The DNA here is from genome assembly GCA_964023205.1 of Lutraria lutraria. Taxonomy (NCBI): domain Eukaryota; kingdom Metazoa; phylum Mollusca; class Bivalvia; order Venerida; family Mactridae; genus Lutraria; species Lutraria lutraria. Next base: position 31,875,160 of record OZ026841.1, on the reverse strand, counting down.
TTAGATGTTTGGCATGGAGCACCACCTAGAGGCTCTCTAACATAGTTTCTAAGTATGTTAGAAGGTCTAGATGATGTTCCATGTCAAATATCTAAGTTCTACACCATATGGTTTAAGACAATTAAATTTTTTTAATATTCTCCTTTTGGTTGCCACGGAAACCAGAGTTCTGCATGGAATGAGCTTTTTTATCATTTTCTTTGTAAATTGTCACCCAAAGATCGCTTCTGTGGAGTTTCTTCAAATTTGACACAGCCCTTTCAGAGGGGAAGTCCTTTGAAAATTTGAAGACGGACATACGGACGGACAACATACATAATAGCACGCGCTCCCTGAGTTTTTCGGTAATAACAGTAATGAATTATTATACGACACCGACGCGTAACTTTACATTTCAATGCATGATTGCTGTCAATTTCTTAAAAATAGGATGCCAAAATGAACTTTTAAGACAAAAAAATGTTAATATTCGAGTACTTACATAAATATAATGATCTATAGAATGCGTTTGACTGGGTATAAAGCTGTTATAATTACTTCATTTTAATGAATATATAATATTGTCATATAAATGAAGACTGAATAGAATTAAATTTTCAAAACGTGTTGAAAAAATATACATACTATTTATGAAATTGATATATTTGAATCTTGCCCATACACCCCACCATACTTTCGGCGTCAAAAAGAGGTTTTGGGACTCACTTTTTTTCCTTAGTTATTGTTCATTCCATAAAAGGAGAGATAATTAACTGTATTGTGTGAAAAAAATATGGATGTATTTTTTGGTAAAATTTTCTTCATATGCTAACCCGTGTCCTTTAGTGTCTGGCAAGCATCGAGTCACTTCTGTGAAACGTATTACAGAACAAATTTTCAGTTAACTTAAACAATCAAGTCCGTTAGGGGAATTCTTTTTTGACCCTTGAAATATTATTCATATTCAAGAACATTTTGTCCAAGACTTTGTGTTTGTGTTAATTTGTTGTAATTGTAACCGTAAAGTTTTAATTTCTTATTGCAAAAGGTTATCAGTGACCCGAACGGATTTTAGCGTCTAAGGAAGATAGATACCCCACTCTTCAAATAAATTTATTTTGATTGCTTTGTAGTTCCGAAAAACAGCAGAACCTTCAAAGGTGGTCTAAATATTGAAGTTTTACTATTCTCTAGGAGCCAGTCATGACATTAACAAGACCGTTGAAAATTTGATGTATCTGTTAATATTAACTGCATGAAAGTAACAGCCACTATACAAAGTTTTGATCAGAGCGTGATTCTTACTTTAGAGCAAACTTAGTAAAATTTAGTTTTTATAGAGACTTTACTTGGAATTTATTTAATATTTTTTTTAGATTATACGAGAACTTCATAAAAATGATTTTTTTGGACCCGGAAACAAACAATACTCTTCATCCGCTCATGTCAGAATTTGGACCAACTTGGCCAGGTAAGAAATTTCTATTGTTTGTTTATTTTTGTTGCTAATACCGTGTATATACAATGTACTTAAGATACTGAAAATGTAATCAAAATAAGAATTTGAATGCTATCTTTATTCACGACAACGATCATTGTTTCCTAGCTTTTAATGGTGTTTTCTTTTTTCCACAGGACAGAGCATCATAGAAGCCACAGTCTTCATGATTTGCTTTGTAATCTCCGTTACACAAAATTCCATGGTAAATATATTATGAGTATCTTACATAATTATTTGGAACAGTTACGGAAGGTTAAATAGACTTTTGTCTAAGTTAAGATAGTACGTAATATTAAACAGTTACCGTCCCTTTTATATATGAAAATGTATTTGTATTATTTTCTAGTAAATTGCGGGTTTTTTTTGTCTTAAAATATTGTTAGAAACAAAAGACTGGATGCAATACAATTTGAAATGTTTTAATTCAAAAAGCCTCAAAAAGATACGCCAATGAAAAGTACTTCGAAAATATTGATTATATCATTTAACCGTCATATATTGCTTAATAAAATATTTGGATGCATAATGTAAGAAAACAAAACATTTCGATAAGTTGACATGTCGTTTTAATATTAACACGTATATTAATTATTTTTTTAACGTAAGGTAGCTTGTATAAAAGATAAAACCTTGAAAAAAAATCAATCAAGAAATTTGAATAAAAACAATTGCTTCATCTAACATTAAACACAAAAAGGGCCGCTACTACACCGAAGTATAAAAAATGGGCAGTGGAAACACCAGATATCGTGCAGTGTTTGCAACCAAAGGCGTTTGGTTTGCGCATGTTTGTAGTTTGATGGATTTTTTCTAGCATTGCCTTCAAGTTTGCCGGCGGTTTCGTCATTTTCTTGTCGTCTTAGATTGCGGATGTTCGCAGTTCAGTATAAATACCTTTTTACAAAAATCATAAGTCTGTTTATGTAGCGAGAAGGTAATTTTAGATAACACTCCTATTTGATAACTTTGTCCGAGATTCTGTAAACATAGGATGGTACATGTACTGTTGAATTTAGGTGCTGCAATAATGACAATATACATCCCCCAAAAAGTGATGTAGCTCTGTTATCGTAAAATTTACTAAAAACATTGTACGTTATTTGCCTGTAGCGGAACGGCCATTTACGGTATGAACGACATGCTCCTTATCTTGTGCAATGTCTTCTCTGAAATTATATGTGTACATACTTAAAGTATCAATGGACTAGTTATACAGTCTACTTTGATATTGAGCACATGCTATAATGTTATAATTCGTATTCTTAATTTGTTTACAGATACTCGTTGCCATTTACCAAAGCGCAGCATTATGGATAGTTCCCTTCATGTTCGTTGCTAACCTTGCAGCAACAGATATCTTAATGTCAGCATCTTCTCCATTCTTCGCCGTCATACGAATAACTCGCCACTGGATCTTTGGTGATACACTTTGCAAGCTTATTATTTACTCAGCCTTTGTTTCAGGAGCATGTTGCAGTTTTACAATGATTCTGATAAGCATAGACAGGTATTACTGTGTTATAATAAATTCAAATTGGATAACACGAAAAAGGATCGCAGTTCTGTTATTAATTATTTGGGTAATGTCACTTGCTTTATCTGTCCCGACCATCTATTTTCGAGGTGCTAAAACTATAAATTTACAAAATGAAACATTTACAATATGTACTAATCAATGGTCGGGCATGTCAGTATTGTCTGATCGGGCTTATCCCAGTTTTATGATGTTTCTGTTCTTGTTCGGTCCCTCGACAACAATGGTGGTGATGTATGTCAAACTATATCGATTTATAAACGCAGCCAAATTGCGAGTGATTCAACAACGTTCACAGTCAAAGGAGGGAACAAGACGGCAATTGCGACTGGTCAAAATGTTCACAGTTATCGTGTTACTATACCTCATGAGGCTGCTCCCTTGGATCGTTTCATCAGTACTGCGGGGATATTTCTCCATTTCATCTACGGGGCATGTATTAACAGTCATGACGGTAATGAGTACTACATGCATTAATCCAATTGTTTATGGATATTTTAATAACCTTTTACGAAAACGACTTCGACGAATACTTTGCTGCAAGTAAATTCGGAGGACTTAGAAAAGAAAACTATTTAAAGAAAGTTGATATTCATTGTCTGTCGTTTGTGAAAGATTCCGATTTGGGGCGTGTTGTATTTAGACGTAAAACATGTTTCTTTGTATAAACCACGATGTTATTGTTAACGATGATCTATTTCCGGATACTACTATATCGTGACTTACACATACATGATGGAATGATGTCTTACTAATGCTTACTATTTTCTTTTGAATATAAAGCTTTAAAACAATATCAAAACGCTGGTTTTTTATACCCCCAGATATGAAATATATGGGGGATATATTGGATTCACGCTTGACAGTACGTCGGTCGGTCCGTGCGTCTGTAGATACAATTTGTCCGGACAATTTCTCAGCAATTACTGACAGGAATTCAATGAAACTTTACAGAAGTGATCAGTAGTAAGTCTAGTTGTGCATGGTGATACCATTTTTGTTTGGATTAATGTTTTTATGCAGTATATACAATAAGCAAATTTTGTCCAGACTATTTGTCATTAACTACTGACAGTCATACAATGAAACTCCACAGTAGTGATCAGTGGTAAGCCTAGTTGTGAATGCTCAAACGGTTGTTTGTTTGGATTAATTTTCACTGAGTTATAGCCCTTTGTTTTTTTATAAAGTGTATACAGTAGGCAAATTTGTCCGAACTATTTCTTATTAACTATTTACAGGAATTCCATGGAACTTAAAAGAAGTAATAAATAGTTAGCCTAGTTGTATATGTATTAAGCTTGTCTTGTTGGCCCCTTGTTGTTGTTTTTTGTGCAGTGTATATACAATATCTCAGCAACTACTCGGGGATTCAGTGAAATTTCACAGAAGTTATAAAAAGTAAGCCAAGTCGTGCATGCAATAACCAGGTTTTGTTTGGATTAATTTTCACTGAGGTATGGTCCTTTGTTTCATACAATTGGTAAATTTTGTCCAAACTATTTCTTAGCAACTACATGCAGGAATTCAGTGAAACTTCTTAGAAGTGATAAGTTGTTCGCCAAGTTGTGCATGTCCTCAATAGGCTTTGTCTAAGTCAATTTTAATGAGTTATGGCCCTTTGTTATATTTATATAATTTGTATTTAGGATATTTCTAAGCAACAATTTCCAGGCATTAAAAAATGAAAATGTGTTACATTTCTCTTTGTAAAATGTAACGGTAACTATGGAAAGCGGCATCTGGGGGTATTCATCACCTCTAGTGATAGTCTTATTCTAACGTAGATATATAATACTTTTCGCTTGCAGTTTACCTAAGTTTTATTACCCATCTTAGCCAAACAATACTATATAACGTGACGAAAATAGATCAAGTAATTTCGGTCCCTTCTTTTTTACATTAAAGCCTTGTGAACGCCTTTGATGTGTTCCGACAAGTTTCCTTTTTATGTTTCCTCGTCATGAAATGAATACTTGGAGTGTTGTTGAGATTCAAATTAAAATCAAGATAGTCCCGGGCATATTTATTTACAATGCAGTGCTACTAAGTACTGGCATAGTATGTTGTAAACACATGTGCATGTACATTTAATATTATTTTATAACGTTTTTAACACAGTATAGTACTTACACCGAAGTGTGAATTGAGTTGTTTTCATATTTGATAGTCCTAAGGTTCAACAAAGAAACATTAATCGATGAAACTAAATTCGAGTTGTCATTCTTTCTTAACAAAAAAACAAGGTAAAATATCACGTATAGAAGTTCGTCCTTACGCTTCAGTAACCGATACATGTAGATTGCTTGAAGGAAAGGCCAAATACATGTTGTAGTTATTTCCCTTTATGATAACATGGAATGAATACAAACAAATCCTTATCATCATGTTCTTAGCAGAAGACAAGTAGCTGACACTTTTCTCTCGAAATAATCGTGTATATTTATAATTGTGTTGTCAGTATACTCATTTGTTTGTAAGTAATTTTGCAAAATTGAAATTCGTAATATTGTAATTTTATGTACATTAATATTGTATTTGCAATTAACATGTATTGTTTGTGTCAAAAGAAGTGTTGAATTGAAATTGTACGTCTGATTAAAAGATATGCTACGCGCTTATGACAAAATGGAGGCATTTCCTTTTTTATCAAATAATCATTGTTTCACACAATATTTGTACACATTTAAATCAACCGTACAGATTAAAACTCATTTATTTGTATGTCATATTGTGTAACGTCGTACTAACTGTCGGTGTCATTTGGCGACATTCCAATTTTAAATTCACAGATGAGGAAGACAGCAGTCTAACATTTGTGTAGAACCGTCGACCTTCCATAAATTAACTGGACATTGTTCTGTCATCAATAAACTGAGAAACCCAGTGGTAGAAGGTTGAACATGAGACACATTTATCAGAAAATCTTTGACAAGCGTTTAAAAAATGTGGCAGGGCTATTCACCTTCTGAAACCATGAACTTTTTTACAGAGCGATGTTCTACTAACAAAGAGTCCATGATAGCCGAAACACATATCATACATCGATGGGCAAAAATGTGTATACACAATTATCATTGAAAGTAAACTGACCAAGTTATTGGCGAAAGAATGTAGTTTTCATCGATGTATAATGTGTTTATATAGCTGCCCGTAAAAAGACATGAGCATGATAAGTCCGGATACTTTCTGACCGTCCCTCGTAGATATAGCATAACTTTATCTGATGTAAAAAGTAGATACTGTTTTAATTTTATAGTAGTTCATGAATTACTTTCACGTCGCAAGATAATGCGCGTTATGCAGTTATTATCACGTTTGATATAATCAAGACAAACATTCGCTTACGACATATCTGACACTTTCCACCTTTTTCACATGGACATATAGGCAGAATGAAAACGTTTTGAACATTTTTTAAAAAACTTTGCATGATGATCGAAACATTTTAAGCGCAACCAAATGGGGATCTCGGTGCTTGTTTTTGAGTTATTTGCCCCTGGATATGATTGGGCTTAAAATATCAAGTTGTAATGCGGAAGAATATAGTAATCCGGCTTAAAAATAAATAGTTTTATAATTGCGAGGTGTTAATATCACAGAGGCCGCTAAGTGAGATTTCACCATGTTTTCTCATGGGCAACAAATACTAGTACATATACGGTATAAAGTATGTATATCTGAATGTTAGGCTCGTCTGCATAAGGGACACGTGCGTTGAAAGCATGGTCTATAATGATGTATGAAAGCCGAGATTGACCATACGGACCAAAAAATCATTTATATAATTATCATACACACACGTAATATTATACAACGGCTACTAATTCCGAAAACGACATAATAATTATGCAACAATTTAGTTTAGTGCTTCGTAACTTTTTTAAGAATGTCTAAAATTTCGAATTACTTGTGTTTTCAGCTAGCTTATGCATTTTACCAGAGACATAGATAACAGAGGTAAGCAACTTCAGTTATTACCTATGTAATGTCGCGTGTGATTATTACTTTCCCCAAAAATTGCTAATAGTGTAGCAAATAAAAATTCTTACATACTGATATCATATTGATAAGTTTACATTTTCTAAAAGTTCATCATTCAAAGTATTGCCGCAGAGTTTTTCAAATATTAATCTTGATTAATAGGTTAATCATTTTTATTACACCCCTGTATATACCACCTACTTATGCCATTTTTGTTTTCAAAATATCTACTGGTACCAATTTGTTTTCAGGCCGAATACATTCTAGTAGGTATAGCTAAACATCAATTGAAAAAATATAACAAATATTATATCCAACAGAGATTTATATATATAAATTTATATATGTAATGTTATTTGTTTTTTGAGTTTCACCTGCTATAAAATTTACGACATGCTGTCTCATGTAATATTCTTAGTTGCCTATCTCTGCTATCTACTTCTCTGATTATACCACACACAATTTATAAGCATTATGTCCTATTCAAAACAATAATCGCTAAATGTGCGTGAATAGAACATTCCTGGATATTCTTTAGCATTGGATCATTGCATTTTAGTGATACCATTGGTCATTCCAAGATCTGGTGTTTTAGATGAATGAACAGGGCGTCCCCCAAAGAACGGGGCCCTAAACTGAAGAATTATATTTGTTAACATATTTTGATTTAACTAAAATAACAGCTGGATTTTGCACAAGTGTTCAAAAATTTAGAACAGGCTATAATTTAATAGCAGGTGCTTAAAACAGGAAGTGACGCCATCATTGAAATTTCGATGTCATTTCCTACATGTTATGTCAACATCATCTTCAAAATGGCGTCTGTTAGCGTCAGTTAGTACTCGTTCTCAAGCTGTATAATGTAAAGAGAACAAGGATACAAAGTTGAAGAAATAATGCCAATATCAGGAAAATCAAAGAAGTTTGTTATGAAATGGTGGAAAAGAGGTCAAAACGGAGACTTTTCACGAAAACAAGGATCTTGGATGTCCAAGTAAGATTTCATCAAAACGATTGAAAGTGCGAGGTTCATGAGAGGAAAGTCATCAAGTACGAGTATATCAAATACCCGAAGACTGAAATTCGATGAACAGGATATATATAAAGTTTAGTAAATTAATTGATTATTTTAAACAAACGTGTACAAGTCTTCCCCAAGAATACTACCCTCCCTTTAACCTCCTAACCCAAACCCTAACAAATACACATGACCTAAAAGCAAAACATGATGGACCAACCCAACATTGCCAAGAGGGTCCGACGATCTTAAGAGGGGATATAAAAACGAAAAAAAAAATAAACGTAATAAATGATAAATGTTTTCTTTGAAATGATAAATTATTATGATATCCATTGATTTCACTTTTCTTTTCAGTTTAAATGAAACCAAGTCACAATTATTTTGACAAAAATAAAATAACCATGTACATGTATTTAAAAAATATGCTGACTTGCACATGGTTTCGGAAAATATTACTCGCTTGTTTCAGTTGATAATAATTCGTCTTTCAAGCCATAAACAGTGCTCAACATTAGAATTCACAAATTATATGAAAATGAATCAATATTTAGTTCATCCAGGATGTCGATATCCTTCTTTTAGTTTCTCCATAAAGTAAACAAACAATCGGCTCCATGTGTCAGCCACTGCGGGCGTAAATTCTGTACCTAAACTTCTCTCCCATTGCCACATGAGTGCATCATAAAATACGTCAAAATATTCCAGTTTAAATCCTTCGTAATGCTTATGTTGACGCCCCAGTAGAATTAACAACTTTGAAAGCTTGCTGCCTTCACTGTCAATGCCATCAAAATTGTCTATAGCCGCTCCTATCGCAAGCATGAATCTTCTCGCGTGACCTTTTATTGTAGCATTCCGCGCCAACTCTGAAAGCCGAACATTGTCAACATGAAATAATTTCTTCGTTTGAGGACACGTTTCAAATATTCTAAGAAACACTTGTAATCCATTCCCCTGAATATCACACATTATACGGTTCCATGTATCTTTAACTAGTTTAGTCACATCATCGGATATGCTTAATGCACATGCGTTCGCATGCGTCACTCTTATTTCAGGATTATATCCTTTGACATTCGCCATTTTGTGCTCATCTGATATCTTTGAAAATGCAAATGAACTTGTACAACCCATTTCAAAGTATTCAACGTTATTCGTTGTAACACCAGCTAACTCTTCTAAAATATCCTTTTCAATTTTACGATGTACTGTGAATGGAGTGTACTTTTCCTGCCACAGCTGTCAGTGAAGCAAGTTACTGAGATAATTATACACAATTATGCCAGCAGACGACAATCAGACGGTAGATATCTGCGTAATATCTTCAGATTATTTCCTGTTCGTGAGGAAAACTTTGAATTCCTTTAAAGATCCTCAATTCATTGTACATAAATGTACATCATGTCCACACGATTGTAGTTAATTGATATTAGTTCTCTTCCGCTAAATATCATAAAATAATGATGTATGGTACTAGCTCCTAGCAAAGCATTCTGGTCTTGATTTTGATTATCTATTTGCTTGTCACACAATTTGTGTAATTCACCTGAGTATTTCTACTTAACAATATGTTTGTTTGCTTCCAAATTGTAATTATTGAAAGTTAAAAGCACTATTTAATGTGTCGTCGTGCTCGTTTTTGATTATCACGTCTCTTCCCTTGTGTTCTCGTTGGAATTGTTTTGCTTTTAAATAAGTCAATGACATTGTAGCTTAATTTGTAATCAGCACTCCTGGGTATTAGTGTCCATAATAACAGCAAATCAAAGCTTGACTGTCAAAACGCAATAAGTAACGTTTATTTCCAATCAAATATTATTCCCGAAAGAATATTCAATTAAAGCATTTTCCAGGCAATCTGGGTATTTTATACAACAGCACACATCCGCATCAGAAGTTTGCCAGTAGTAATCTATTCCGGCCATTTTTTTCTGATAACTCGGCACGTAGCAAATTCGTCACTCCTCATTATGTTAGATAGATCTAACTGTTTGATCGACACGTTTTCACACTCAATGTTGGCATGCAAATAAACTGTAGCAAATTTTCAAATAAATATGCCACACCGTCGTACGATAATAACAGAGCAAATCCATTAATCGTATTGTGTTCATTTATTTTATTGGAAAAATAACATCACCGTATTGCAATGTTGACAGTAATGACATCGACGTCTGGGATTAGGGTTGCACGCACGTAATTCTCCGATTACAGTTCACCGACAAACAAAACGTTTTCCTTGTCTTTATAATTTTGTTTATCAAGAATATTCAGTTATACATGTAAATGGTCACGTAGCTAAAATAAATAAAAACATTTTTTAAAAAGTTATTGATAATCGACTTTGTTCATGAATCTATTTCTTTAAAGTGTATAAAGCTATATCTGACAGTCATTTAATGTCAAAATGATTATTTGCATCGTTTTTAGTATCATACTAAACGACCTTTATTGCAAATTTAAACTGTGGATGGGCTCCGTGTACTTTGATTCAATCGTCGAAAAAATAGACGATTCTTATATTTTCATTCGTAATTAGACAAAACGGAAGTCTACGGAAATATTTACGGATGCTCTGTTGCAACCAAACTTGTAATAAAAACCAAACTTGTAATAATTATTACAAGTTTGGTTTTTATTACAAGTTTGGTTGCAAGATCCAACCAAACTTGTAATAACCAAACTTGTAATAAAATTTTCAAGTTGAAGTAAGATTTTACTTTTGCACTCATTAACTTACCAATGTGTTCCGCCTTATTAATTAGCACGTGTTGACCTAATTAAGGTCACTAGCGCTTGAAATGACCTTCATTTTTTATATTCAATATATCATCTATACATACAGTCAAACATTTAATAATTATTACAAGTCTGGTTTTTATTACAAGTTTGGTTGCAAGATCCAACCAAACTTGTAATAACCAAACTTGTAATAAAATTTTCAAGTTGAAGTAAATATTTTACTTTTGCACTCATTAACTTACTGATGTGTTCTGCCTTATTAATTAGCACGTGTTGCCCTAATTAAGGTCACTAGCGCTTGAAATGACCTTCATTGTTTCATATTCTATATACCATCTATCCTATTACAGTGAAACTTGTATAATTATTACAAGTCTGGTTTTTATTACAAGTTTGGTTGCAAGATTCAACCAAACTTGTAATAACCAAACTTGTAATAAAAAATTTAAGTTGAAGTAAGATTTTACTTTTGCACTCATTTACTTACCAATGTGTTCCGCCGCATTAATTAGCACGTGCTGACCTAATTAAGGTCACTGGCGCTTGAACTTATCTGCTTTTTAGCGAAGGTGTCTAACCTCACTTTTGATCGTTATTTCTTGGCATGACGTATTAATTATTCTGATGATTCTGTGGAAACTCTTTGACCCTTCGGGTGAAATCTACAAGCGTAGAAAATCAAGACCACGCCAACTTATAGTGAATTTGTGTTGTTTAATGTGTACTTCTTTTGGTTGTGAAATTTAGAAAGTAAAAATATACGAAAATGTATTCTTCTGCGGTCGAAATAAAGTTATAAATCGTTCCTGACAAACATTTTACATTTATTTGAATTGATAGACAGTAGATATGAGTAAATGCGTAATTTATTTAGCTGACCTAATATCAACATTTTAATGCGTGCCCTAATTTGACTGCTAGGTGATAAGTGGTGTTCACACGGTACTATAACGGCAATTTAGGAATTAAATAAAAATCCTGCATCATTACATCAAAGACACTTCGCGACTGTCTTTTTGAAGACATTTCTTGTTTCATATTCTATATACCAATATGGTCCATATCAATTTACTTTAAAATATAGCGATATTGGGTGGAACCGTACCGGTACATGTATTGCTTTAAACAAAATATCTCCCTTAAGCAGTTGGCCAACCTAAACGAAACTTTACAGGTATGTTCCTCCATGAAGCTCTATCAAAACTTTGGTTGCCATGGCAACCGATACAAAAAACTTTAAAACTCTTTTTGTCCGACCCTCTGGGCCTACAGCTTAGATATCTAATGTGTACCATTGTCTATTGAACCTCTACAAAGTTTGTTCAAATCATTTCCCATTTTCCCATTCTTTTAAATGCTAAAAGTATAAATACTATTTTTCGGCAAATTAGATTACGTATAATAATTTATATTCGTCATGTTTACCGTATATGAATTATATTTTGCAAAATTGTTCGTTGTGTTAACATTTTGATGGTAATAATATGCGATTGTATTGATGTTTTCGGCTTTAATGTTGACCCAGCCAGCATCACTATGTCGGCCCGACGGCGGCTAAAGAGCGGAATATCGACAATATTTGTCAACGTCAATCCTACATAGGGCCGACGTAGGTGGATTTTATAAAAAGTGTGTATTACACTTGGTGTTAACTTATTTAAGTTCTAACCTATTCAGTAGACATGAATATGTAAAATATAAATGATAAACACGATTAATCTGACTTTTTACATTCGTTCAAATCTCAATGTCTAGTAGATGTCGGCTTGATGTAGGGCCGATGTAGACGAATGTATTTTGTCATTAATGAGTTAACTGTTTTTACATAATCAATGAGGCAAATGAAAGAAGTGAAGAAGCAAAACGTTAATTTTGCATTATAATGTAAGTATTCATTTACATTTTGAAATCTTAGATTACTTGTTACAAGATTTAAGTATCTAGGTCAACCGCCTGCATTAGTCATTTAGTGCTGACCGCCATATTTGAATTTCTTGAACTAGTGTCAGCAGCAGGTCGGATAGATTTCATGAAAATAACAAGTTTTCGTTGCAAGAAACATGTCAGTGAGTTTGGAAAATTACTTTAAAAGGCATACATCAACAACAGCGGGTGGATATTGACAGTAAAGTAATTATCTTGGGAACTTATTTTAGCTTGTTGCTTTATTGTCATATGTTTTCGCGACTGTCTATAACAAAAGAAAATTGCTCATGTTACTAATTTCATGTTTATGCAGATTATCTACATTCAAGGAATTTTATGTTATTCATTTGATTTCATTGTTTTACCATAATGGTTTATTTACACCAAAGACCAATGACCAGTATGTACTCAGTCTAATAATTAAATTCAAAATTATTTCTAAATCTTTGTGTAAAATTACTCTTATTTCCATTTGTCTCTTGTTTTAGCTCCTGACCAGCAGATTTGTACAACTATACAGTATAAAAAAGATGAAGCAGAATTGGTTTTTAAAGTACAGAAAGTGCACTAAGTTGCTAAATAATATATTAAACATGATTGATTGGAGACAATTATGCACTTAGAAGTTAGAGGATTCAAGGAATTACAACTTTTATTAAATGACAGGTATGTGGGGCTTGTATGGTAAATATATATCAATTAGCAATTAGACATTGAACTTTCAACTGCTCATATTAATTTATTCTGTATAAATAATGAATGCATAAATAATTATTCTAAAAAGTTCTAATTATAAATAATATTTTAAAATAATATATATTGATGGAAATAAGATCTACCTATAGACTCTATTATATAGGAGTGTACAAGTATAAATCATGTCATTGTTCTGTTAATGTTGTTAATTTTTTAGTATGACTAGATACCATAGATTGTTATAAGGTACATGTTTGAAATACAATGAATATGTTGTTTTTGAATTTGATTTTATATTTTACAGGTCAACTATCAGGGAAGGATAGCAAAGACACAGCATGGCATACACATGGATTTAGTAGTTAGTCGCCAGAGAGTGTGTCGGACTATACAATGGTTATGTTGCAAGTTGGCAATATACTAGTAACATTCATTGTAAGTTACAAATGTAATTATTATCTCATATATATCATATATATAAATATATCTTGTATACCACAATTAGATATTCAAGATTTTAAGCTTGATTACTCTTAGTTGCTGTGTGATATATTGTAATTTGTAAATTGGCTGGGATATTGGCTGGGATATTCACCAGCTCGATCAGCTTAGTTGGTAGAGCATCTGACTTGTAAGCAAGAGATCGCGGGTTCGAGCCATGCATCGGGTACATTATTTTCCTCTCCCTATTACATTTGATGCCGTTAGTATGAGACTAGCCTCGAAATCCTTTTTTTTAATAAAAAGGAAGGAGCAATGTGGCGGTGTGATACATAATAGTAATACATTGTATTTATGAATTGGATGGGATATTCACCAGCCCGATTAGCTCAGTCGGTAGAGTATCTGACTTGCAAGCAGAAGGTGGCGGGTTTGAGTTCTCGCATTGGGTACATTATTTTCCTCCTATTACAGCAGTATGATTTAATTTGAACCTAATTATCTACATGAAATAGGAAACTATTTGGCTAATTGCATTAGTTAAAGGAAATGAATTGTGCTAATTGTATGTTTTTAAATACTGTGTTATCAATTTATTGATTAATTATATTGTAGCTGAAGCTGTACAAAGGACAATTCAAAGTGTTTAGGAAGCTGATGTTAAGGTGGTGTTGAGACAGTGCCTATGTAGTATGTACCAACAGTGATGAGGGATAGTGGAAAAAGAAGCAAACAATAATATCAATCTACTATAAACAATTACATGAATGACCAAAATGAACTTTTATAGTGTTTTTAAGTTTTTGGTTAAGACTTTTGGAAGATATATACAGTGTATTTTTAATTTGTTACTTAGCATTAGTAATTTTGCATTTGTTTATGTATGAGTATGATTAATTGTGTGAATAATTAAATTTAGAAGTGCCAAATAGTACAATATCACTGACCACATTCATATTTTAAACATAGGATTTCCAGAGTAATTAGTTATATATTGATTTCTTATTGTATTTTTCATTCTTTATGTATTTGGGTTTCATTTTAGCTTAATTGTCATAACATGAAATACATTAGATAGTGGAAACATAGCTAGAATTTGAATATATTTTTTATCATAATGGGTCTGGGACTCTATTCCAGTTCATACCCTATGAACTTTCAAGAGCTACATTAAGACTCGTGTATATCATTTTTCTACTGTTATATTTTGCCCCATAATTTAACAATTAAGCACTTGTTGGTTTTTTTAAAGAAAGAGAGCAATATTAATCTAAACTTAGTATTAAACCTTAAATTTTACTTTGAAATTATTTCTATTTCATGGAAGGAGTGTCTGGATTTTGAATACTAATCTGGAGCCCAGTCCCATAATTAAGATCATAAGATGTACATGATCACCATGATGTTGATTAAATAAATATAGAAAATACTCTATTTATTTTGTTATCTTAATGAAAAAGACCCGTTAGAAATTAACAAATATATGAAATAACTTGTAGTAGCTTTGTAACCAAACTCTCTCACTCGGGCTAGTTTGACTGTTTCCTCACATGACAGCAGACTATGATCCATGTATGAACAAGTATGAGTTTATACAATATTTATCTTACTAGCTTCTGTTCGCAGTAGGTCTATACCAGTATTTTAGGGGTCATTAAAGCGATTCCTGGAATATCGGCAGAACAACGGATAAATGTCGGGGAAATCCTGTCGGGCCGACATCGAGCCGCGTTGCAAATTCGAGGCGGGTCGATGTCGGAACGATCAAGATGCCGATGTAGGGCCAACATTGATGGCAATATCGGCTTGATGTCGGGCCGACGTAGTGATGCTGGCTGGGGAATGATTTTCAGAGGTAGTAAAACAAATAATTACGAACTCTGCCCTAACGATTTGTAACCCTACAGCATACCAAAAACAGTTTCATTCAGTAAAGAAGTCCAGGACTAACAAATACACGCAGATGTGAGACAAGATCAGAAGTTCAGTATACAGTATAACAGTTTATATAATGATGAGAGCGCTGAAGGTCACATAGAGTTCTAAGGTCATAATTTTGGTCTTTTCGGCGTGTCCACTTACTTAGAAGTTACTACTAATATTAACCATCTTTAGACGATGTGTCACGTGCAACCCCAATTGCTGTAGCTCGAAGGTCAAAGTCACACATAGGGGTTAAAGGTATAAAATCGGTAATTCTATTTTATGTCCGCTCAGTAACTTTGTCATACGTTGAAAGATTTCGGACATTCTTGACAGAAATGTCTACGAACATGTGACGGTGTGTCATGCGTAAGACCAAAGGAAACAAGTCAAGATTACATCTAAAAGTGTTTCTGATAAACGCCACTTCCATCTTGTTTTTTACGACGACTTTTTAGCTTCTTCTGGAGTTTAAAATAAGTTTCATTTGCGCGAAAACACGGAGGAATTATCGCTAAAATTATCACACAACGTTGCGCTCCGCTAAGTGGCGCTTTTTTGGTTACCATGGAAATATCATTTGAATATATCATTTCTGCATTAGCCAATACCTTAAGAGATGTTCATGCAATGTTTGGAAACTTTTTTAGCTATTGATGACTTACTTAGATGCCATGGGCTCCATAACTGTCATGGTTCTCGTTCCCACTCTCACTCTATTGTGTGCTACGGAAACCTAGTTTTGCATAAAATAGTTCTACTTTCGGCTTTCGCTCAATAGGTCAGTAATTTCTCTACAGACGTATGCATGCATTTGCATTAATCTACTATTGTTGTGTGTGTTATATGTGACTTTTTGACATGATATGTAAATGTTAAGGCTTTATATCCATAACGCGTATCGATCGATACTATCTACTTCGATAAATTCTAAAAATAGAATGTGCGGTTTTCCCGTCAAAGTGCAGAGAACAGAATGGCGGTACACAAAAATTTGCGAGGAAATAAGCTATTAATAACAGTTATTGTTAAATTGATTGCACTTACTAAGTCGGTTCAGTGTGTTAAGGGTATTTTGGTGTTAAGGATCGTAAGGGAAGTCGGCGAAATCGTGCGATGTCGGTATATTACGTAGCGAGATCGGAAAATGTCGCCGTATATAACGGCTCGTTTCCGATGAGTGCGGGTCAAAACGGCCCACTTAAAAAACGGGCCATTACCATAACGGCCTAATTCCATATCAGTTCGTACTAAAACGGACTGTACTTTAATGTTGTTCTACATGGAGTTAAATAAACATTATTTTCAATATGCATCAGAAAATAAGTGTAGGAATGCTGATCAACAATAAAAAGATAAAAGAAAATGACGAACTGTTTACAATTCTTGGTTTAATAAATGGCACGTGCACTGAATGCTGTTAAAGAGTATGCTTTTGTCTTTAATGTCATGTAGCATTATTGTGTATTGTACTAAATCATAAATTGTGTTTTATGGCTGATATGTGGTCATAATCAAGATATATTATTAAAAAGGGGTGTTTTGAAGAGCTTTTCGGTATATATTATATCTGTAACTATGTCAATAACAATGCTAATTTTGATACCAATAGATTCGGAAAATTATTGGCTGGATAATGGGCTACATGAAAAAAAATCGAAACATCTGATAACTTAGATAACCTTCATGCAAGGTTGGTGAAATTTGGTATATGAATATCAGAATATGTTCATAAATAGATGGCAATATTGAGATAGTGTATGGTAATTCCTAAACATGAATATCCATCGACTGTACAGTTCCCAATTGAGGATTTCTCCTAACAGTCATTGTTGTGTTGCGAGCTACACCAGCGACTTGTCTCATATGGAAAATCAAGATCCGACAGCACTTTCAGTACTTTGAATTTTTAGGGTACGTTGACGTCTGAAAAAGTACCATTTTTAGAAACAAAGTTCCTACAGGTATATACCTAATTTTGTTTTAACAAAACAGTGACGCCTCTCATCCGCCTTGAAAAATAGTACCATTTGTTGTATAAGAATACATTGCAGACGTTTTTGATAAAAGTTGGAGATATTTTGCAAAATTCTGTCCATTTTGAAAGCAGGTAAAATATTTTGGCGATTTAAACAGTAAAACTAAAAAGTATGATAAATAAGTGTTCATCCACACCAAAGTTCATTCATAATCTGTCCAGGTAATAAGATTTACTGCATACTGAAAATAGTTTCATTTTCAAAAGTAGTGCCACAATCTCAGTGTAGAGAGATTACATAATGACACAGTGTCAGAAGTTGAGTACAGACGGTTTATATACAGTTAAATTTGTGTATACAAATCAAAGAGCTGAAGGTACTGAATTTGTTTTATTTTGTTGTACACCGCAAACGAAGTTTGAGAGGGTGTGTATTGGAGTCGGTCGGTTGGTCGGTCGGTCCGCCCGCATACATTATCACAAGTTTTTTAAGCGAACTTCTTCCATATCCATGAAGCGATTGCAATGAACTTGAAATATGTTATGTCTTTAATCTTATTTACTTCGTTCCCGATATTCTCGAGATTACAGAACATTTTCTATTATAAGATATTTTGAGATACCTTTTGATGATACTTTTCATATTTGCATTTTTGTTAGAAATTTCAGAATAAAATTCCATAAAGACCCTGCTTTCTCTCATATAAAAAAGTTGTTTCCAAAGAAATTGGTTAGGTCGGCACATGCTAATTAATACGGCGGAACACATCAGTAGGTTAAGGAACGCAAAAGTAAAATATTACTTCAACCTGAAAATTTTATTATAAGTTTGGTTATTACAAGTTTAGTTGGATCTTGCAACCAAACTTGTAATAAAAACCAGACTTGTAATAATTATTACAAGTTTGATTGTAAGATAGATGGTATATAGAATATGAAAAAATGAAGTTCATTTCAAGCGCTAGTGACCTTAATTAGGTCAACACGTGCTAATTAATGGGACGGAACACATTGGTAAGTTAATGAGTGCAAAAGTAAAATCTTACTTCAATTTGAAAATTTTATTACAAGTTTGGTTATTACAAGTTTGGTTGGGCCTTGCAACCAAACTTGTAATAAAAACCAGACTTGTAATAATTATTACAAGTTTGATTGTAAGATAGATGGTATATAGAATATGAAAAAAATGAAGGTCATTTCAAGCGCTAGTGACCTTAATTATGTCAACACGTGCTAATTAATGCGACGGAACACATTGGTAAGTTAATGAGTGCAAAAGTAAAATCTTACTTCCATCTTGAAAATTTTATTACAAGTTTGGTTATTACAAGTTTGGTTGGATCTTGCAACCAAACTTGTAATAAAAACCAGACTTGTAATAATTATACAAGTTTCACTGTAATAGGATAGATGGTATATAGAATATGAAACAATGAAGGTCATTTCAAGCGCTAGTGACCTTAATTAGGGCAACACGTGCTAATTAATAAGGCAGAACACATCAGTAAGTTAATGAGTGCAAAAGTAAAATATTTACTTCAACTTGAAAATTTTATTACAAGTTTGGTTATTACAAGTTTGGTTGGATCTTGCAACCAAACTTGTAATAAAAACCAGACTTGTAATAATTATTAAATGTTTGACTGTATGTATAGATGATATATTGAATATAAAAAATGAAGGTCATTTCAAGCGCTAGTGACCTTAATTAGGTCAACACGTGCTAATTAATAAGGCGGAACACATCAGTAAGTTAATGAGTGCAAAAGTAAAATCTTACTTCAATTTGAAAATTTTATTGCAAGTTTGGTTATTACAAGTTTGGTTGGGCCTTGCAACCAAACTTGTAATAAAAACCAGACTTGTAATAATTATTACAAGTTTGATTGTAAGATAGATGGTATATAGAATATGAAAAAAATGAAGGTCATTTCAAGCGCTAGTGACCTTAATTATGTCAACACGTGCTAATTAATGGGACGGAACACATTGGTAAGTTAATGAGTGCAAAAGTAAAATCTTACTTCCATCTTGAAAATTTTATTACAAGTTTGGTTATTACAAGTTTGGTTGGACCTTGCAACCAAACTTGTAATAAAAACCAGACTTGTAATAATTATTACATGTTTGACTGTATGTATAGATGGTATATTGAATATGAAAAAAATGAAGGTCATTTCAAGCGCTAGTGACCTTAATTAGGTCAACACGTGCTTATTAATAAGGCGGAACACATCAGTAAGTTGATGAGTGCAAAAGTAAAATCTTACTTCAACTTAAATATTTTATTACAAGTTTGGTTATTACAAGTTTGGTTGGGCCTTGCAACCAAACTTATAATAAAAACCAGACTTGTAATAATTATTACAAGTTTGATTGAAAGATAGATGGTATATAGAATATGAAAAAAAATGAAGGTCATTTCAAGCGCTAGTGACCTTAATTAGGTCAACACGTGCTAATTAATGGGACTGAACACATTGGTAAGTTAATGAGTGCAAAAGTAAAATCTTACTTCAACTTGAAAATTTTATTACAAGTTTGGTTATTACAAGTTTGGTTGGACCTTGCAACCAAACTTGTAATAAAAACCAAACTTGTAATAATTATTACAAGTTTGGTTTTTATTACAAGTTTGGTTGCAACAATGCTCCCGAAGTTTGACAGATTCGATACATTCGCACAATCGCAAACGTCAAACAGCAAATTCAGTAAGTAATTACCGTTGTTTATCGTCATAACTTCATTGTTAACTGGGTCATGGTTATAATTAAAAGAATTTAACTCTAGTTGACTTGAAATGCAGTTTGTATCGATTTTAGCATTGCATAAAGTCTAAAATTCTATCGAATTGGCGTGAAAATCTGAAAGGGGCTCCAACGGGGTTCAACACTGTCATTACTCGTTTGTTTATTATTTTACATTTAGGAATCGCTAAATTTGCTCAAATTACTCTTTTGAGGTATTTCAGCTAAGAGTTTTATACAAAATGTATGTATGGTGAATAATAATGTTTATTTGTGCGTTATCATCAACTTACATTGTATGATTGCATTCATCTCGCACATTTCAACCCAATTCAATAACAAATCATTCTTTCAGAATCAGATGAAAAAATACACTATGTTTGCATAAAATTCGAATTTCTGTTCCATTTATAACAGTTGTCTGCTCAATTTAATGCAAGTTCTATTTGACCCTGATCCTTCAAACTACATGTGGAGCAAAGACCTACT
The DNA here is from genome assembly GCA_964023205.1 of Lutraria lutraria. Classification (NCBI taxonomy): domain Eukaryota; kingdom Metazoa; phylum Mollusca; class Bivalvia; order Venerida; family Mactridae; genus Lutraria; species Lutraria lutraria. The sequence goes on along the minus strand of OZ026841.1, from coordinate 31,854,199 downwards.
ACATACATTGTACATAGTATAGGTGTAATAGGAGGAAAAATAATGTACCATATGCGGGTCTCGAACCCTCGACCTCCTGCTTACCAGTCAGATGCTTTACCTACTGAGTTAGTCAGGCTGGTGTATATCCCAGCCAATTTATAATACAATATACCACACCGCTACATAGGTCTTTGTCTGGAGGTTAGGCCTAATAGTCAAGTTTTCTGTGATTACTCATACATAATGCTCATCCAGGTGAAATACATACTGATACAGTATACCTCTTGTTTCTGTACTAATTTGAACAGTTTGGTGCATCATTATGCTTATTAATGTTTATTAATAACTGATGTATAAATATAATAAATGATTTAACTAACACATTCACAGCTTCATGAGAGCGCTATAAGGAGACACTCTGTGACTGTCAGGCCATAGAAAAAACAGCCTGGTGTGGACTATTACTGTTGATTAGGGTCAACATAGATATCATCCAGGGCACCGACAGTGTTGTTATTGCTCCAAATGCAGTGAGATGCCCACTGCAGCAGAAAGTTTGTTGTGGATTCTGTCCAGAGCACTGCTTGTCTTTTTCAATGGTAAATACAGTTTTGTGTTTGATAAAAACGAAATTACAGTTACTGGTTGGCAAATTATAATCAAACATTTTCCTGGATTCTGTTCAAGTACTAACAATGTTCTCTGTTAGTACAATGCATTTGCCAACTTCTCCACACGAATATCAGCTGCTGAGGAAGGGTTCGAACTACCAAAATGCGCGGCCGTGGTTGAGTGGTTAATTCGCTGGATAAGAAACCTAGCACGCCGGGTACTACAGTACGGTTCGGGTGATTTGTCCGATTTTCGCGAATCCCCGCGGCGATTTGAATTTTGGCCGTCGCGTTCAGAGCGACGATGATCGACGGTGACCGTCACCACTGACGGGCAATAATTCGCGGTGGATTGCGGCGACGATCGCTCAACGCGGTGATACGCGATGTCGCTTCTTTAGTTTACTCAAAACTTACAAATTTCTTATAAATAACACTGTTATTCACACATTATTTAATTGCGCTTTTGTGAACAAATTGTTACCTGATTTGTGTGAAAAATTAGCGTTGACATAAATTATAATCAACGAGTGTTGAGAACTTAATAGTAGTTGATGAGCTTTAATTAATCTGTCAGCTTTCGTATATTATTGCGCGAAATCATATTACATGTAAACAGTGGACTGGGTTTATTGATTAGAGCACCGAGCTACATTCGTAAAATGAGAGACTGCGACTCGGTCTAAATAATGATTCTCGCCCTGGTACTCGATATATAACACACTAAAAATAGACATATGAATCTCGCCCTGTACGTAATGCTGCATATGTAAAACATAGCTACACAGTTTACATATTCGCTTAGCAATTCACCGGTTTTTCTACATATTTACTTCAAGAATTTTCCTACTTGACAAAATTGAATCAGATGTCTGGATTTCAGTTGGTCTTGGCCGACGGGTTTAGTAAGTGTTAAATCCTGAATTATCTTACCATGTGACTGCTTTCGGAAAATGAACGGTCATCAGAAAGCGAAAGTAGAAGAAAGATTCACAATAAATATCATTTTATTTACTTGAGAGTCGGGTTTAGACGTTCGCGAATCACCGTGATCCATCGCTATCAAAGATTACCGACTGATAAATAAGTCATAAAACGCGGTGATTAGCGACATTGCGGTGATTCGCGTATTTTTCAAGATCGATGCCGCGATGAAAATCGCCGCTACGGGTGATAAATTGACGATTACGAACGCAAGGGAAACGCGAAAATCGGACAAATCACCCGAACCGTACTGTATTCCCGATCATTGCAGGAAAATTTGACAACAATGTCGATTTTCCTCCTGTGGAGAAGTTGTCGGTTCCTTGTGGAAGGGTAAGTAAGTACTGGTTATACCATATGTCTAAAAGAACTTATTTCTAGTACGGCTAATGTACATAATGAAACATTGTTGAAAAACCTCGTCAAACCCAAATAATTAAATCGAAATTACGAAGCTGACGTACACGGACTTCAATCACTTCAATATTTCAACCACCTCAATAAAAGCACCATCGAAATAGTTGCTTATATAAGAATCAATCGGGGTAAGTCCCGTAGACGACCAGTCCTAGCATTGGTGTCTTATGCAGGCAACATTTTTCTGAGATTTCATTTTCAAAATCTGTGAGAAGTTCATCATTAAGAAAGGATGAGTTTTCAATGACTTTTTCATTAAAAACTACGATTGCCATGTCAACCAATAGGAAAAACATAAAAATCTTCTTGACTGTCCAAAACCACACGACCTAGAGCTTGGATATTTGGTGTGTAGCATTGTCTAGCAGAGCTCTACCAAGTCTGTTAAAAGTATGGCCCTAGGTAGAAAATTAGCCCTGCTACAGGGTTCACATGATTTATATAGGCTTACATAGGATAATTAAAATAAAATAAAACATATTCTGACTCATAATGAAAGCATCTATAAAAAGGGGATAATTTGTTAGTTACATTAATTTCAAGATCTCCTGACTTGAGTTCTGTGTTTAAAAATAAACGTGTACCCTGGAATTGTCAACTATGACGGCTGGATCTAAATGCCTTTCAGACACACAGAATATATCATAGTCCTTGATCATATCTACGAAGTCTGGATATTCAGTTTTCGATTCAGGCCATTTACGTTAAATGAACTTATTTCTAATAGTGTTTGTCTATTTGTAGAATTCACAGAATCCACCCGGATGTCCTAATGAGCAATAGTTTTATCTTCCGGTGATGTGCTAGCACCAGAGTCCCATACAGACGTCAGATGTAAGAAGTTGCTTTTAGATTCTCTGACTGCGTTGAAATCTGCGATCGATGTGCTGGCGTAGGACCAAGTAACCTGCATGTAGCGGGTAGTTATGATGATGAATTCCTTCGATGTGTAGGAGAAATACTTCTGCGACTTCTAGTGATTTGTTTACTGAATGACAAACGGGTATAAAGAATGTTTTTTTTTGTAATTTGAAAATCTTTTATAGAATGTGAAAAACTTTTGTATGGAGCATGAAAATAGCAAACGGAGTGTGAAATATAGAAACGTGTGTGCAACTACTACACAGATTGTTAAACTCTTATAATAACTAATGGCTAGTGAATGGTGAGTGAGAAATATTACACGTTAGATGAATAACGAACAATCGGTTAGTACACTAGATCTAGTAATAGAAAGGTGTGTGCAACTTCTACACAGATTGTTTAACTCTTATAAGAAATAAAGGCTGGTGAATGGTGAGTGAGATATATATCACGTTAGATGGATAACGATCAATCGGTTAGTATACTAGTAATAGATACGTACTTTATTTTCATAACCATTAGGCCAACTGGCCATATATTTAGCTTTCTATATATGTTCGTGAAACTAAAATCAGGCTTACCAATAAATGAAATGATTACATTACGCAATCTTCACTTCAATGACACATTAACTACAGTGACTATTATGACATAACACTTTGAAACCAATAATTGCATATCAGAGAAAATCTGCCACAACAGAGAACAGAGAACTGCATAATTATGTAAGCGCTTATGTAAGCGAATGTTTGCCTTAATTATATTGAACATGATAAAAAGTGCTTACCGGTTTCACATAGGCATATAGGCACAATTCGGAAGCCTAATAGGGCCATTTTGTCTTAGGAATTCTGAATCATGACTAACGTCTTTTGTCTTTTAACTTTTATCTTAGTAATTATGCGTTATGACATATAATTTGTGTATATGTACACGTGCATTTGCTTAAAAAATGTGAAAATAAAGACTGTTTGGTAAGTATTGAAATGTTAACAGTTTGACATACGTTATTTACTAAATGAACATCGTTAAACAATATTTGGCTGAAATTTAAAATAGCAGCTCTACATTTACAAGGCCAATATTCTTTGAATTTTCGTTTTCAAATCCGCCGATCCTCCGGAAAGATGTTTTGTAAATTTATATTCATATATATCTTATCATTTTAGAGACAAAGGGGTAAGAGGAGACACCCAATGTTGAAACTACAGATTGGATGGCCCCATTAAACGAGAGGAAAATACAGACAAGTGACAGCTCGGTGAGGAGGGGGCACAAGAATCTATGAATTCAACAGGGACGTTGAGCAAACTGTCGAAACAGTGACCAATTATACCAAGAGAATCTTCTTTCCTGATGGGAAAAATGATATGGGCGAACTGGCAGAGATGGAAGTTAAACTGTCCTCATAAAACGGAGAATCCATTGAAAATGATACTGATGGAAAAGAATGCTGTCTTTAAGACTATTTGAAAACTATCGGTGTCTATTCATCACAATATTATTTGTACTTGAGAACTTAAAAAAGGGCCAGTCAGTGAAGACCTGCCCAACGAAGAGCCACTCAGTAAAGAAAACTTTTCTGTTCCAAGTATGACCTCATTGACAGTAAATGGTCATTTCTCTACAAACCATGGATATACATGAATATCCTTCTCAAAAGGGATGCAATCCACATAAGGGTGCCAAAAGCATTAAATGGTGTTTAAAGACATATGCTATTTATCATACTTTTTTAAAACGGGCATTACAACAAAATAAACAAAGAAATAATATGTATTATGAATTATGTCTTATATGATATGAATTGTGTATTATGAATTACAAATGTATGTCCTTTATATTATGATTTATGTCTTTTGTGTTGAAATTATGTCTGTATTATAAATTGTCTTTTGTCTTACGACTTCTGTCTGTCATTGTGTTTTTTGTAATAGCTCAAGTATAATACAAAACAGTACAACTCAAGCTAGTATTATTTGACCTTGAACAATATGAGAGGACTATAGCCAAGGACAACATGTCGAGCCCGTAATGTGTCAGCCATGGTGTAAATACAAAAAAAATACCATAATATTGCAAACGTGTCCTTGGCCTCAGACATTTGGACATGATATTTCAAACTCAGTCTGAAAAATACAAATAGAGTTCATGGTACGTGATATAAAGTCTGTACTTTGGGTGCCTTTTAACCGGCAATTTCGTAGGTGAATGAATAATAATACTTCGTTGGACATGTGGCTAGTTTTCAACATACATGCTCATGGTGGTGATCAACTAACAAATTATTTCAAAATTCATCAATGCATGATATTGTTTCAGCTTGGTCGATGTGTTACATTTTAAAAATGTGACCCGTCAAGTCAAAATGTACCTTCAGTATGAATGACTTTAACGTCACAAGACGTGCGTCAAGGTGACGTCAACATTTTGCGCCAGATTGTCAATTAGTAAAATGAAACACGTTTGTGTAACGTATTTATTTGTGTTGTCACTCAGATACATTATGCACGTGTACTTGGAGAGTGATTTAGGTCTAGTCCGCCTTTGTTTTGCCATGTTGCCGCTGCTTTGCCTTTTATCGCGTAAGACATAAGAATTATTATATAAGTCATAAGACCTAACTCATAACGCACAATACCTAATTCAGAACACAAAACGCAAAAATAGGCTTCCGTAACACAACGAAAACTTTAAAACATATTTTGTAACTTTGCATGATCATAGCATTTAATAACAGAACCATTTTAAGCGAAAATAAATAGGGTCACTGATTTCGTTTTTGAGTTATCCGTACTTGAATTTGATTTTTTTGCTTACTTATGGGCATAAATCAAAATAATGAAGACAAAGCGTGACATGAGGGGTCAAATTTTGAATGATACTTTTGTTCATAATATTGCTAAAAGTAGCTTGGAAATATATTATATTGTGAAAAATTGACAATGGCTAAAGTATAGGATTAAAGTCTTCTTCAAATTTACAACATTTTAATCAAATAAATATTATATTTTCAATAGCAAGCCTTAAAATTCAAACAATCTTATGGATTAAACTATGGAAGGAATAATAATTTTTGTGATTTTTTTTCAGCAAACTTACATGAAAACAACTTTTTAATACAAAAAAATATACATACAACCATAATTTTCCCCAAAAAAGATATTTTTGGCGTTTTGAACTTTAATTTTTCTAAATACGCTTCAAAAAGTTTTTATGTAACATTTACTGCTGCAGATACAAATTAGCTAATACAATTTATCCATTTGCAGGTATATTCAAATATACATGTGAATTTTCACTTAATTGGTACTATTCTTGGGTAACTAAACAATGCCCCCAAAACTAGTATATATCTTCTGTCACCGTTACACTCGGGACAGATATTCTTTGTGTATGGTCTCATGATAATGACAGTATTTATTAATCTTTTGTTATACAATTTGTTTCATTGTAATACTATTAATTTGTTCCATTATTTTCTTATAAAATACAAACAGATAATCTATTTGATAATGTTTTAGTTTTAAATGGTGAAAACAACTCCAGGGGACGTTCTAAAACTGTAACGTAAATATACAAAACTGTTATGATAAGGAGTATCATAAAATTGATTTATAAAAACATTAGTCAAATGTATTTTGCAATTCATTAAATTAGAAACATTATTTTTGAACAAATCAAAACTATTTCCAATTTGGTAAGTCAAATGCGTTACTGAACATGAATTATTAATGTATATTTATACAGACTAAGTAAAGGTTACACTCCGTACAAATTTGTTTAGTCTTTTAGCATACAAATAATTATGAAAGTGCTATGATCATTTCGTTGCAATTTATTCTATGTTTTTTTTTAAGAAAATAAAAAGATACACAAACATCTGTATTGTTTGATATGTTGTTGGTTGAAAGTGTTGTTGGAGTGAGGGGAGGAATTAGAAAACATTTAAAACTGTAGATTTGTCAAGTTGTAACGATTAATATTGCATTATCATATATTTACAAGAAAACATTTACCTACTGCTTTTGCTACTTATCAAATTAAAGAAATGATTTCTCAACAAAGTCAAACTACGTTGAACAAATAATTTAAACATGAATTAAGTCATATAAACAGACATATAGAAAATACACTCGGGACAAATTTCTGAAGGGTATGGTCACAATTTCTTCTTTGTTTATTTTAAGTAAAACAATACTTAAAGGTTTTGAAACGTTTTGAACATGAACTATGTATTTGCAACATAAGTCAAGGAAGATTTCAATTATGCGACACTGAAATTAGATTTCAAAATTTTGAAAAATAACCGAGTTATGAGAAAAGACTACATACTTAAAGGACAACCCTCGTATATTCTAGAAAATGTTTAATAATAAAACATCAATTTCAAGTCTTTCTACTCGGAGTGTGCTTCTTCTCAGTCCTATATAAATGGGAGTTTTACCACTAATTTAGGCATTTTGTAACTTCATGACCCTGCAGTGTTAATATTTTGTTACCGGTATAGTTCCTGTAAAAGCAAACCGAATTAGTGTATAATATTGCATGAAGATATGTTTGTGTCCCGAGTGTAACATTTTCAATTGTTATATATAGATAATATAACAGGTAAAATATTTTCAGAAATCATGAAATAAATCGATAAATTCTATACTGTTTTCATCTGAGAATGTTTCTTCGTCAAAATAAAAGGTAAATTACTTTTCATCTTCAGTATACTGAACAAATCTACTTGGTATATATATCAGAATAGAACTATTTTTATAAGAACTTTCAAACTTTTTAAACATGCTCCATTTCACTGTTTCAGACTTTAAAGTATTTATTCGCGTCGGTTATTTGATATAAATGTGGAAAAAAAATTAACATGGACTACTGTTCTATAAGTTACATATCAAAATTAAGATAATGAATATATAGCGTTACACTCGGGACAACACTTAAAACCATGTAGACAAAAAATGAATTGCACTACATGAATTTGTTTTAGTTTTGTGAGCTTCTGGGTACGTTTCTGTTTGAGAAATAGAGAAAAAACATATCAAATTCAAAGAATGATAAAAAAATCTTATCTAAATGCAAAATGTTACACTCGGGACATTTCCAATCGGCTTTATTCAAGATGGTATAACTTAAAAACCAAATGGTTCGTTTGACAGCAATATCATCAATTTAAATTTCCATTTTTTCCTTGAGCAAAATATTTTACATGTGCACTTGAAAGGAGATTTCTAAATAATACCTATAATTGAAATATTTGAACAAAATGCATTACATTTTAAATATAACACATGTACAATGAAATTAAAAACAATCATTGATTACTTACCCAAAAACTGAACAAAATATAAAAGATTGAAAAATGTGTATAGAAAAAATGTCACGCTAAAAGTGTTACACTCGGGACATTTTTCGCCTGTTTTTTTTTAATGTAACTTTTGAACGAGAAACACAATCAAGCTGAAATTTTGCAACATTTTTAAGAACATCAAGACACACCATCAGAACATTAAATTGTTTGGTATTCTTTAAATCTTGAAAAGAAAAATTGTCTTCATTATTTTGATTTATGTCCTTATTAAATTTGCTATTTCCAGGGCGGAACACTTAAACATAACTCTTAAATCCCTTATTTTTATTTTTGGTTTACGTCTTTTAAATTCATTCTTGGTCAAATTGAGATTTAAATACAAAGACTACATATACTGCTGAAAAAGCGATGTAACATAATATTTAATTGACATCACGATAGATTCATCGCTGCACATATATCTAGAAAGAGTACATAAGGGCCTCCGTGGTCAGTTGGTCATGGTCTCTGACTTTAATCACCAATCCCTCACTGCTGTCAGTTCGAATTCCACCCAGGACTAAGTTTCAAATGTGAGATAGCTTTCCAGCTATCTTATGGAAAGCTGACTACACAAGTGCTAGTCTAGTCAGGGGTCTCCATTCACTGTAAAAACTGGAATATCGCCGAAAGACATCGACTGTTTGTTTGACGTTAAACAATATGCCATACTAATAAATGAGTTTTAATTTGAACGTTTGATAGTATGAAACAATAAATATTTGATAAAAATTGCCTCCATGTTTTTCATAAGCTTTAATCAGATGTATAATTTCAATTCAATTCAATTTTTACAGACACAAACAATGCAATTGCAAATACGATATGAATACAAATAAAAAAAATAGTACAACGATTTTCAATTATACAAAATGACGTACAAACAAATCAATATAGTGACAACAGAATTATTAATATACATTTTATAATATTCTCACACTTAAAGTAGAAACCGGACGATATGCTGGTGAACAGCCTGACCAACGTTTATGTAAGCTTTGTTCTTCAAACACCGTAGCAGATGAAACTCATTTCCTTCTGAATTGTGAACTCTATGATAATCTGAGAAGCGGAACGTTCAGTGATTTATTCTTACACATACCATAGAACTTGGATACCATTTATCTTTAAAAATAGTTTTCTTTATCATTATTTCAAGTCAATGAAACCATCTTTAGCAACAAAGCGTTCGTCGAAGTTCTTTTCGTAAAAGTTTATTAAAATATCCATAAATAATCGGGTTCATGCACGAGATGCTCATTGATATCGTGACTGCTAATGCATGTCCCGTAGATGAGATCGAGAAATATACCCGCAGTACTGATGAACTAAGCTAGGAGAGCAGCTTCATTAGGTATAGCAACACAATAACAGTGAACATTTTAACTAGTCGCAATTGCCGTCTTTATCCCTCCTTTGACTGTGAACGTTGTTGAATCACTCGCGATTTGGCTGCGTTTATTAAACGATATAGTTTGACATACATCACCACCATTGTTGTCGAGGGACCGAACAAGAACAGAAACATCAAAAAGCTTGGATAAGCCCGTAAAAAAGATTCTGATATAATCGACCATTGCTTAGTACATATTGTGAATGTTTCATTTTTTAAATTTATAGTTTTAGCACCTCGATAATACATGATTGGGACAGTTAAAGCAAACGACAATACCCAAACAATTGACAACAAAATAGCAGTATTTTTTCTTGTTATCCAATTTGAATTTATCTTAACACAGTAATATCTATCTATGCTTATGAGAATCAGAGTAAAGCTATTACATATTACCACAACATAGCCAAAGTAACTCACAAACTTGCAAAGTATATCGTCAAAGATCCAATGGCGAGTTATTCGTGTAACGGCGAAGAAAGGACAATAAGCCGAGAATAAGATATCTGTTGTTGCAAGGTTAGCAACGAACATGAAAGGAACAATCCGTAATGCCATGCTTTGGCAAGTGGCATCGAGTATCTGTTAACAAATTAAGAATACGAATTATTACCATATTACATGTGCTCGATATAAAAGTGGGCTATAGAACTACTTTCTTGATACTTTATGTACGTTCAAAAAATACATTGCACAAACATGGATTTTTAGTTATAAGGAAAAAAATTGTTTACGCTGACCTTTGTAAATGTAACTTTCGTACAATATTTTATAGTAATCAGTAATCCCAAAAGGCTATATCAATTTTAATGACAGTGCTATATGATCATCGTAGGATTGTCTTAGAGAAAATATAACATGTAAATTGTGCAATGTAGCGATAGAGACAGAGTATCATTTCATTTTAGTATGCTACAAGATTTATAAAATAATACATGACACTATTAAGACATGTATATGCAAATAATTATTGTTAATATCAAATGCCTATTATACTCGTTTGGATATAGTATATATAGATGTATGTAACCACATTCCATTAAGTTTACCTTGTATTTCGTTTTGACAAGGTAAACTGCGTAATGAAAACATTACACATTTTACAAAAATGAATTAATTAGCAGTAATTTAAATTTATATTATAAGTGTATTTGTTTAATATACCAAATCACTAAAACTCTAATATGTAGTCAGAAGTAAGCAAATGTAAATATATGTATGTATTTATCACTTGTTTAATGTTCATATTTTTAACCACTTGTTTTCAAACTTTGTGTGTCTATTTCAGGTACTAACCTACGTGTATTCTGTAAAAATGTTTATAATATTGTTATGGGCTAGTGGCCAATATCAAGTAAAAGAATTATCATCGTCTTGTGCCATTATACCAGGACCTAAATTCTGCAGAATACATGTCTTGTATCATCATATATTTTAGAGACTTATTAAACAAAGTCGTTAAATGAGTGTGCACATCTTTAGCTTATATAGTTTCACTAACAAATCATTTTATGTTTTCAAAATTCAACCAATTTCTAACTAAATACATATTGTTAGAAAAAAAGTTTTTTAATGAGAATGATTTATTAGTTAAATGTAATCTGAAATAATTATGATCACATACACTCCATGCTCATCTTTAAGACATTTAATCTGTAGAATGATTTAGAAACAGACGAAGAAGACGGCATGTAATTTTAAACATATATAATATATTCACCATTGAATTGTGTGTAACGGTGAGTACATAGCAAAGTATAAACACTGTGGCTTCTACGATGCCCTGTCCTGTGAAAGTAAAGGAAAACACCATTAACATCAAACAACAAAAACCAGAGAAGTTAGGAAACTAATCGAACACCTGTGCTTAGTACAAAAAAGAAGGCCTACATGAAGTTGCAATTTATCTTTTATTAATAGCCAATAGTCTTTTTTCAAACATACATTCTTATAGCACGAATCAGAAAACCTAAATAATAATTGTCACTTTAAACTCGTAGGTCATTTTATAGATGTTATATTTATGGATTGTTCATGCAGTACTAATCTAACTAATCACGGTATGCATGCATTTTATTCCATGACTTGTAAACATCAGTGTATAAAATAGACGTTGTTGTAAATAAATACAGAATTAAAATTCTAGGCACCTTTTATTTCATTTTCAGTATCATAATTACTTTGTTTCTTGAGTAAAAAAAACAAAACGTGCATATCTTACCTGACCAAGTTGTTTCAAATTCTGACATAAATGGATGGAAAGTATAAAATAATCGTTTTTATTAAATGTAATATAATCTAAAACAGAATAAAGAATTCCAAGCAAAGTCTCAGTATAAACAAACCTTCAACGAGTATGTTTTAAATAAAAAAAAGAACTATTTCGTTCAGAAAATGACTGTTACTCGTATGTCGTTTAAGTATAAAACGTCAGTTTATCAAGCAGCACCATATATATAACAATAATTGGTTCAATGAAAGGATATTAAAAGAAGTACTGGTCACCTCTATGTTAATTCTACATCCAATGAAAACTTTTCATATTGAAACAACCACAGTCATCAAATTCTCACTTAGCGGTCTTCATATCAATACAAGCACCTATAGAATGGTAAATCTTCGATACTAGAACCACCTTTGAGATTTGACATAAATGGTCTTATCATTCATGTTATCTTATCATCAAAGTATATCAGCAATTTATTGAAATGCAGCCAGAGATATTAAGGTGGTCATACTACTGAAGTACATGTAGTTGCTATAACTCTGTTGCAGTAGTTCTTTAGTTTTCCATATATATCTTAACTAAATAATTATGACACCATCTCGATATGAAACCTGTTTCGTTTTAGTAGCAAAGGAACAAGTTCATGAAGGTTTTACTGTGTTATCATTTTCAGTTTCCTTTGATAGATTCTTGGTGTTCGGTTCTTCGTTAGAACTTCAATTAGACTTCAAAAATACATTTACGAGTATTTACGGTTATAAGGGTGTTGATGTTTTTAATTAATTTTGTCTTTCTTGCTAATGTAGTTTCGTCTAATCTCTATAACCGGATGACGAAAAAATAAAAAAATACGGACGAATGCTTTAAAGATGTAACATTCCCAACTTACTGCATGAATGCTTAAAGAATTACACTTACGTTACTAATGTATAATCAAAGCTCTGAAGGTACTGCTGTTGTTCGGAACTACAAAGCAGTCAAAAGTTGAATTTCTTTGTAGGGTGAGTTTTTGAATCCGAACGATAGTTCGCACATGAATTTCGATGCAGACTTAAGTACTACTAACGCTTTTCTACACCCGCTATGCAGTTGTTAAAGCTGTTTCCGTTCCATGTGCTTTCAGTACTTTGATTTATGATTCCCATCTGATCACAAAAAAGAGTTAAGCAAATAGCATAATATCATATAGTCTACATTACCTGCCTCTTTGTATACTCAACTTTTGCAGAATGTAATATCTCACACATGAAGACACACTCGAAGAAAAAGTTACACGTTATCAGCATTAAATCAATCGATTACAATTTCCCGATGAACCACTTTTTTAAATATCAGGTTGACACACAGTTATCATCGCATCGTCCATGAATTCAATGATGACTTCTATACGTTTACAATAGAAGCTAGGAACCAGACAAATTAGCATATAAAGCACGAGGATTATGACGTCATCCTTCCTTGAAATGTGTGTACTGATAGTAAATATTGTAGTAATCCGAGGGACAGGATTGTTTAGATTTTTTACGACTGTCTAGTATTGCTCGTTTACGATATTGCATAGCCATCTGATTTTGACTTATTTGCACGTAATATTTGAATTTGTATTTATGCCATTGAACTGAAAAAAATGGAACTATGTTCGCAGGCGGAAGGTTAAATTAATGGAAGCTGTTCGGTATGCAGATTTTCAATGAAAACTGAGCGATTTCTGAAATACGGTAATAACTTTATTGTTCGTACCGAACAACAAAAATGTACCATCTCCCACATACATCATTATTGCAACAAAACGTCACATCTCCCACTTACATCATTACTGCATCCTTCTTATATAGATGACTATTTTGTAGTCACTGCTTCAGGAATAACATTGATAAATTCAGATTGCAGTGGCGAAATAAATGAACTTCATATAAGATTTATATACGTACGTATACATGTAATTTGATCAAAGATTTATGATACTGCAATACAAATGTTTAAAGATTTTAAATGTTCTCAAACCTACAAGTTTATATCATCACGTATGTTCTTTTTCTATTTTACTGTGATACAGGGTTTGCTGTCGAATGCCCATTCTTCAATATTTGGGATCGTTTTCTGATATTGATTTTGGAAGTTCATTCTTTTGCAAAGATTACACATCGCCCTCTGATAAACTTCTTTATATCCGGGTGAATAAAACATGCTCTTCCTCTCCAACATCTCAGCATAGGCTTCCTTTGATTCGCTTAATTTCTTTAAATACCTCCCCAGAAATTGGCAGATTTGAAACTCTGAGCGGATACAAACGTTCCATTCGGGAACATGGTTGGTTCCTCACTTTTGTTTCCACCTCGCACAACCAGTATGATGTCATAATTAAAATTTTCAAACATTTTTTCTGTGAAATATTGAGTGCACAGAGCATTTTCAAATGCTAGAAAAAACTTATAAGTTGTATTAAGTAAGACAAAACAATCATCATGTACGTAATGTCGACCACAGCTCCAACGAGTACCACATTTACCTAATACAGTGACAGGAATATATTTTCTTAAATCCTCAACATATTCATGCCGTTTTGAAAGCGTCTTGCAGTGAGAGCTTATCATAAGCACACTATCATTTTTTCCCGATGCAATATATGTATAATTTCTATTTTCAGGAATGGGCTTTCTTTTTATAACGCCATAAGGTAGATGTATGTCTGTATTAAATTTGTTATACGTCATCGTCCAATTATACGAATCTCGCCAGGGCGCATTTTTCCACCGACCTTTAGACGGACCATTATAAACAAGCGGAGACTCGTGTGCGGCGAAAATCCAAACTTGACCTAATGGACGTTCGAGACGTTGATCTTTCATAATACGTCCATTAAATATTATAGCATCACTCACTTTATTGTCGTTCTTATTAAAAGACATTTCACAATTACTGAATTTACATTCTGAAAAGCCTGTGTGCATCGCTTCAGGATGATTCTTCACGTAAGCTGGTGGATTGTACCAAAGTATCTTATAAGAGTGATCCACGTTAGTGACCTTGTTCAAGCTGTTGTTTGGTATTGTATCCGATCGCAGCATGTTAGTTCCTCTTTCGGGTGCGTTTTTTGCGTCATTATCTGGCTGCTACATACATGCAAAAAACGATTATATAATACGCCACATAATTTATTGCTGCTTTTGAATATATCTGTTATCCAATTAAATCGGCCACATTCTATATTCGGGCAAACTACTCCTACATGCCAAATTCAATAAATTTGAAAGAACCAAACAGACGTCAATAGATAATAAGGTAACACGTTAATTATTACTGTTCAAAAAGTGCATATTATAATAATTATTTTCGAAGTCTTAAATGTATTTAATAAACTTGACCTGAGATATAATTATTATTATAATATAATTCGACCTTTACATATTGTTAAGTGCCATGTGTGGTGAGATACCATTAGTGGCAGATGAACCGCATGTCACAGTTCAATCAACTGGTCATTAATTTCAATCTTATTAACCATATCAGGAAGCAAAGAAATAAACTACTTAGACACACAAAACTCATAAACTTTAAATTTAACTAAAATAAAGAACATGTTATTTCGTGTTACCATTCTATAAAACAATTTTAACAATAAAATTTTAACAATAAAACAAATAGTGGTCATACTCACTTTTATAGGTAAAAACATCATTGTACTACTGCCTCCATTCACGTATAGGATCATGAAATACACTATTGCCGAAACTACACAAATCACCAAAATCCCTAAACCTGATAGAAATTAAATAGCATGTAAATTCATTCATTTGCCTGTGATAGGCTATTAATGCATTGATTTCTAATTAGAAACACACTTTTACCAAAACTTATCTTAAATGAAAACAAAAAGTCACAAAATACGATCCGGTTGAACTTACATTTACTATAAAATGGTAGTACACTACGTCATCGAGTACCTGCTAATGGATACACATCGTACAAATTTTTGACAACATTTCCTCGACTCAAAATTAGATTTAATTATTTCTGCATGAAATCGTCAAATTGATATAAAATCATATATTTTTATAAACAAAGGCCTTCGACCTTAGTACTTTCCTCAGGCTGACATTTTTACTGTTACAAAGCTATGTGTTATTTATATAATATCGCGCACCAAGAATTTACTGTTGCATATTATGTTTTCGTGAAAATGGTTTGTAGTAAGTCTCTTTAGTAAAGGCCTGAAAACGGGATAAATTTTGACTTGTGCGTTGTACATGTACGTTCCGTACTTTTCTTATAAAATGTCAAAAAAACATGGCAAAACTTTTTTATCTCACTTTTTAACGCACCAGGGAATATACCGAGTGTATATGGTAACAGTTTCTTGTTTGTTTTAGAATATTTAGCTTCAGAAGTCAGTATTACTCATGTTTAGAAGTATAAAAAGAAAATGGTACTACCCGGACTCAATTTAAAAGATGATACTATCCGTACCCAGAATATTCAACGATGTATTTTGGAGTAAATTATGTTCACATATTCTTGTTATGATATTTTGTATGCGTAATTTCAGATAAAAAGTATACTGTAAAATGATTTAATGTATGCCTTTATACTATTTGCAATAAAGATATTTTGCTGTTTGTTTTCGATTATTTTCTGATACGGTATGTTTTATACACATCGGTTTTAAAAGAAATGTTGCATGGTCACGCAACATTTGACAATGGTAGCCTTTATGAAAATAGAAGTGTAGCGGCTAGCTAGCTGCTAGCCAGCTGCTACCTAGTCGCTACTTAATTCGATAGCAAGAACTAGTATAGCAGAAAGGTAGCAGGTGGTAGCGAGTATCTTCTATGTACCTGCTACCTAGCCGATACTAGTGGCGACTTCTGTATTAGATAGCAGGAATCTGCTAATATAGACAGGAGGTAGCAGCTATGTGATTTTGGGTACCGCATCAACCTTTATATGATAGCAGCTATTTAAAATGTCATAAGAACAAGAAGATTGAATACGAAAACGCTGACCACACCTCTATTACCTCCACTTAACGCATGAACACCAAGGTTTAATGCAGATGGAGTAAGATCCGATTGTTAAACCAGTTATTCAGTAGACAATATGGTTAACAAATCTAACCGATGGGCAAATTAGAAAATATTGTGATGCCTTTGGTAAAATTTAACTCCGATCATTAATTAATTGATTGTGAAACTGAATTCAAACGTATCTTGTAATCTATAGATGTGCGTAATTAGCGTCTCGAATAGCAATCAAATTGGCATCAATTAGTGAAAGACCTGTAAAATAGTTAAGAAATATCCCGCTTGTTTACTCAAAATGCACATTTCAAGATTTGCCAAACCTGCCGATTTCGACCTCAGAAAAAATGTCAACAAACAGTGAAACGGTAAGTTTTGCTCATGCTATATTCATTTCGGCGGTAGCAATTTTATCATATCAATCAATTATAGGTAAATATCAATGTTATGCTGGTTTGAAAAGCAAGAGGCGCTCAGTTAATTCTCAGACGAATTGGAAATATCGCTGTCATTACTAAAAGGCTGTATAAATACTGACTAACGCGTCACAGAGTCATTTTTGAGTGTCATTCTTCTTTGACTTTTCGATAATAGTTGGTTTTACATGTGATAAATGCATTGTAAGTGTATGAAATCCAAGATACGACAGTTCCTGGGCATGCTTCTTTAAGCAGATGACATTTTCAACGAAACTGTTAGATATGTTCCTTGCATGAAGCTCTAATAAAGTTGTTGGGAAAATAAATTTCATTAAAAACTGGGTTGCCATTGCAGCCAATAGGAAACACAAAGATGTTTGCTTTTTTCGTGCTCTTTGCTCTTGATGATATTATGCAACCTTGGAATGCCAGCTTGTAATATGCAAAGATGCGACTAATAGTGTAACAAACATAGAGCTCAGATCTAAGATTGAATCAAAATTAAACAAACTTTACGATATTTAAGCCCGAGGTGCTGAAATAAGATCTAAAGTAAAATGTATAGAACAAGGAGAAAAAAATACAAAATACTTTCTAAACATGAAAAAATCCAGGCAAGCAAGAAAATCTTTAAATAAAATTAAAAGAGGTAAAAATACGTTCTCGGAAATTGAAGACATTTTAAATGAGGAAGTAAAATTCTATTCTCAATTATATACATAAAAAGATATAAGTCAATCTGAAATACAAAATTATCTGATAAACATCGAATGTGATAACAAACTATCCTCACAAGACGCAGACTTATGTGAAGGCCTCTTCACAAATGAGAAAGCCGAAATAGCATTAAAATCTATGAAGTCGAATAAAAGCCCAGGGATGGACGGTCTAAATGCAGAATTTTATAAAACCTTCTGGGATTCATTAAAATGCATTCTCACAGGTGCCCTTAACGAAGGATTTTACTATTCCAAATTGACATACTCCCAACAAACCGGAATTCTTTCTTTACTTTATAAAAAAGATGACCCAACAAATCTAGAAAATTGGAGACCAATATGCCTCCTAAATGTAGATTATAAGATTGCCGCCAAAATACTAGCAAATCGGCTTCAAAAAGTTATACATAAAATAATCAGTTTCGATCAACAAGGTTATATTAAAGATAGATTCATAGGATATAATATCCGACAGATTCAAGACGTCATCGACTATGCTGATCATCTACAACTAAATGGAGCAATTGTCTTCCTTGACTTTAGAAAAGCTTTTGATACAGTAGAACATAACTTTTTATTCGAAACTTAAAGACATTTTGGGTTTAAAAACGATTTCATTCAGTGGATTAAAACATTTTACTGCAACATACAAACATATTTTTCGAATAACGGATGGATATCTACACCATTTAAACCAGAACGCGGTGTAAGACAAGGCTGTCCCATTTCATCCTTACTATTCATTATAGTTGTAGAAATCTTGGCAACAAAAATACGTAAATCAGACAATATAAACGGCATCACTATAAAACGTAATGATTTGCATGTACATCAAAAGATAGAAATTTTACAACTAGCCGATGATACTACCCTATTTCTCCGCTCAAAAGAAGACATTATAAACGCATTGCAAACAATTGAAAGTTTCGGATCATTTTCTGGCTTAGAGTTAAACAAAAATAAAACCATAGCATTTTGGATAGCAAAGATAAAAATAGTTCAGATAAAACCGTTAACATTTCATGGACAAATAAACCAGTCAAAGCTCTCGAAATTTATTTTGGCCACAATAAAAAAGAATGTGAGAAATTAAATTGGGAAAAAAATCGAAAGCTGTAAAGCCAAAGAGAAAATTAACCAGGAATGGAAAAATTCTCATTGTCAAAACTCTTCTTATTCCATAATTTACTTATGCTTTCATTCACTTATAGTACCAAATACAATTCTTCAAGAAATTAATACCCTTATTTACCAATTCTTATGGAATAAAACTAAAGAAAACATCAAACGATCAACGCTCATAGGCAACAAATTCAATGGTGGCCTCGATATGATAGATATAGAGACATACGTAACTAAAATGGATCAAAGCATTATCAGATAAAAATGATGCCAACTGGAAAGCCATTCTTCCAAGATACTTCTTTAATAGATATGGATCAGATTTCCTTGTGTTCAATTTCAATTTAGACTCCATTAAGAACCTTGACACTACATCCATACCTGAATTCTACAAAAACATCCTTAACCTGTGGATAAAAACAAAAAATAAAACCCCTGCAGATGAACCAAATTCGTTTTATGATATAAGGAAAGAAAGCATTTGGGGCAATAGATATATAAAATTTAATAATAAAGTCATACTGTTTAAAAACTGGATTAAGTCAAACATAATAAGTCATGCATAATAATAGCATTGTCTGGAAGACAACCTTCAAGTTTGACTAAATTATTGGCTCCGCCCCGGGAGTCATTCGAATTATAAAGGCTTATATAATACCTTGTTGTAATTTACAGTAGATATTTGACTTACTGCTACTTAAGTTAAGTTTGACTTTTTGCCACTTACTTGCTATTGTAGCACTTATCTACTAACATTTTTATGTTATTTAAACCTAAGTTTGACTTACTGATACTTATTTATTCATTCATTCATTCATTCATTCACTCACTCACTCACTCATTTATTTATTTATTTATTTATTTATTTATCATATTTTAACTATTTCTAAAACATGGTACATAGGAAATATATTACACAAAATCGGCATATAAAGTTACAGTGATCAAACAAAAATATATTACTGAATATACAAATTGAGATTGCTATGGAAGCAAGTAGCTGCTATCATATAAAGTCTGATGCGGTACCCAAAATCACATAGCTGCTACGTTCTGGCTATACTAGCAGATTCGATTCCTGCGATCTAAAACAAAAGTCGCTACTAGCTGTGGCTAGGTAGCAGGTACATAGAAGATACTCGCAACGACCTGCTACCTTTCTGCTATACTAGTTCTTGCTATCGAATTAAGTAGCGACTAGGTAGCAGCTTGCTAGCAGCTAGCTAGCCGCTACATTTCTATTTCCATAAAGGCTACCATTGTCAAATGTTGCGTGACCATGCAACATTTCTTTTAAAAACGATGTGTATTAAACATACCGTATCAGAAAATAATCGAAAACAAGATGTGTTTTATAAACACCATGCTCCCTCCGGTTGCCCTTTTTGAAAAAAGCACAGGTCCTGTAGAGTTGTCATGATGAACCAAGATATGAAGTTTCATGATTGCAGGTGATGGCGTTTTGATTTAATAGGCAAGGTTAAATTTCGGTTCAGGCAAACAAAGGGCCGTAAATCTGCTAGAAATGATCGAATCACAAAACCCTAACAATATGTGCTGGTGAACATGCTGACAATAGTTCTATTAAAGTTTGGTAAAATCCCTTGAGAAATACAGAAGTAGTTGCGAACAAAGCAGTATTTCTCTATATATTTCATATGCACAAAATAAACAAAGGGCCATAATTCCGTCAAAATTTATCGAATCATAAAAGTTTTACAACATGCATCGGGTATCTCGATAACAATAGTTTCATGAAAGTTTTATCAAAATCCCTTGAGAAAACAAGGAAATAAGAGTATTTCGCTGTTACAATCACACAAAATAAACAAAGGGCCATAATTCCGTCAAAAATGATCGAATCACAAAACTCGGAATATGTGTGTGGGGGTTCTTGCTAACAACAAGCCTGTGAGAGTTTCGTCAAAATCCCATGAAAAATGTAGGAGTAGTATCCTAAAAGAAATGATTTCTCTATATATTACATATATATGCACAAAATAAAGAGCCATAATTCCGACAAAATTTGTCGAATCATAAAACTTTTACAACATGCATTGGGTACCTCGATAACAATAGGTCCATGAAAGTTTTATCAAAATCCCTTGAGAAAACAAGAGTATTTCGCTGTTACAATCACACAAAATAAACAAAGGGCCATATTTCCGTCAAAAATGATCGAATCACAAAACTCGGAATATATGTGTGTCGGTTCTCGGTAACAACAAGTCTCTGAAAGTTTCGTCAAAATCCCATGAAAAATGTAGGAGAAGTATCTTTAAAAAATGTCGGATTTTTTTAAACACAATGACCCTGTGACCTTGACCTTTGACCTACTGACCTATAGAGGTCCTATAGAGGTTGTCATGAGGAAACAATATATGAAGTTTGACGGATGTCGGTGCAGGCGTTTTGATTTTATAGGCAAGATTAAAGTTTGGTACAAACAGACAGACAAACAGAGAGGCCCAAAACAATATGCAATCTATCGATACGGGGGCATAAAAATACAGCAAAATATCTTTATTACAAATCGTATGAAGGCATACATTAAATCATTTTACAGTATACTTTTTATCTAAAATGAAATTACGCATACAAAATATCATAACAAGAATATGTGAACATAATTTACTCCAAAAGACATCGATGAATATTCTGGGTGCGGATAGTATCATTTCTTAAATTGAGTCCGGGTAGTACCATTTACTTTTTATACTTCTAAACCTGAGTTATACTGACTTCTGAAGCTAAATATTCTAAAACAAACTAGAAACTGTTACCATATACACTCGGTTTATTTCCTGGTGCGTTAGATAAGTGAAATAAAGAAGTTTTGCCATGTTTTATGACATTTTACAAGAAAAGTACGGAACGTACATGTAATCACGCACAAGTCAAAATTTATCCCGTTTTCATGCACTTACTAAAGAGACTTACTACAAACCATTTTCACGAAAACATAATATGCAACAGTAAATCCTTGGTGCGCGATAACATTTTATATCAATTTGTCGATTTCATGCAGAAATAATTAAATCTAATTTTGAGTCGATGAGATGTTGTCAAAAAAAGTATACGATGTGTATCAATTAGCAGGTGCTCGATGACGGAATGTACTACTATTGATATCGTTACTCTGAAGCGCATTCTCGAAACGCAAATTATGATAAGAAGTGAGAGGAATTCTTTAAAAAGAATCTTATATTGCTTTCAAGTATTCTGTCAGAGTCTGACACCGATACTTAAACTTAAGAAGTAGATCCAATCTTCACTTCCATGATTCTATAAACAAAATTAACCAGTTAAAATCAAGTAACATATGTAACTTGTAAAAAGTTGACTCCGCACATATTTACGTTTAAAATAAGTTATAGATTAGTTATTTACTTCACTAATATATTTAACTAATGCTATCATTTACTTTACTTTACTCATATTGTTTACTAATGCTGTTCTTTACTCCAGTCATAAATTTTACTAGTGTTGTTCTTTACTTTACTAACGCTGTTCTTTACTTCGCTCATATATTTTACTAATACAGTTCATTACTTCGCTCATATATTTCATTAATACTGTTCTGTACTTCATTCATATATTTCTATTAATACTGTTCCTTACTTCACTTATATATTTTATTAATACAGTTCTTTACTTCGCTCATATATTTTATTAATACTGTTCTGTACTTCACTCATATATTTTATTAATACTGTCTTTACTTCACTAATATATTATACTAATGCTGTTCTGCACTCCACTCATATATTTCACTAACGCGGTTCTTTACTTCACTCATATATTTTATTAATACTGTTCTTTACTTTACTCGTATATTTTACTAATTCAGTTATTTACTTCACTCATATATTCTACTAAGGCTGTTCTGTACTTCACTCATATGTTTTATTAATACTGCTATTTACTTTACTCGTATATTCTACTAATGCTGTTCTGTACTTCACTCATATATTTTATTAATACTGTTCCTTACTTCACTCATGTATTTTATTAATACTGTCTTTAATTCACTCATATATTTTGCTAATGCTGTTCTGCACTCCACTCATATATTTCACTAGTGCGGTTCTTTACTTCACTCATATATTTTATTAATACTGTTCTTTACTTTACTCATATATTTTCCTAATTCAGTTCTTTACTTCACTCATATATTCTACTAACGCTGTTCTGTACTTCATTAATACGGTTCTTTACTTCACTCATATATTTTACTAATGCTGTTCTTTACTTCGCTCATATATTTTATTAATACTGTTCTTTACTTCACTCATATATTTTACTTATGCTGTTCTTTACTTCACTCATATTTTTTATTAATACTGTTCTTTACTTCACTCATATATTTTTCTAATACAGTTTTTTACTTTACTCATATACTTCACTAACGCTGTCCTTTACTTCGCTCATATATTTTATTAATACTGTTCTTTACTTTATTTATATTTTTTACTAATTCAGTTCTTTACTTCACTCATATATTCTACTAACGCTGTTCTGTACTTCACTCATATATTTTACTAATGCTGTTCTGCACTCCACTCATATATTTTACTAACGCGGTTCTTTACTTCACTCATACATTCTATTAATACTGTTATTTACTTTAGTCATATATTTTACTAATTCAGTTCTTTACTTCACTCATATATTCTACTAACGCTGTTCTGTACTTCACTCATATATTTTACTAATACAGTTCTCTTCTTCACTCATATATTTTACTAATGCTGTTCTTTATTTCACTCATATATTTTATTAATACTGTTCTTTACTTCACTCATATATTTTACTAATACAGTTCTTTACTTCACTTATATATTTTACTAATGCTGTTCTTTACTTCACTCATATATTTTTCTAATACAGTTTTTTACTTTACTCATATACTTTACTAACGCTGTCCTTTACTTCGCTCATATATTTTATTAATATTGTTCTTTACTTTACTCATATATTTTACTTATTCAGTCCTTTACTTCACTCATATATTCTACTAACGCTGTTCTGTACTTCACTCATATATTTTACAAATACAGTTCTCTTCTTCACTCATATATTTTACTAATGCTGTTCTTTATTTCACTCATGTATTTTATTAATACTGTTCTTTACTTCACTCATATATTTTACTAATACAGTTCTTTACTTCACTTATATATTTTACTAATGCTGTTCTTTACTTCACTCATATATTTTTCTAATACAGTTTTTTACTTTACTCATATACTTTACTGACGCTGTCCTTTACTTCGCTCATATATTTTATTAATATTGTTCTTTACTTTACTCATATATTTTACTTATTCAGTTCTTTACTTCACTCATATATTTTACTAACGCTGTTCTGTACTTCACTCATATATTTTACTAATTCAGTTCTTTACTTCACTCATATATTTTACTAATGCTGTTCTTTACTTCACTCATATATTTTACTTATACAGTTCTTTACTTCACTCATATATTTTACTAATACAGTTCTTTACTTCACTCATATTTTTTACTAATGCAATTCTGTACTCCACTTATAAATTTTACTAGAGTTTTTCTTTACTTTACTAACACCGTTCTTTACTTCGCTCATATATTTTACTCTTGCTGTTCTTTCACTTT
The DNA here is from genome assembly GCA_964023205.1 of Lutraria lutraria. Classification (NCBI taxonomy): domain Eukaryota; kingdom Metazoa; phylum Mollusca; class Bivalvia; order Venerida; family Mactridae; genus Lutraria; species Lutraria lutraria. The sequence goes on along the minus strand of OZ026841.1, from coordinate 31,829,453 downwards.
ACTCATATATTTTACTAATGCAGCCGTTCTTTACTTTAATTTACTAATGTTTTTTACTAACGCTGTTATTTCCTTTATTTCCTTTACTCATATACTTTACTAATGCTGCATTTGCAAATTGTGTGTTATATTACAAAGATCACTTCTATAAGTTAAAACAACCACAAAATTTTCTATTTTTTATATATATCAGTCAGTATGCATTGCATATGTATTATTGTACCTTTTAAGGTTAAATTAACAAAAATGAGACTGTGACAATTAATGTAGCAGCTAGGGCTTAATCAACTGGTGATGGGCAGCGCTTTATAAGCTGTTCTTGCAGACGTGCAACTCGAGATGTCACAGTAGTTTGTCTTGTTCAAAAAAGTGTTTCTGATTACGGTTAAGTTGCATGTAACTTCACTTCAACTCTTGTTCATTTGAACTATTGATTGTCGGATGTTTTATATATTTGGTTATCGAGATTTCTATACATGTGAAAGTGTTAATTGGAATTACTAGTGATCATTAAACTGTATGTTGTATGTATTTTTCTTATACAATTATACATACAATGTAGTTTGTATTCCTGAACAGTTTCCCTGATACGCTGGTAGAAATATGCATGTTTCAATTTCTGAACATTAACTGTAAAAAATGCCTGAGATTTAAAATACAATTATTGTGTTCTAACTACTGTCTCGTTTGTGTTTGAATCAAACTTTTACAAGTACAATGTAGTATCTTTTATTAAATAATTGAGAAAATAAACAACATTTCAAAAACACCAATGACAAAAATACCACCAGGAAATGCGTCGAGAAATTTTCAGATATTTCGCGCAATCCCTAGTACAATTAGTGATTTCATAAGTTCCCTAAATTCGCAAGTGATTATACATAAAAAAACAAACATTTTCCTTAGTAATGATTTATTAATTATCCTGAAGAAGCCAATGCGGCGACACGTAGATGAATTAAATTAATCGATTTCATGTTTTTCGTGTTTGGGGATTTTTTATAGATTATCTTTATTAATTACAAGTGATTACACGTAATCCCTAATTGTTCAAGGGAATACGTGAAATCCCTAATTAAGCACATTCCCTGTAACATTATACATACATTATAAATTGTCAAACGTATTGAACACTGTAACTGACAATACAGCTAAACAACCAAACAGTGTATCACAGGCATATGTAAGTTGGCGTAATGTAACCATACAACAATGTCAAATATATGTACTTTTATGTACGTCTACTACTAAAGTCTACCTGTTTGTAGTTTTTCTCTGTTTGATTGAAGGGTAAACAATAACACAAACTAAACATGAATAAAATGTGTCATTTAATAATAAAGTATTGCATAATAGTAAAATAAAAATAATAAATATCGAAGAATCAAATGAACAAATAATAAGCATTTAGGTATACAATGAAAAAAGAGACAGTATACACAGCCATAATACGGCATTCATCCTTTTACAAGCTGTCTAGCTACAAACATTTATAGTTTCTCAGAGGCCCATGTCCCCATAACAGACTGTACCCATTTTGTGTAGAAAAATTATATGTGAAAGACCGTATCTTCAACAGCAAAGGGTCAGCAAGGTAACATAGGGATTCCGATATACCTTTTATATGCATTGGAGGACCAATGTCCCATTTGTTGGATTTGCGTTTCAGACAAACTACACTCGCCTGTCCTTGTGACAGCAACAAAACGAAAAATGTGACCTTAATACCTATCAGGATTGTAGCCTAAATAACTGAGAGCCAAACGGAGATGCTTAGTAAAGTATGATCTTGATATTGGTGAACTGCACATAGACAATCTGCTAGATAGTTGGATAAACCTGGAACATGGCAAGCCTTGAATAGGATATTATACATTAAAGCAACTAGCACAAAACGTTGGACTAGCCTCATTAACAATTTATCTTTCGATGACTGTTTGTTTATTATAGCAACAACTGCCTCGTTATCACAGTGAATTATGAAACATGTGTTGGTCAGTTGCCCTGAAAACATTTAAATTGCTAAAACAATGGGCAAAAACTCTTTAAGGTGATGTGAAATGTATGAAATCTAAAACCAAGCTATTGGGAACCATTTTTCACGAAGATAACCACCAAAGCCTAGATTACTAGCATCTGTATATAGATGAAGAGTTGATGAAGTATACCATTTGGGTGCCCTGAAACATTGATTTTCCATTGAAATTATCCATGAAAGTACGTTATGCCATTAAATCAGCACGTGCTTCCAATGTGAGCCTTCGTTTAAAATGAGGATGTGTTAAACCAATTGTTAAATCTATGATGCGACGGAGAGAAGCCCTACCCGGCCGTACTTAAGCAAACCATTCAATGATTAGAGGTCCTTAAAAGTAACATTTTTTTCGTCGCTGCATATAATGAAGGGTTTCCCGTATTTTTAGTATTTTTCTTGAAGTAGGCGGACATCCATTGCCACCGAATCCAATTAAATCACAACGAACGTAATAGCTGTGCATGGTTGGACCGTCTTTCCAAGATTGATAGGTAAGCCAATGGAATTGGACCAATCAAGAAATATCCGTAGTCCTTTGGAAGAGGTGTCAGAAGTTTTAGCAACAAACAAGATATCATCAAGAATATGAGTACAATACTGTAATTTTAACTTGTTAACACTTAACAGCTATCCAGTGCATTACAGAGCTTATTCTCTCAGAAAGAGCACACGAATATGACAAATCCATGGGTAAGGTTTTATCATAATAATATTGACCATTCAGTGAAAAACCCAACAATTCAAAATCTTGGGGGTGGATGGGAACAATTTTGTAAGCATTTTCAACATCAATTTTTGTTATGAATGAACAATGACCACAACGTTTGATTAGTTCAATGGCGTTATCAATGGTTTGGTAGTTAACAGTGCATATATCTGGTGGAATATTATCATTGACTGATAATGTGTCTGGCAATAACAAGTGATGAATTACTCAAGCTTCCCTGACTCTTTTTTAGGTACAAAACCAAAAGGGGCACTTGTAAATTTGGACATGGTGGATCTTTATACGGTCCGACTACATGACCTTGCAGCACGGCCTGCGAAATCGTTTCGTATATAATGTCTGGGTTGTCCGATACTGACTTTAAATTTTTTGAATGTCTAAATCTATGAAGCCATCCATTAAAAATTGTCGTTCTGAATGATTGTAACCCTCAAGCCAATATGCAAATTTACTGACTTAAATTAAAATGTTTTTGTATTGTATATAATGAAGGGTTGATTACAGGCGTGACTGACACTTAATCATTTTTAATGGTGGTGCTGTCCACTCTTGCTTTTCCAGACTGTGGACAGGTTTTTTTAGCTTGAGGTCCTTGGCATTTTTGGCACACATGTTTGAAACTACATTGATCTTTAGTGCATTTCTCATTGTTGTTGCAGCTGAAACTTGTTTTAGCCGTTTGTCCAAGAGCTTTCTTGTTAGACCGAAAGGAATAATTATTTGTTACGCTTCTAGTAATGTCCATAAACCTAAATGAACAACTTCTAACGAAGCATGATATATACATGCATATGAATTAATATATCTGTAAGTTCCTACTATAAATATCAACTGACAGTGCTTAATTTTACATGATTGAATGTATAGACATTACCAATTCAATTAATTCCATACGCTTCTTTTCCATTAATCAAACATTCAAACACATAAATGTGAACTGAGAGATTAATGCCATAATAGGGAACATATCAACATACAACCTGTATGTCAAGATATTACTAACGTCTGATTAACTTAACAACGCTGTATCCATGGAAAGTTACATACCAAAATACAAATACTCGGTATGTACTATCGCTACTAAATGGAAATGCGATAAATATACACGTATATATTTGACTTTTACAGAATAATACACAAAGTACTACGTATTTCCGGGGGTGTAAAAGTTATAGTATTCTCTCATTGCTGTCAGCCTGTCACAGTCTATTAACAGATGCATGGTAGAATGCTCTCTTCTATATTCAGAACATTAACATTAAGTATTGTTTCACAACATCAGCCACGTACACCTTATATGGAGCTTTGTAAATAATTGTACAGTATTATGAAGCATACATAGACTGAATATTAAACGAAAGCAAACTGTTGACTTCTTATTATTGAGTGCACTCGTAGTAATGTAATTGTAACTCTAAAAGATCACTGAATATCCATCTACTGGTGAAGTCGTATAAATCCTGATGTCCAAATAACAGCACTAGCACTGGACATCATAAGAAAAGTTAATTATTTACTTTTGGTATCCAGACATTTATTAGCTTGGATAATAGCACCACGAAAGCTACGAAAATACCTAAGCATTCCATCATCATTAAAATGTACACCATCACAAAAATTGCACAGTTGGGCGATTTAACACCACTGACTTTCCAGTATTTCAAATGACGATTGGCGCATTCATTCTTTACTATCCTATTCACCAAAATAACACTTGTATTATATTTCTCCAAGTCATGGATTCAAATGCCTTCTCCCAGCATGGACTTGTGAATTGTTAATACCTTTACCACCAGAAATGCCACGAAAGTAGACGGGACGGTAATTATCTTAATTCAAAGGATTAGCAGCACCGCGTTGTCTAAGTAGATGTTGTTGAAGTCTATTGACGTGCGATGTTCCCAATATCAACGTACATATCTTTTATCTATGACAGATTTCCTTTAATGGCTAAAACAGCGACCTGAGCTCCATTATAAAATAAACAATAATCATTGTTGATATATCGACTAGTAGGAAACAGCACTCCGTGAAAATGTCAACAACTTGCATTTCAGAAAAAAGATGGTTCCTGCATAGCATCCATAGGATGTTAAAAATGAATTTCCTATGTCTTGAATTAAAACAGCTGAATTCAATTTACTTTACGTGAAATTATCTGAAAATAAATCCAATGTTTTCCAAATCACTGTTGCAGGAAAATACTAGATTAAAATAACCTTTTCCCGTTCCAAACCGGTTAAGAAACAGTTACCTACCTTCAAATTGTGTAGCATCCATAAATATATTTATCTAACACTAAATGAGCCTTTTAGTAGAGGAAATATTAGCCAATTTGGAAGATCAACATGGCCAAAGAAAGTAACAAGGCGTGTCATATATCAAAATATTCGGGAGGGCAAAGCGCGGCAGGCATTTGAAATTCTGCACCCCTTTATCGACTTTTCCTTATCAGCGTTAAACATCTCTAACGTAATGTGCATTGTATTGGTACGATATGATACTATTAATTCATTAATGACAAAAATTTGTTATAAAATCTTTTACTAGACATTTAACATGGGCGCGGTTTCAATTATTGAACCGTAAACATAAGCGATTTTGATTGGCTATAAAAATTGAAAGGGGTGCGTTAAATTCGTTGATTTCATGAGACGATAATGATCCGATACCTCAATTGTTAATTGCTCAGCTTAAAAAAACACCGTAGGTGTCATTTTCGAATTAACATCCCCGTCTTATTTGATGACGGATTTCAAAGCGGTTTTCGGTATTTTGTAGCGGAATTGTTAATCTAGGGAACCGTGCCTCAGAATTTTGATACTTGTTTTCATTTTCTATCTATGTCGTTATACGTAATAAACAGCGGGGCTTTGTGTACGGAATTTCTTTAAAGTCAAGTATCTAACGAACCGAGGACGTTATCAAAAAACTGAGACACGGTTCCCTGCATTACACATTTATAGTGACTTTAAGGCTATTTGTTGTAATATATTCCTATATACAGAGTAGTTATCGTTGTTCAAAAATTTGTAAATTACGTGCGATATTGGTTTATAGAATACCAATCAAATGTAATATTTGTTTCAAATCACCTGCAATGCACTTTATACAGTGGGTTTATTTTAGAATATAATTATGGTTTAGTTTTTAAATCTATAAATTGGCGAAACTTGATTAGACTTTACATCCCCGCCCATTACCTTAACTGCCTGTTTACCTATAATTCGAAATGAACATCTAATTGTGAAAATTATGTCATAAGGATATATAAAAACAAAATAAATACATAATGAATATATCATTATGCACAAATAATAATGTAGTACTAAAATGATGTAAATATTATAATAGTTAAATTTAGTACAATGCATCTCGTAGTTCAAATGCTTTAAAAATAAATACACTATGTTTCTAAACGATAGTTTTGGACTGATTTTCAAATAATAATTTTAAATTAAACATGCTTGGTCTATTCCAATAGTATTTCTTCAAGTATTTCTTACGTAAATTATTATAAAGACTGCATTCATAAATAAAGAGGTATTCATCTTCTATTAAATTACAATATTGACAAGTTATGAGCACTCTTTCTAATTTTGGTCTCTGCCATCTTCCAGATTCAATGTTCAAGTTATGCGATGAAACAATAAATTTTGTCAATGCTATTCGAAATTTTGGTATATCTTAAGTATTTAAAAAATGTTGAAAGCCAAAAGTCACTATTTCTTTATACAATATAGATCTTTCTGAATAAACAATACGCTCGTTCCACGTTTGCAGGTTAATATCATGTAAACGTTGCTTAAATATATTAATAAAAACATCAGCATTTCCTACACTTTGATGAAACCAAGCATCATAAAAACCTAACATCGATAGCAAGTCACGTATTGATACAGCCCATGATTTTTTATCAAGAAGTAGTTCAGAATCGTTTTTAAGTGTATTATACATATTATATATTTGTTTTCTTAATTTAGTTTCATTACTATGGACAATTTTCAACCAAAATTTTATTATACGTATATATCTAGTATTAATCAAGCTATTTCTTCCAAGGAGACCGTAAATAAAATCATTTTTTGTCGACCTTTTCACTTGTAAGACATTTTTGCAAAAAATTGTGTGTATACGTTCTATATTTTTAGCGCTAACAAGCCCCAATACTTCACAACCATAACATAAAATAGGTAATATGAGTTTATCGAATAGCTCAAGTTTATGTTTTACTGAAACATTTTCGAAATTTACTAAGTATGAATTCATTTTAAATATAGCTTTCAAAGATTTTTCAGAAAGATTTAGTTGCGTTTCATTAGATAAACCCCCTTGGCTAAATATGATACCAAGATATGAAAACGATTTCACAATTTCTACGGGACTTTTGTCATATATGAAAATAGTATTATGCCTTAAGTAGTGATCCTGCTTTTCTGAAAAAAAAATTATAATTTTGTTCACGTTGACTTTCAGTTTCCATTTGTTACAATAAATATATAATAAATCTATCACCTTTTGTAGACCTTCGGTTGATTCAAAGAGACTAACGATGTCATTGGCATATAATGAAAGAAAAAGTTTCGTCAGGTATATTTCGACACCTTCAAAATTATTTGATGAGAAATGTTGTTCAATATCATTAAGGAACATAGAAAATAAGAATGGAGAAAGACATTCACCTTGTCTCACTCCCAACAAACATTCGAAATCGTTACTGAGTTTATTATCAAATTTAACGCGCGTTTTGATATTTTCATACATATTTTTTATTACTTTTAACATTTTCCCTCTTATACCAAGTTTTATTAATCTTGTCCATAACGTACTTCTTTCGACGTAATTAAATGCTTTACTAAAATCGACAAAGCAAGAAAAACGTTGTTTCCCTTTATTTATGAAATGTGTTATTAGTCCATGCAGTACAAAAATGTTATCAGTTGTTCCCATTCCTGCCCTAAAACCTGCCTGTGATTCTATGTAAACATTGTTACTTTCAGCCCAATTATTCAAACGATTATTTAAAATTCTAGTGAACAGTTTTCCCAAAACACTTAGTAAAGTTATGCCTCGATAGTTATTAGGATCATTAGTGTCTCCTTTCTTATGTAGAGGGATAATAAAACCTTCAGACTAAGACGATGGAAAAATGCCTTTGTCTAACACGACATTAAATAAACAATGTAAAAAAGGCATAAGGATATCAGCACCATACATGAAATATTCTTTTAACAATAAATCCGGACCAGCCGATTTACCGCTTTTTAATTGTTTAATTGCTTTATGTATTTCATCACACGATATCTCAGTATCTAATTCTCCAAACATTATGTCAAACTCATTGTTTAAAAACGCTCATTTAAATACAAAACGTCTTCATCAGGGTTAAAGAAATGATCATCTGGGTTATTTATAGCTTTACAGTAGTCAGCAAAGGTGTTTAATGATATATTCGGCTTTTTTATGTGACATACGTGTTTTAGCATATTCCAATACATTTTCGCATTCATCGTTTTATTCCGTTCAAGCAACGCTGTTTGAGATAATTTATATTTCCTTTTACTACAACGCAAAGTATTTTTGTATTCAGAACGACTCTTAATCAAGGCATGTCTATTATCATCACTTCTATTCTTTCTAAATTTACTAAGAGACGAATGAAATTCACTATGTTTTATTTTGCACGAATCATCATACCATGCCTTATTTCTATTAATAGGTTTCAAATCACGAGTAATTTTCTTTTTAAAATATTTTCCAGGGACAGACATAAGAATATCCGAAAAATTACGCAAATTAGTCTCTAAACTGGATCATTTGAAGAACTCCGTATGCTATCGGTTACATTTTCTAACATTTCTATAAAATCATTTGAATGAATTGCTTCTATGTATTCATGCTCAGTGGAATTAACAGAGGGGAAAATATACTCCATACAACATTCAACAATACAATGATCAGTCAAACAGTTTGGATCATGAACATAAAAATCTACAAAGCTGTTAAACAAGTTTTCGGATACTACAAAATAATCGACTACACTACTACCTCTGTGACCTATAAATGTATATTTACCAATACCACTGTCCTTACCAGTACGCCCATTTAAAATTCTCAACCCTGTCTGTTTACAAAAATCTAAAAACATATGTCCATTTGTATTAATATGACCTGTATCATGAGAATTTCTAGGTATAAAATCATCAGTTATATATACATCAGGCAATAAATCATTAAAACGAAAAGTACAATCATTGGACAAATAATCCGGTTTATCGGAGGTGCGGCTATTAAAATCGCCCGCTAAAATCATATAACAATTATCACCAGCAGTGTTATGAATTAAAGCAACGGATTCTAATAATCTGTCAAATATATTATGATACAATGTATTATAACGGACACTACTCTCAGGCATAACATAACATAAACCAAAAAACAAATCATTTTCTAGTGAAAACAAATTACCATCAAGTTTCTACCATAATAAATCATCTTCACTTTGATAAAATATCATACTGTCATCACAAAGTTATTGCGGACATAAATCACTATTCCACCAGAGTCACGTTTTGATCTCTGTCTGTGCAATGAAAAACACTTAAAATTATCAACATTCATATCATTGGAGGCAGTAGACTATGTCTCCATAAATAAGAGTATATCATTGTTGTCAAACAGTTGCAAAATTTCTACACAGGTATGTTTATTTAAATGTTTTGATATAAGATTCTGGATATTCAATAACCCTTTCCCGTTGGCCTTTCCCGTTGGCCGCTAGCCGGTGTCTGTTGGATTGTTTACAAATTGATGTACTTAAAATGTCAACATATTCGCAAGATCCTTTCATTTCAATTATCACATGTCAAAATATATCTCTAAATCGTACGATCCGAAAATAAAGCAAAACATCAAGCTGTATATTGTAAACGCTGAAATATTTTATTTCCATTATTTGCAGACGAAAATTTATTTTTCTAGCGTCAAATTTTGAGCACCTGACGTCATATTGTCGTTTTTTAGCCACAGATGAAACATATATAATTGCTGTTCATGTTTGCAGAATACAAACAGGTTCTTTACAAACCGTGTCACTGATATATCAGTTCAAATCAATATGTTTGACAGTATGTAATTTTATGAAGTATGCTGTAATTCGGTAAAGTTTCAGCAATAGGAGTATCAAAAATAAAAATACGTAATATTAGGGCGTCAGAACTCAAGTACCATTGATCACTCATGTTTTCTATGAAATATGTATACATGTATGTATTTTGTTTACTGTCTGATATATTTCTGCTTGTCATATCATTACTCACAGTTAAGAGATTTTATAACAACAGAGGCTCAGTATAGCTGTAGAATATTTCATCCATAAGTGAGCACAATGGTTAATAAAAAAACATGTTTCAGTTGTGCGTCATTTACTTCAAATTCATACAAATGCATTTCATAAAGTTTACTGGTATCGTTTGCTTCACTGAATTTATATTGTCAAGGATACAAAAATAGTTTCAAAATAGCTTGTACCTGTTTCATACTGTATTCAACAAACTGCACAAAATAATAAATAAATTATAATTCATGACATACTAAGCTAAAAAAACTAATAATAAACTAATGTGCTTTCAGCCGGAACAAACTTTATCACCATATGTACATTAACAACAAGTTATAAAAGATGTAATAAAGATTTAAGATTATAAAGTTGTTCTTTGATTTCATGTTCATATTAAACATTGATACAGAAAACCAGTGGCTGAATATATTTGTACCCAAAAGTGTTCATGCAAAGAAATGTTTATCTATCTAAACGTTTATCACATCAAAACCACATGATTAGGCACTGGTATCTGTTTTTACTAATGTCACTTTAAATTGTTTCATGGAGTCCTCAAAAGATTCTGTGAATACGAAGTATATCATTTTAATTCATAGCAAGTATCCACAGTTGATAAACTCAAAAACTGATGCGGAGTTATTTATGAAGAAGCAGAAACGACATGAATAACGAACTATATTATGTGGTATGTGGTTTAAGGATAGTTTAGTTCACATCGCCCTGTCCTTGTATGACAATTGTCTTGAACCAATGTCTATCCGAAAATCGCACAATATCCCGCATATGCGTAAATAGTCACACAACACGTACTTGTAGATTGGTCTGTCATAAAGTCCAGTGACAAGCATCTGGATCTTTTCTTATATTGTGATGTCACATGTATCTTTTCAGAACATTTATAAGTGAAGTTGACACGTTATTTTGACAACTGCTCCGCCCACGATCAAGTCAAAATAACGAGAGAAACGTGTTTTTTCTTCTATTAAAACATAACTTATTATTGATTTGCAATCCATTGCATAAAAACTGTATTTCCGCTCATAATTTATTCGTAGTTGTATTTCATATCTGCAAATATCTTCCATTTTTAACAATGAACTATTTAATTTCAATTTAGATGATAAATTGTTGTTAATTCATATATTGACCAATACAATAATAATGCATTCGAATGCAATTCAAGTAGCATTTATCACTCATGTTCTCAATTGACTCTTACTATGAAATATACATGTATGTATTTTTCTATTTGCAATCTTCGTCAGGTATATTACTTACACAGTTATGAAAAATTTGAAATCACATAATTATTTATAACAACAGTGGTTGAGAGCATGTCTGCAGAAACTGATCATTAGTGATAATAACAAAATATATTTCAGTTGTGCAACATTTACAAAAGCATGTTATAAAGTTAACCTCTAACTATCATTTACTTTACAGGATACAATGGTCGTATCATAGTTGTTTATCGATTTCGCTCAGTGAAAAATTGACATTAACGACAGAAAAGTGTTAAAAAGTTCATAATGCAAGAAGTTCCGATTCGCATCCGTAGTCTTTATAGATATAAAAAATAATGAGTTCGACGTGGCATCCATTACGTTTTGTTTTTATCTACGATTCTTAAAGTTAAGACACCTCGTACCTTGACTAAACTTTTAAGATAGATAAAAAATCATCGATCTAAGAGTGTGTTTTTTTTAGATCTTTAACACCCTAAGATGAAAGTTAAGAAAAATCTTGCCAAGTTAGTAAAATTTGGCAAAAACTAAGATAATTTCGGTATTCTTTGATAATTTTTAATCTTGGTTGGTTTGTGAATACAAAACATAATAAACTTAATAAAATATCTACTTGAATCATAATAATCTCTGATGTTTTTTTTAGTATCAACGGTGGAAAGAAAAAATAATTTTTCAGATAGGGCACAGGTCTCGACCAAAATGATATTCAGTATACCATTTAACGAGAGGTACAATTAAGATTAGAATGATACGTTTTATTTTTTGGTCGAGGCCTGTGCCCGAATCGATTTTAAAACAAGAAACGCAGCAGTGCCACGAAACCAAGTTTTCCCAGGCTTGAATACCATAGTACTCTAGAATTCTTCGATAAGGCTTCATCAGTAGTTCACTTTCCAGTCCTATTAGTAAGTTAACATAGACCTTTAACCTACTGGCATAGAATGCAATCCCAAGCTTGGTTTCTGTGTAAGCTACCTCCACACACAATTTTATCACAGTGTCTAAATCCTTAATTAAGTTATTCACTGGAAACTGATTTTCTATTTTTAGAAACAGTGACCATGACCAAACTGACCCCAATACAATTCCAAGCTAACCTTTCATGCAAGGTTGTTAAATACCCAGTTGAGTCAAGATTAGTCATTCCAAACTTAAGTTATTGACCAGAAACTGATTTTCTATTTTTAGTAGCAGTGACCTTGACCTTACTGGACCTAGATGCAATTTAAAAGCATGGACTGCGTGTCAGCTACCAACACACATTGCAATATCTTAATCCTTGATTAAGTTATTGACTGAAAACTGATTTTCTATTTTTAGTGATGTAACCATCACCCAACAAACCCAAAATACATTCCCAGGCTAGGTTTTGATTCAAGGATGCTGTCAACATTGGTCGATCCAAACTTAAGTTATAGATCGGACACTGATTTTCCATTTTTAGTAAAAGTGATCTTGACCTTGACCCCACGGACCCCAAATACAATCCCATGCATGTTTTGATTCATGGGTGCTAAAAACCAAATTAAGTCAACATTAGTCATTCCAAACTTTAGTTGTCGACCGACACTGATTTTCTATTTTTGATAACAGTGACCTTGACCCCAGGAACCCCAAATACAATCCTAGGCTAGGTTTTGATCATGAATGCTAAATACCAAATTTAGTCAACATTGGTCATTCCAAACTTTAGTTATCGACCGGACACTGATTTTCTATTTTTGGTAACAGTGACCTTGACCCCACGGACCCCAAATACAATCCCAGGCTAGGTTTTAATTCATGAATGCTAAATACCAAATTTAGTCAACATTGGTCATTCCAAACTTAAGTTATGGACCGGACACTGATTTTCTATTTTTAGTAACAAAGACCTTGACCTTGACCCTATAGACCCCAAATACAATAACAGCCTAGGTTTTGATTCAAGGATGCTGTCAATATTGGTCATTCTAAACTTAAATTATTGATCGGACACTGATTTTCTATTTTCAATAACAGCGACATTGACCTTGACCCCACAGACCCCAAATACAATTATCCAAGACTAGGTTTTTATATAAGGATGCTAAATACCAAGTTTAGTCAACATTGGTCATTCCAAACTGATGTTATTGACCGGACATTGATTTTCTATTTTTAATAACAGTGACATTGACCACACAGACCCTAAATACAATCCAAGACTAGGTGTTTATTCAAGGATGCTAAATATCAAGTTTAGTCAACATTGGTCATTCCAAACTTATGTTATTGACCGGACACTGATTTTCTATTTTTAATAACAGTGACATTGACCTTGACCCCACGGACCCCAAATACAATCCAAGACTAGGTTTTGATTCATGAATGCTAAATACCAAATTGAGTCAACATTGGTCATTCCAAACTTAAGTTATTGACCGGACACTGATTTTCTATTTTTAATAACAGTGACATTGACCTTGACTCCACAGACCCCAAATACAATCCAAGACTAGGTTTTTATTTAAGGATGCTAAATACCAAGTTTAGTCAACATTGGTCATTCCAACTTGTTATTGACCGGACACTGATTTAGTATTTTTAGTAACAAAGACCTTGACCCTATAGACCCCAAAATCAATAACAAGCTAGGGTTTATTTAAGGATCCTACATACCAAGTTTGGTCAAGATTAGTCAATCAGACCGGACACCGCCTGTTTGACGCCCGCCTGCCCACCACCCGCCCACCATTTTCGGCAATCTAAAAATTTATGCAAAAGGCCCTTTCCCATAACTAGGTTACTTCCCTTAGTGAATCGACGGAGATGTCCCCTGATAAGGAATAATTCTACTTCCGGGAACTACGCACTGACATTGATGATAATGGCCGACAACTGAGAATTTGTCAGTGCGTTAAAGAGATGCGTTTTATTTACTTGCAAAACTGATAAGCTGAATTTACAGGTGGTTGGCCAACATGTTGATAGTTATTAACATGAATTAATTACACACGGGGAAGGGTCATTTACGTTCGATTTTAAGAATATGTATGATGAAGAAAACTCGAAATATCTAATTATATGTTAGTGGCGAGAGTTCGAACTATTTACGTTTACGAACTGTTATTGAAGAGATGTTGAAACGGCTATCTTATAGTACGTGATGATGTCTCAGTGGCACAGCTAGTCTCACTGTTTCCTGAACTCCGAACATTATATATACAATTATTTTGCTGACAAGTTGTATACAAAACGTCAAGTCCAGCCATATTCAGCGTCTGTCTAGATAAATATTTTTGGTTTTATCAAATTCTTACACTAGCACAGTACATATACATGAATAATTATATTATTTTCCGGTACACCGCTTTAGTTACAAGAAATAAATAAAAATCATATCTGATGTGGTTTTGAAGCTTTTAATGTGTTACTGTTTTCACTCAACCGTGCGAGTGGAACTCTGATCTTGTGTTTACAATTAACAACTATTTTTGCCTTGTTTCATTATTTGAAATATATGAAAGTGTGAAAAAAAATTATGCAGGAACGGACCCTTGTCATACCTCAGTTTATTGATGTCGTTGTATTAATAATGACCAAACAACTCAAATACAAGTGCCTCAATGGCATTGTTAAGTTCATCCGAACAAACATGCGTGGTAAATTGGCCAATATTGTCATGTAATCTTCATTTATAGGAGGAAAGTTCTATACATTACTTTTTCTAATTACAATTACGTGACGCCTCATACATCCGCTTTGAAAAAAGGTATAAGTATACATTGCAGACTTTGCAGTTTTGATAAAAGTTGGAGATACATGCATGATTCTGTTTGTTTCCTCCGTTTCATCATTAACTGTTAAGGTAACGAAATTCACTACATATTGAAAATAGTTTCATTCAGTAAAGTAGCGCTGTAACACTATATTGTCTCTGAGATAAGTGAGATTACATATTGACACATGTAGCTTTTCCTTAGTAATTGTGGTTAATTGGCCATATGATGTACATCTGTACAGACTATACATACTTGACATTCAAATTTTAATTCAAAATGATGATAACACAGGCCTTTAAATGATTTAAGGATGGTTTTGTCTAACACATTTAAACTTCGATCCTGTGTAATCACATTGCTTTGATTCTCAGTAAGTGTGATTGTGACGCCATCCCTATGAGACTGCTCAAAGATTAGCTTTATTGACTGTGTCTTATTGTCGTCATTAGACATGAAGCCCATCCGATTTCATGGAGTTATTGTGTTTTTTTTTACCTGAGAGCAAGAACGTTGGAGCTGCCAAACGTCATCGGCACTCATCTGATTTAATAGACTGTTTGTTGTATGTGTCTGATATAAAGTCTACACGAGACGTTTTAGGCAACTGATAAGAAATCGTCTCAGCTACTTGCTCGAATGTGTCCGGAACTGCTATAAGACTCTACAGTTACCCAATTAGGCGTTACCATTAACAACATAGGATGCGTCTGTAGAAGGGCTAGTTGTTGGTTCTATGGTTCTATTGGTGACTCAATATAAGGCACTCGGCCTAGAAGAAATGGCCAGGTAAGCTTCAGGTATATGTCATGTTGAACTGACAATATGAACTGAAATACTTTGTGGGAAAGGTTGTGTTTCTTCAAACCTTTGCCGGGGTAATTGGCCCTTCGATAAGGGCTTGTCCTCCCATTGAGCATGGTTTTAGTGTTTCCCAGGCGTCACTTCGTCAAGAGAACCACTGGCACAATTCCGGAATTTATCATAAGTTCCGCGAGACCACTGTCGTTCATTACTTTACCTAGATGTAACGAAGATGGAGCATACGTGTGTGAAATACACCCGTTCTCACTATGACATTAGTGAATTTGTTCCGGAAATTGCCAAACCAATGAGTTCGATTTCATGGCCACTGCTAGGTCACAGGTTACAATTGCATAATCATCGAAAAAAGAAATATAACTATAAATTACTATGAAATTGATAGACTAAATTACATATTTATTTGATTAATGAAATTATTTATTTATTGACAATTGATTGCTTTGATTTGATTGATTGATATGAAAATTTTATAATGAACTGTTTTTTTTTAAATTTAAGCCTAAATGCCACTTTAGATTTTATAATGTCTGATAAAATATCAAGGTTTAGTTGTACATGCACTTATATTCATCATGAGTTATATTTTGGTAACGCATGCGGTTAAAAATATACACGTATTTTCTGCATTATTGTGACCTTTTTGTCACCTTGTCAACATATAATACAACTGAGTACCATTTATCGATTAGATAGTGTTCTGCTCGATCCAGAAACAGTAAGTATATGATTATAATCGAATATTTTAGAGTACATGTATATGTGACCTTATTTCAGTGATATAATATCACTCTTGTGTAAGAAATGCCTTTAACACAAATTATTTTGATCTCTTTGCGGTATTGTGTTAACTTTAAAATTTCAATTATGGTAACGCCCAAAAATGGCGGTAACGGAGTAAAGCCCCAACACCCAGATGGTAGACACTGGGATTTGGTAGTTCTTTCCATACACTTTCAGAAAAATGTACTGTAGAAAAATGCCTCCGGGGGGAGGGGGTATTGGTACCCCATAGTCTATACGGTTCTCAAAACGATCATAGATCTTCAAGGTACAAAATATGTATTCATATACAGTTAAGTTCTGCTTGGACCGATAATGCAACCGACATGATAGTAGTACAACTGCTCTTTCATAGAACCAAATATTTCCATTTAAAAATAACTATATGCCCCCTATTATGTAATATGACCTGTTTCTGCAGAACAAACACATAAATTGTTTCGAGAGACCGAAACATATTATAATGAAAAATTATAGACACCAAGCCTATCCAAATAAGGAATGTGTTAACTTGTAACAGAAATTTTTAGATTCCAAGGCAGCAGCCTATGAAACTATTGTGTTATTGTAACCCTCTGTATTCGTGGCGATACGGGTTCATTCCGCACAACTCTTGAAATATATCAGTAACAATCAAAAACCAAAATCACAAAGCTGCTGTATAAACAATACTTAATAGTTTAATACACAAATTAAAAAATATAAAATTGATATCACACTTACTAGGTTTATGCATGGTAATTTTTCGGATGAAATATCACTTACACAATTTGATACTCCTATGAAACTTTACAATAATGTTCTGTGTTCTTTCAGTGACTTACATAATGATTAATAGCAATATGTACGTACCGTAAGGTTCAGTTAACATCGACGATTTGCTATTGAACGCCAGTACGTACTGAAGCAGTCAAGAAAATAAATAATAAATTATCTGTTTAATACGTTTGCGTTCAGTTTTGCTGTTTATGATGTAATTTTATATACGAATGTGAAAATCGTAGTAATTATATAATACATTATTAGTAAAACTAAGAGATAATACGTTGTATTAAAATAATGCTAAATCATTTGTTATTAAGAAATTAAAATTTGCAAATAGGCACTAATGCGCTAATTAAAAATCAATGTTAATAAGTCATTTATCACCCCGGTCAGACCGTAGGTGAACTGATTAAAATAGTCTCTTAGATGTCAGTAAAACTAGCAAGAATAAATATCAAATTACAAATATATTATTTACACAGACAAAAGAGGCGTCTTTGAAAAATCATAAAACAAGTTTTTGCTCAAATTCTTAAAACATTTTTCTCTGTAAAAAGAACCCTTAATTTATCAATATTATTTAATGAATAAAAATCTTGACGAACAGTTAGAACTTGTTTAAGTACGGTATTTCTTAAATCTGTGTAAATCACAACTTAAAAGAACATGAGATTCATATTCTAAAACATGACAATATTGACAGACATGTTCCAACAAAGGTAAGCTTTCGTAACGCCCCGTCTCAATGCGTATTGGAGCAACTCCACATCTAGATTTACAAAAGGCTGATCTGTGTCTTAAAGGCAATAGTATATTACAATGATTCTCAACTTCATAGCAATGCTTGAAGGTACAGTGTGTTCTAAGTTTGTTTCGACCTCTGTCGGATACACCAGTAACACTGTTTATACTAGAAAACCAGTCATTAACATATTTGTGAAAAAGATTGTCAGAAAATTGTACTACAGAAGAAGACTTTGGTTTTGCCACAGAAATATCACAGAACTGGTTCAGGTCAATATCACAGAATTGCTTTTTAACAATGTAATACCAATTTTTACACTTAACTGATTGATAGTTTTGCCCAGCGGGCTATACGCTTATTTAATCTCGTGGTGTAAGTAGTTGACAAACGAGTTAAAATGCTGCAATGGTTTTCCACTGACGGATAGGTGTGATCCAACCCATATATCCCCCACACGGCTGTACTAGGTGTACACCTTTCGACACCAAGAAAAAACCTCATAGCCCTGTTGTGTACAGTATTTATACACGAGAAAATTTTGTTTCACCAAATTGCTGTTCCATATGAGATTACTGGCCATACAACCGTGTCTTATATTTTGGTGAAAACTTTATAAGGAACACCTCCTATAAGCTTACATTTGGCAATGAGAAGACCCAGCGCGCGACCAGCACTCTGAGCAACCATCTTTGCAGTGATACTGTAATCTAAATGTACATAAAGTACATGACCTAAATAAGTATATTGAACCATAGGCACTCGATTTCGTGATTTTTATACGTTTACAAACATTGTTTTTCAATTTCACCCATCAAACAACGCAAACCTGTCGAAAGAAAAATTTTCATTTATTCCCTTATAAATTGAGTGTATAAAATACTCCAAGGTAGTGAACTCGCCATCTTTTCGATTGTCGGTCGTGACGAAAATAAGCATGGGTCCCGGCTTTCCTTCTAATCTGCACGTGCTTTCCGGAAACCTTGCTTTCGTTGTAGTGTTCCCCAACTTTAAACGTTTTGACAGCTTTTTTACGATAAGGGAAAAAATGAAGATTTTTCTGTCGACAGGTTTGCGTTGTTTGATGGGTGAATTGAAAAATAACGTCTGTAAACGTATAAAAATCACGAAATCGAGTGCCTATGTATTGAACAGTATAATTTAATACACTATCTCCAACTTTAAGGTGGATCGCGGGTTTCCTCCAAAAAAATGGTCATTTTTAGACGTCAACGTACAGTAACGAAATTTTGCATGAACAACGTTTAAGGTATTAGCTAACGCAGAAATGATATATTCAAATGATATCTCCATGGAAACCGCTCAAAAGTGCCCCTATCGGAGCGATATGTTTGTCATTGATTTTCGCGTTATTTCCTGTACTGCTCGGATAATCTTGTGTATTAAGTTATGCAATTTACATAAATGCAAAACTGGATCATTTACAAAAAGTCAGTATGTTACATTTTTCTGTCAATAAATACTAAAAGACGTCGAGCAAACTCTCTAGGGGTAGCAATTTACAATGCCAAAAATGATACATTTTTCTCTAAGTCGCGTCAGTACTGAAAAAACGGCCTGATAATTTTTTTTAAAACGCAGAAAAGATTCTTTGTACAATTTAGAAAACTTTAAAACAATAAAAAGGGGTCTTTCAATATTTAATGACAGCAAAATGTAACATGATTGTCTTTTCCTGATTTGTAAATGATCCAGCATTGCAGTTATGTAAATTGCATAACTTAATACACAATATTATCGGAGCAATACATGAAATAACGCGAAAATCAACGAAAAATATATCACTCCGCTAGATGGCGCTTCTTACCGGTTTCCATGGAAATATCATTTGAATATGTCATTTCTGCGTTAGCCAATACGTTATAAGTTGTTCATGCAAAATTATTTATTGTACGTTGACGTCTAAAAAATGACCATTTTTCTGGAGGAAACCCGCGATCCACCTTAAAAACAAAAATCGGTCTTGTAGTAGACTGAGTACGGAAGTGAACTATGTTGCTCTTATTAACATTTATAGACATCTAACAGTACAATATCATAAGCATACAAGAGAATACTAACAGTTTCATTGCCTATGTTTACTCCAATGTTAGATGATTTAAGATATATAGCCAAACCATTCATAAACAAGTTAAACAAACAACAGGGGATATAGGATACAACCTTGTCTTATCCCTGATTTAACATCGAACCATTCAGTATTGTGAGAATAAAACCGTACACATGACGAAACGGACGCGTATAAAGACTTAAAGGCGTGTAACATTTTACCACTTATGCCTAGATTAACCAATCTATTCCATAATAACGTACGATTAATGTAATCATAAGCTTTTTAAAAGACAATACAAGCTGTAAATGTCGATAATTCTAATTTATTACAAGTCTCGACAATACTAGTTAAAGAGGATGTCTGGTCCATTGTTCCTCTATTTTTCCGAAACCCGTTTTGCTCAACAATCACAATAGCATTGGTTTCTGTCATTGAGTATTCTACACTAAATTTTATAAACAAACGACGCAAGGGCAATTCCTCTGTATGCAAGAGGATCCCTTAGATCTAGTGTTGATGATTTTGGTATCGGGTAAATTATACATCGACCCATAGTGATGGAACAATGATATTATTGAAACATAAGTTAAATAGTACATGAAGACAATGTATAGCAGTATCATTACATAACACTTCTGTGGGTCATTCATCAATCCTGCAAGCTTCTCCAAATTTAGCTTTAGAAACAGCATTTGCAACTTAGCAGCATCGATTTATTTGATCGTATTAAATAGCCTACGATTAAGTCAAAAACACGTTTCATAGTAAAATGTAATACTGAACAGTATAATAAAGTTGATGAAAATTATATAAAATCTACATGGAGTGTCGAACGCTCCATTGTTGTGGTCTAAGATTTATGCAAGTCATTGCTGTGCCAAAACACTTATAATATTTTGATACATTTAATGATAAAATATGCGTGCAACTCATGCTATATTCATATATTAATTAAACCACCTTTAGTAATATTACCGTACTTGAATTCATATACAGCGCTATATTCGGACATAGACATATAATACAACCATCTGAATTTTAGTCATAATTAAATTAAGTGGATTATGTAAGCGCTCAAATAAAGCGATAGACATGCACAGAAATTTAGTTTTTACCAATAATGAAAAAACTGTACTTTTTAAAACTTTAATTTTCATTTAAAATATCCTTTGAGTCGAGCATACGAAACAAAACATAATTAAAGACATACATGTATTCAAAGTTAATTATTTCGTATTAATTAGATTCTTTTATTTTGAATTATTTATATAAAAAGGACATACTAAGTCATATTAAGTGGATTTTTAAAATAACAATAATTCGAATGAAATGTTAGCATAAATGACTTTAACTAAAATTATGCTCGGGGTAGAAACGTGCTTTTATTTACACTGTCAATTTTCTGCATCATCCGTTGTTTAGACATTATATTGTTTGTACATTTTTATTGATGATCCGCAACTTTTTAAACATACCTAAAACTTAAATTATACATCAAATAGAGCGAGACTGGTTAAAATGGACAACGTAATTATATCTACAAATCATTAAAATTAGATTTCGCCAATGTTTACTTAACTTTGCAAGATTTTTCTTAACTTTCGTCTTGGAGTGAAAAAGTCTTGAAAAAATTCTTAGATCGACGATTTTTAACTTAAAAGTTTAGTCAAGGTACGAGGAGTCTTAACTTTAAGAAATTTACTTAGATAAAAATAAAAAAATGAACATGATCAAGAATGCTACGTCGAACTCATTATTTTTCTATAATCTATGAAGAATATGGATACTAATGATATTGCTGATCGACTCAACATGCAGCAATTTATTAGGTATAATCATTTTCATTCTTTGTTTTCTAACTATTTGTTTAAAAATGCATAAACTTATTTTTTTACCTACAATTCACTGAAAGTATGTTTTATTGCTAATAAATCATTTATCTTCATTTATTAGTTATCGTTCATATTTTGAATTTTATGGGATATATCACAAGCGACGCGTTTTAAAAAAAATAAATGCATAAACTTATTCTTTTACTACAATTAATTGAAGGTATGTTTAACAATTGCTTATTAATCATTAATCTTTATGTATTAGTTATCGTTCATATTTTGAATTTTATGGGATATATCACAAGCGACGCGTTTAAAAATAAATGCATAAACTTATTCTTTTAATACAATTAATTGAAAGTATGTTTAACAATTGCTTATAAATCATTAATCTTTATGTATTAGTTATCGGTCATATTTTGAGTTTTATGGGATATATCACAAGCGACGCGGAGCAAAGGACAAACTATAAAACATTATAGAGTTACCTAAAATTACATTATTTTAGATATTTCACTTGTATTTGTACATGTATAAAATATGAAGGCATTATATGAATTGAAATATTGTATTTTGTATTCACAGATTCTTTTGAGAGCTTCATGTAACCATTTATTATGACATTAATTAATTAATACATAAACAGTTCATGATATGGATTCAACTACTGTTTTGCAGTATCATTTTTTTATATGAACATGAAATCAAGAGACAACTGTTAATCTTAAATCTTTATTATCTTGTATACATTTTGTTATGAATGTGCACATTGTGATAAAGTTTGTTCCAGCTGTCATACAAGTACTACATTGTGACTTTTAGGTAGTCATGAATTATATATTATGTATTCTTTTGTTAAACTCCTTACACCAATATTGTCTTGAATGGAATCTCGAAGTAAATGTGGCAAAAACCAAGGTTGTAGTTTTTAAAAGAGGTGGTCGATTGTCTAAGATGGAAAAATGGTACTATAACACAAATCCTATTGAAGTTGTCAATTCATTCGTTTATGTTGGTATGAATTTTACACGTAGTCTTTCCATGTATAAAATGGCAGACCACATGGCTGTTAAAGCTAAGAAGTTATTTATTTCCTTATTCAAGAGTCTTCATAACTTACTCCCTATGTCACATGACACATTTTTTAAGATTGTTGATTCGAAAGTCATTCCTGTTTTACTATATGGGTCAGAGTTATGGGGCATAGAACGTTTTGAATGTATTGAAAATATTAATGTGTATGTATGTAAATGTTTTTTATCAGCTCCACTTAAATCTTGCAATGATGTTGTTTTAGGTGATTGCAGTCGTTTTCCTGTATATATTTTGTCACATAAAAGATGTATTAACTTCTGGTTAAGAATTTTAAGTATGCCAGATAGCAGATATGTTAAACAATGCTATAACATGTTGAAATATTATGATGAATTGGGTTACGAAAATTGGGTATCAAAAATAAGACGTAATTTGTTTCAAAATGGTTTTGGTTACATTTGGGTTAATCAAAATGTTATAAATAAAGATGAATTTATAAACATGTATACTAAGAGACTTAAAGATCAGTTCACTCAGATCTGGCATGACAATTGTACCAATAATCGAAAGTTAAGTTTATATTCTGGATTTAAAACATCTTTTACAATTGAACATTATGTAAATGTTGTTAATATTATGAAATTTAGGAAATGTTTAGTGTCATTTAAAGCTTCATCCCATAATCTTCTTATAGAAAAGGGTAGGGAAATTGGCTTGACAAGAGAACAGCGTGTATGTTTATTTTGTAACAATGTTATTGAGGATGAGTATCATTTTCTTCTTATATGTCCGAAATATCATCAAATTAGGAAAACATACATAAAAGAAAAATATTACGTTAACCCAAATAAACTAAAATTTTATATTCTCATGTCAACTAAAAATGAAATAAAACATCTAGCCATGTACATATTTTATGCTTTCAAGTTGAGAAATGAGAGTTTTTCCTCAAATTATAGCAGGTAAATTTTTGCTTTAATCTTTTCAATTGTAAAGTTCTCAAATTGATAGAATATACTCTTTATCTTTGTATTTTTAGCAACTATCACTGAGATATATATTGTATACCTTTCTATACCTCTGTCAATGCATGTATGTTGTATAAATATTGTTCACTTGTAAATGTATATGGGCTGGAGGCCTTTTGTTCAATAAACTAAACTATAAACTATTCTTTTGTGCAGATTGTTGAGTATAATACAGGCATAAGCTATTTTTGAAGCTACCAGATAATATGCAATTGTATCCTTGACAATATGAATTCAATGAAGTAAATGATATAAGTAAACTTTATAACCTGCTTTGTATGAACTTACGATGGATATTGTACAACTGAAACGGGTGTTTTTTAGTTATTTATCATTAATGTTCAGCTTTAGATGACACATTCTACAACTATGATGAGCCTCTGTTGTTGTAAGTAATCACACGCTATCAAAAATATCTTGTGAGTAATGATAAGCAGATATATACCAGACAGACAGTAAATAAAATACATAACATAGTTCATAGTAAGAATCAATTGAAAACATGAATGATCGATGCTACTTGAATTGCAATTGAATGTACTTATAATTATTATCTTAATCTAACACCTCAGAATTGAAATTAAATAGGTAGTTGTAAAAAATGAAAGATATTGTGAGTGGAAATATTGTTTTATGCGATATATAGCAAATTTGAGTGGTTACTGATATATGAAAGTTGTGACTTATTCAAATGATCACCTTAAATAGATTTTGTTGATAATATTGATGGTAATCATAGCTGTAATAGTGTGACTGACTTACTGCTTGAATGTAACATTATCAGTAGTCACAAAAACATTTCAGGTCATTTTCTTGTACATGGGTTTCTTTAATGTCAATTATTATCACAGACATGAAAAAGTGTTTTAGGTTTTAGAACAACAGCAAACTTTCTATTCTTCACTTTTTGAAAGGTAGACACAAGTCAAGCTAGATAATTGGTATGTTTACATGACTAAGAACTTAATGTGCACAACATTTTGATAATAATAAAGATTCAGATTTCGCTGGATTAAAAGACACTAGCCATTTTTCAGCCCATGTTGAAATTTTATAAATGTCACTTTGAAGTTAATAAGCAGCAGTATTAGGATCTAAGACAACAGCGTACAGGCTTGTGTAGTCTGCAAAAAGGTGTATCGATGATTCAATATCAATAACGATATCATTCATGAAAATAAGAAATAATAACGGTCCTAGTATTGAACCTTGTTGAACACCTGCTCTTATGTCGCACCATTGCGAAGCTGCACCTGGATGAACAACACATTAATGTCGATTGAAGTTTCGAAAGCAGACCCTTGTGTCATACCTTGTCAAAGGCCTTACTAATGTCAAAGAAAAGTGTACGGACTTCTAGATCATCACAAAGTGCTTTGCAAAACGTGTTATATATGTAAGTGAGTTAATTGACAGTAGAATCGCCAGGGACAAATCCAGATTGTACAGGAGTAAGAAACTGAAGTTCTCTTAGATGATTGAACACATGTTTAAAGACAATGCGTTCGAATACCTTTTCTACTGTATTTATAAGTGAAATCGGCCTGTAGTAGCTAAGTAGAGAAACGTCACCTTTTTTACAAACAACAGTTACATTGACTTCTTTCCAAGATGATGGTACTTTACAAGTCTGAAGTGAGTAAATGAAGAGATTACAAAGGGGATGCGACAGTATAAAGATTTGATCAAGAAGTGAATGTGAATGTTCTGTGAAGTGTGGGATCGTTTATTAGCGGTTCCAGAGGAAACTGTTAAATGATACTGTGTATTTTCCTAACCGTAGTATCATTGAGAGCGTTATAGTTAAAGTCACCGATGATGATGATATCAGAAATATTAGGATCAAGGGCAAGTCCAAAAGAATCCTCTATCGAAGAGTGATATATTGGATCAGAGTTTGGGGGACGATAAAGCATCCAAAAAGAATACGACCTCAAGCCAAATAGATTCAACATGTGCCAATTCCAGATCAGTGCGATGTTTGTAGTAGATGCTATCTTTGATATACACTATAACACCACCATGAGAGTTACCATTTCTGTCGCGCCTTTCAGGAGAATGGTATGGATGTAACCGGTTTATCATCTGATAGTATACATGTAGTGTTATTTGTCTTGCCGGACATTAAAATTAAATTGTACATTGTAACCAAGTGCAACGCCGTTACCATTCAGATATATCAACAAAAGCATATGTATGATCATAGATAAAGATCCTCGATATCTATAAAACGACATGACGGGCAGTTTATGAATAATTATGTTATAGACAGTAATAAGATAAAAAACAAATGGATAGCCGTCATGCCAATCCGAATGCCATGCGAAACAGGTACAAGTACGTAAACGCAATAGCAAGATATGCGTAAGGATGAGAACGACAATAGATAAAAGATAAAGAAAGAAAAGGTAAAGAGAATACATGGAAGATTGGACCTTATTTGAGGTATTTGGTGGAGAGATTGTATATAGTATATCGGACTGAGAATATTGCAACTGTGCATAGGTATGTGTTAGTAAACAATTAAACAAATTCGGGTCTGCAAAAGTACAAGAGTGCTTAGTTAACATAAATGTATACACTATAAATATTTGCCGCATGGGTCAAAGACCTTCCGATACTTAATGAAATCAACTTTGAAACATATGCAGTTTCTAAATTTGAATATGCAAATTTACAGAACAAAAATAGACATTATGACTATCAATTAAATAAAAGTCATGTGCAACCTTTCAATACAATCTGTTAAACCCATACTATACATAAAAATATTACACAATTAACATCATAAACATACAACTTGTATATCAATTCGACAAAGACCATGTGTAGCTTTACAACACAATTGGTTAAAATCATTCATAGAAACCGTTGCTGAACAAGTCAGTATGTCAGACCATACTATTTACAAAGAACAGAAAGCATTACAATACTCTAGTTAACCACATACATGTAAAATACAATCTGGTTCGTTCATAGCTAAAGCTGAATGAAAATGCCCTTCATCTCAAAGATATTCTACAGGACGTGTGTATTTAAAAAACATATCAAAATGATATCAAATATCGAATTAATATAGTCATTTACTGTGTATAAGCACTATCAGTATAAACCGTGCAGACAAAGTCATGTGTATAGGTAAAGTACCGCTCAAAAGTCACTATGAATGGATAGAGTCTTAACAAGCACTGAATATACAACAGTCGAATGATGGTTCATTGGTAGAGAATTGCAAACGAACGTGACGTATGATGCATGAACATACTACATTTTAAGGAGATGAAGTTAGTTGAAAATGGATAGCTCGCTTTAGCATTCACATCTATGGATTTTGTTGGAATTGTCCTTGATTCCGTTCGAAGTCCATGCTGACTGAACACGGGTGTTCTCGACCAGACGTCGAGCATTGTAGAAAACCTCGCCACGTTTCCTTGTTAGTTGCTCATTTATGAAGACTCCTTTAAACATATTGGAGTCTTTTAGTGCCGAGTGACGTGTAAGGATTGCTATCGTGCTCGGTATGACTTGATAAACTTGATGATGGTCTAACCGACCTACAGATTACTGCCGAGTACCCTTTTATTACCTAATCGATGCATATTATCGATGTCCCGTATATCTACATTAGCGTTTATCTCTGATGCCATCTGATTGACTATACGGCATCGATGAGACAGGAGACCCGTATACAATTTCGTCTGCTATACTGGTCAGCATCATCATCCCGCTTCTCCTGCTGTTCAACCTGCTTTTCGAGTTTAGCAACATGCTCTTTCAGAGACATGTTTTCTTGCTCTAGAGACATGACTTTAGACTGCATACAATCCATTTTACTCAGAAATAAGGACTCGAACTTAGCACTTATGTATTCAAGAGCCAAAATCGTCTAAATTTACTGGAATTCTGTCCGTGACACTTTCGTCTGGACCACTTATTGTGGAATCCACAGAAAAAGTCCTCGTCTTCTTTGTGTCGGCAGCATTAAGGGGGGGGGGGGGGGGGGTTGCCATCCGTTTCTTCTCAGTTTTGGACGGAGTTTGACTCATACATTTGGTCATACCCTGTACTGCTTTTGGTGATTGTCAGAAATGCAACACAGTTGGTGATTTGAAGTGTTTACCGGTGAGTAACACGGGTAAACTTTATCGATAAATGGTTTACAAAGTCAAATTTGATAATAAAAGTCGCATTTCCGTATGTTATCCTATCAATTATCACTTTATATATATAACTCCTGAAAATCTCACATACTATGCACAATTATTACGAGTTTAAAATTATTACGAGTTACTAAAATATGTCTCTGTTTTTGAGTTTAGCTGTCCATTTTAAGAAGACCGGAATCCATCCAAGACCGAAATTTTGTTAAATCCAATGCCACATCGCAACAAAAAAATCGGCCTGAATTGCGATCCTAAATACACATTTAAACACCAGAGACAGGAATGACAACTCATTTTAGTGATACTTATTATTAGCATAACACAAGCAAATATACATACATATGGTGAAATTAACAAACTTATATACAGTACAGAGCAGTGCAAATATAACATTAAACAATTGCAGCATGTCACGATAACGAACGACACGTCTGTGTAGAGATTGCAAACTGCAAAGTCTGTGGAACATCTGAATAGACTATCCCCCATTTTCTGTTAAAATTAATATCCAAGCTTACGTTCTAGTAGAACCATAGGTATGAATATGCTACGGAACGTAACAGAAAAAATCCAGCCAAATGCCCTTGATAACTTTGATCAACATCAAATGTTGCAGCTCATACTAGACTGTACCAATTAACTCCAACTTCATAGGATTGATCAAGCTGACTAAAAGAGACTTGATCTCTATTGAGAGGGCCACACAGACATATATTGCTACAAACTACACCAAGCGAAAACAATCCTCCTACAATATAACTCTTTATTTGTGTCGTGGTGATGGAGATACATTTATGCTAACCCCTATACATAGCAACATTAGTATAACTTATAGACCACTTGTGATAATTGGGCATTAATAAATTTATTATGTGAACCTATAAGTTAATTCTTATCAATATATAACGTCCCTGTTCATTTCTTATCTATTAAAGGCTGTTTATCAGTGCTATTAAAATAATAGTCTTAGCTACTCGCGGCGTATATATTTTACATTGGATATTCTCTATTCCATGGATTATAGTATTCCAAGGCATAGGCTGCTTGTTAGTGGTGGAATTTACCAGAAGAAGATGAAGATTGCACGAAACCCGGATTTACCGGAGTGACCGTACTTTAAACTTACAACAAAAATGCCTGAATTGAAAGTAATCACTGATGTTGCCGGATTTAAATCGGTTATTAAAGCAGCTGGGAGGTATTGTGCTTATTTGAAGCCCACAAAATTAGAAACGCTATTCCACCATATTTTTTTACTTTTTTCAGTATTTATTTCGCCATGTGTACTATCGACATTTAACTGTAGCAGTATTCGGATATAGCCCTACTTATTCGGCCACCAATTTTATTAATATTGTAATCGCTAAAGAGACACCAGTAGAGTGTGGACATCAGTAGAGGTAGGTTCCGTTAAATTCCGTAACTTCACCTACTGGATAGATGTAAAAAATTAAGACACCTGCCCACACTGGATGACCATTTTTTAACAGTACAGTATACTGGTGGTACCAGATAACGGTGTAGCTAAATTTAGAACGGAAATGGAACAAAGAAAAAAATCACCGACGTGAACCAAATATTGTATTTTATTTGCACACATCTCTTTTACAAATGCCAACAGTCAAATGTTCAAAATCTGTACTATTAAATCTAGTGCCCACAATCAATAAATACAATGCAGTCAGCTACCATGTTTCTTTCCTCGAATGATCTAAATAACAATGTACAAGAAGAAACCTCTGAAGGTCACATGGCGTCATAATGTAGCAGTGATATTATTATGCTTAGTTATAGTCCAAACAATGATTTCAACACAGAACTATTGTGTAACGAAAGTGGCATAAAAACGAGCACCTGCATTCAAAAGTGCAGACGGCATTGAAAGAAATTTTTATTGATTCATATTTTTTAATACAAAACTAATTCTAATGCATATATAATGCATACTTATCCTCAAAATGAAGTTTTACTCTGTTGACAATGGTAAGTTATGCATGATGAGTGTATATTACGGATATTATAACATGCACCATTATTTGGATAACACCGGTAAAAGGGGTACTGACTTAATAATAATATGTTAAATTAAAGCACAGGTCACACCTACCCTCACTGGATGTCCACTTGAACTCTGTTCAAGCTTACAGTAAACTCTGTTACCACGTTCAATAGGTGCAGGAGATAGCCCTTCTGGATCAACAGTTCAACTTAAACTTACTTATCTATCTCTCGTCAATGAGTCACATGATTAAATTAAAAACACACGTCAGAATACAAATCATTTTAAGATTCCCATGCTCTATTAAAGCCAAAATAGAGATTTTTACACTTGTTGTCATATGTAAAGTGCATTAATCATTTAATGCGATTCTGAGTATTAAATATTAAACCTCTAAATGCATTGTTTTCATTAAGACTATTAAAGGTTGTAAAGCTCCGTGTGACGTCATAAGTGACGTCATAAACGAAAAGACATTAGTGTACGTTATGTCACATATAATTTGGCAAAAAAAGAACAGATTTCAGTAAAAAATGTAGTGTTGTACTAAACTTAATGAGAATAGTAGGATAAATTGAATACATGGTTGGTGTCTGAGATGGAGAAGGTTTATCCGGTTCGCTAAAGCTCGCCAAGATACGCTTTCTCACTCACTGGATAAACCTCCATCTCTGGCACCAACCATATATTCTCTATACCTACACTTCACAATCCAATGTGAAAGCACATATGACTCTTAAAACTTCTTAATTGAAATATTTATGTAAATAAAAACGCCCTGATTTTGAACAGTCTAGCGGATGGAATATAAGTTTTAAAATTCGGTTCCAACAGGTACTTTTATCCAATAAGACTATCTGGTTACAATGAATGATAATTTGTTCATTATATTCAAGTTGTTTTTAACATAGATATATTAGACCAATCAATCAGTCTTGCAAATAGAAAGTTCATTTCGAGAGACGGTGTCCGGTATTCCATACTTACATTTTGTATCTATCCAGAAAGCAGAGTTATGGAGTATAACAGAACCTACCTCTACTGGTGACCTTGCTCTGCTGGTGTCTCTTTAGCAATTACCTTATTAGTATACTTATGTACTTGAAGTGAATCCATAAGAGCACAAAATAGTCACTTGACACTTTTGCTAAATGTATACTAAAATAATGACATTATTCAGTAATTACTAAAAGCATTTAACTGAAATGAGTTTTTTATCAATAGCTTATGATTAAATATAGATTTCATGGTGGTTAACAGGCTCAGACTTTTTTGGATCAAATCAGCGTCCCCAGACTATTTTTGATCGAGTAAAGGACTTTTACTGACTAATTTCTTAAAAACAATGGACAAACATCCTGATTCAGGCGTAAAAACACGTACAAATTTTACAATTTCTGTACCACGGAACTTTAACATGTCTGTTCTTTCCGTACATTCAAAATAATTAACAATTTCTTGTAAATTAATTCTTTACATCGAGAAAAAGTCTGAAGTTTCTAAAGCGAAAGTGAAAGTGCATCAACATTTGCCTGAATTACTAAGAAAGTACACCGATTTTTCAGACATGCATGTTTATTGCTCTAAGGTATGTGTATAGTACATTGCCTAGGTGTTTTAGTCAAATGTGGGTCTTTCAGATATCAAATTATCAGTTTTTTAACGATCCAAAGGAACTGATCGTAACTAGTCCGTTTCCATGATCGGTAGAAGTCCTTTGCTGCTAAGTTTTTTGTTTTTTCTCTTTAACAACAATGAACCGAATTTTGACTGGATAAATACCCGATAAATAACCTTTGATAAATTGTTATTATTCAGTTCAGTAACGATATCGATTGAAAAACATGAAAACTTTGTAGAAATTGACATCTTAATCCTTCACTCGACATTATCGCCCAATTTTGCGAGGGAAAATGCAATTGATTACATTTGTGCATAGACTCTGTTCTCTGTGATGTTGATTTAACATTATTTTCTTGTTAATATACATTTGTGCCGTTCTGTCGCACATAAATAGTTAAAATAAAATAAGTAGAACATATAAAATATCAAATATTTTGAACACACCTGTCTAAACTCTTAGCTTGATATTCATTAAAAGTCCTTTGCTCGATCAAAAATAGTCTGGGGACGCTGATTTGATCCAAAAAAGTCCGAGCCGGTTAACCACCGTGGATTTATGCATCAATAAGATAAAAAATATCCGAATAATGTATTACACATGTATAATACCAAAATTAATTTAAACTACTATGTCCAACAATTACTTCAATATGTCATTGAATGTTTCTTTACTTTAATTTTCACTTTTGAACGTTTTTCCATATTTATTTTCTACTAGTATTTTGAACATAGTGTTCAACTTTCACTTTGTTATGTTTAGCA
This sequence comes from Lutraria lutraria, assembly GCA_964023205.1. Lineage (NCBI taxonomy): Eukaryota > Metazoa > Mollusca > Bivalvia > Venerida > Mactridae > Lutraria > Lutraria lutraria. Next base: position 31,796,734 of record OZ026841.1, on the reverse strand, counting down.
CGGTTCTCAATAACAACAGGCTCCAGTCCAATTTAGCCGCTTAGAAATGTGTTTGGGCCGGTTAGAAATCTCAAAAGTATATATGTAGTACATGTACATAGTACTATGAGTAATGTAAATACATAGTTCCCACCTAAATCTACAATATTTACCTACCGTGGCGGCCATCTTGCTAGGCAAATTTCTTATGTGTTTTATAGAAAAAATCTGAAAATTGGTTATTACACAACTCATTTTTATATGCCCGTTTGAAAAACAGCTCGTATTATGTTATGGGAACACCAACGGTGGGCGGGTTAGCTGGCAGACGGCGTCCACAACGGTGTCCACTCTCTAATTCAAACAGTTTTGTTTGTATCCTCACTAAACCTTATGGAAATGTTTATGGCCATGAGATCTAGGTCTACAGTCTGATAACTAGACCAATCGGCCTAGGCACCACTGAGTTATGTGACCTGGCACTGTTGTATAAAAGTTAACTTAATCATCAAGTTGTTAATGCCATAAGCAGTGTCATCAGGTTTAATAAAATGTAGTTGTCATATATGAATATCCTATATTTAGAATGATCAAAACAAAATATAAGTATCTTCTATCAATGCCTGTTGAATTTGCCATTTAATAAAACTAGCAGTCAAAATGATATTTGATCAACTCAGCAGTTATAGTTTAAATAATAAACTTTCAGAACATGTAAATTTATGCATGTGATATCCGCAGGTAAGAAGTTTTATTTGCTGCAAAATCGGCAATTGTTGGGAAAAGTTATTGTCACATGCACTATCACATATCTCTGTTATCTATGTCTCTGTTATTTTCTATAAAAAAAAACAAGCAAACTGGAAATCGTCAGAAATACATAATTTATGTTTGTATGGATTTATCCACATGTGGCCTCATGGAACAGTATGAACAACATAGCTGCAACTGTATTTTTTTTATTCATGTGTGATGGGAATGTTTACTTGTTTCATATTTTTTTCTATATTTATTTTTTAGCCTTTCTTGGAATTTTTTGTTACAAGTATATAATATGTCATTTTTGCCATCGGACATCATTTCGGACTTGTTTTATAGTATCAGCATGTTCAACTCCAAGTCAAATAAAAGTTATCTCCCCTTTCGTGAAATCAATTGTTGAATTCATTGGCAAAGATGGAAACAAAGTACTGCTAGAGAAATTTCAGTGAAGATCAATGTTTTTCTAAAATTGTTTTTTTGTTTTTTGGCAAAATTTGTCTTAATTTTTTTATCTGGAAGGATTTCCCCTTTTGTTCTATAAGAAATACTAGTATATATACTTTTTTCTGGAATTTATAGACTAGTTAAATTAAGGTATGTATTATGTGCCCTCATTTTAATCACTCAACCACATTTTGAACTTGTAACAGAACTATTCCATAGTTGGTCCTCAGCCGTGAATAGTGAGTTTCTAGAACATATGAACTTTGATTACCAGTAATTCCTTATCCTATGGAGCTGAGTCACATTTTTATTTGTTTTTATTGAGTTTTACGCCCCTTTTCAACAATCGGAGTCATATGAGGCGGACAGTTAATCCAAGCATCGTTCCTGAGAAGACCCAGTACTAGACTCCCATCCTCTGTAAGCAACTGCCTTCTTTCTCACATAAAGAGACATGGTCGGTAGCTGGGCTCGAACCCACTGCCCTCTATCAGTGGGAGGTTACAATGATTTAAAGTCAGTGACTTTATCCACTCCACCACGGAAGAGGGTCTACTGAGTCACACATAGAAGAAAGGTTTTATGGATAATGTTTGGACTACAGGAAAGTAAAAGTTTATTAAAAATAAAGTATTGAAAAACTAATGTATATTAAGTCACTAGTCATTAATAAAGATACATTGAATTTTAGCTCATGCATATAAATATATATAACAATATAATTTTTCAGCAACTTAAGTGTTGTTCATTTCGCTGCTACATGGGCACCTCAATGTAATCAAATGAATGACGTTCTTGTGGAGCTTGCAAAGGATTCACAAAATTCAAAAGTAAATTTCTTCAAAGTAAGTACTATTTGTATTTCTCTTGGTTTATTTACCAGTTACTGTGCTTGTAGTTTCTTACTTACTTGTTTTGACCCAAATTGGGAATCTTTTAACAAATTGGGAATTTTTAATAAAACAAAGACATTTGTGATATCAACTGCTCCTCTTGGTTTTTACTTCACCACTGAATGTTGCAATTAATTTGATAAACATTTTTTAAACAATATTTTAACTGTGAAATGAAAAAAGAAAAATCTGGACCAGTTTGAAATTGGGAAAACGGATCTTTTTTTTTTTTTAATTGGGAAAGTACCTTCTACAGGTACCTTACTAAGAAGCTAAAAAAATGCTGAATTACACAGTGTGAATACAGGGAATTACTGGACTCGGGGACCCCTGTAATTTATAACTAAAACAACAACCAGAGTCCCAAGGACCCCAAGGCTTTAAAGCCTGTGTAAAACCCTGTGAATATAATATCATTATGCTCTATTATTTAACCCATTCTGTCGATGTCTGTTTCAGTTTCAAAACTTTAAAAAATTACAGAATTGATGCGGGTGTTTATATTACCAGTATGTAATTTATCCTTACAATGTATTATCTATTATCTAGTTAGAAGCTGAAGATTTACCGGAAGTTTCAGAAGAATTCAGTATCTCCGCTGTCCCTACGTTCATATTTCTAAGGGTAAGAAATATGTCCTTCTGATTAATTATTACATAGAATATATATATATATACTTTGTGACTATCAAATTCAGTAGAATTATTGTGCCTTTATCAATACAATTCGTTAAAATTTGTGGGTAAAAAATTACCCCTATCTGATAATGATTTGAAGAGTCAACAAAATTCATACTAATGTTATATGCTTATTGTAAATTTGACAATTTAAATTCTCAAGAGACAAGATGCCATTTTAAGGTCACTGCCATCATGCCAATTTTTTGGTAAATTTATAGTTGAAGTTCAGATTGTAATTCTTGTTTTATGCACTTTGTACTGTGTGTGGTAGTTAGAAACATGTAAAGTTTATTGTAACTGCAGTCTCCAGTCTTGTGATATACAAAAAACCTGGGTTATTCGACAACCATTTATCTTAGTAGCCGGTACTGTCTGAATAAGATCAAACTTCCTGATTAAGGTGCTATATACATGTATATAAAAAAATAATAAAATACAACGAAACCCATTTGTACGAATTGTATTCTACTGAGTACCTGGTGTAATCCAAATACATTACATGTACATCTTGTTTGAATACTGGAGTTAACTCCCTTGTAATATACAGAAATAGAACACAATGTTGTTTTAACCAGTTCATCATACAGAAATAGATTATTTAAAACCATGGATTAACTGAATGATTTATGAGGTTCAAAGGAAGTTGAATAATGACGTTTTACTCTTATATAATCTGGAGAAGTATTTTTGAACGGTTGAAGCAAGTTTGGTAGCTTTTAAATAATCGAAAGAACATAATTTTTTAGCTCACCTGATTCATCAGTTCGATTATGGGCAAAATCTGATAATAACTTCTAGAGTTATGGGCCCTTGAATTACAAAATTTGCTATATTTAGCTTGTTTACACTCTAGCGCTTTCATTTATTCACCAATCCTGATCATATTTTCAGTAAATGTGTATAACCAAAAGATCTTGGACAAGTTCGATTATGGGCAATATCGGACCAGAACTTCAAGAGTTATGGGCCCTTGACTTAGAAAATTTACTATATTTGAGTTTGTTTACACTCTAGCGCATTCATTTATTCATCAATCCTAATCATATTTTCAGTAAATGTGTATAACCAAGAGATCATGGACAAGTTCGATTATGGGCGGAATCGGACCAGAATTTCAAGAGTTATGGGCCCTTGACTTTGAAAATTTGCTATATTTTAAGCTTGTTTACACTCTAACGCCTTCATTTATTCACCGATCCTAATCATATTTACAATGAATGTGTATGACCTTATGGTTTTGGACATGTTAAGTTATGGGTGGAATCGGACCACAACTTCAAGAGTTATGGACCCTTGGATTAGAAAATTTGCTACATTTTAGCTTGTTTAACAGTATTATACCTTCATTGTTGGTTTTGATCTCAAAATCTACGTAAAAATGAGTTTTACGAGATGGAAACTATATTACCTGGTCATTGATTATTGGCCTTGGTTCTCAGGTGAGCGATAAAGGGCCAATGTGGCCCTCTTGTTTTAATAGTAATCACATGTTTCATTCCTGTTTGATTTTAGAATGGAAAATCTGTGGACAGATTGGATGGTGCTAATGCTGCTGAACTTGCTAAGAAAGTGAAAGTACTTGCATCACAAGATATCGTTAATATGTCAGATGTTCCAGCAACTCCTAAAGAGGTAAATATTCACCAGATAATATAGTCATACCTGATAATAAGGTCCCATTATGAGAGAGTTGATAATGGATTTAGATATGGAGTTGGACTGTCTTTAATTGTTATAGTACATGTACAGTAAAACCTCGATTATCCGAACTCGGATTATCCGAAAACCTGGTCTTATCCGAAGTGAAATTTCGGTCCCGAATTTCCCTCTATATATTTCAATGTAAATAAACCTCGATTATCCGAATCGTCTTATCCGAACACCATGGCTTATCCAAAGTGATAAACAGATCCCCACAATCATCCGAACGCGTATTTTCGCACCTATTATCCGAAGTCAACAATTAACTCTGATCGATCAGAGAAGTTCATTGTAGGATTTCTTTAACGTGTCAAAAGGTGTAAACAACAAATTATCAAACCACTGAGAACAAAGGATTGTTGGTTTGGATCATTGTTTGCAGTAATGGGAACACAATTAGCCTATTACGATACGGACTGGGTTAGATCATTCACCTTTTATTTTTCCTTTGATTTATGAATTGCATCATAATTTCACTTGAAAAAAACAACCAACATTAAAAATGTTTGTTTTTTCCGAAGTTTATTAAATTGACAAACAATACAAATGACCAATATATATTACCGGCACTCGATTTCAAAATCATTCCATTTTCGGAAAATGAATACGAACACGATTCTTAGGACGACAACGATTTGTGTGACGCTCGTAAGTGTTTGTGACTGTAGCAATAAAATGAAACTCCGCGTTGGATTTTTATTTTAATTCAGTTTGTAATTTATTTAAACAGTGTCTTTTTCTATATCCCGTGTATATTTCATTTCACGGTATCATTTTATCGATGGATTAATGTGCTTTTAACATGACATGTGCTACCGTTTGCGTATTCATTTGTATTCGTAGTTTCACTTTGGATTCCTCATGAATTTGACGAATTAATAATGGTACAAACTACTCATACATTTGTTTTACCTAAAACATACACATGTTTGTCGTAAAATGTATTTTTTCGTAAATAAATTATGAAATATAACGCATTAACTTTGTTGTTATTATATCTATACGTTAACGCCATATATGGGAGTGATCTCCCTTTATTTTCTTACAATTGTCTAGATTTCCCTTACCCTGGATTATCCGAAACCCCGGATTATCCGAAGTAATTTTTCGGTCCCGACGACTTCGGATAATCGGGGTTTTACTGTATATATATATGTGGCTGCTACTACTGGTGGGCCCGTCCGGCTAGCTCAGTGGTTAGAGCTTTTGTCTGATCATCGTAAGCTTGTGAGTTCGAACCCCGGGCAAGGCTCACATTGTCCGTGACAAATTTGACTGAAGATATTACATCCTATGTTAAATTGTCCTCCATCTCTCAATTATGTTGGGTAGTTTGGCAGAAGGTTATGGATAGAATGTGGTTAGTACTGGTTAAGGCCTAAATGAAGTCCAGGAAAGCTGGTTAGGATATCTGCCCGCCACGATATGACAGAAATAATGTTGAAAATGGTGTAAAACCAGATGAAACAAACATACTACTGGTCTATATTTCAGCTTGTAATTAATTATAGAAAGTGTTAACTTCATACAACCTTTAAGGTATTACAAATATATCTTTGAGTGGGGTTTGAAAACAGCATTCATGCCCTAGCTAGTATAATTCTTTCTTTTATTGCACATTGTCAGTCTGGTCACAATTTTCCTACATTGCTTCCAATAAATCAGATTCATTGATTCGTTGTTGTAAAGGAGTACATTGATTATAGTAAATTATTGTGAATATTAAACAAAAATATAAGAATTGATTTGGAACATAATTTATTATTTTTAAGCCTGTGGCCTGATACTAAGATAATTACCATGTGTTAAGACTCTATACTTGTCCTAGTTTTGTCCCTTGCTGTTATAATTTTGTATATATTTTTTAACTTTTACTTTTTACTTTTAATAAAATTTGCTGGTTTTCTTAAATGAAAAACTGAGTATGTTTTTTGGAGGGAATTTTTGAGTTTTTGTTTAGGTATGTTGATGTTATGTGGTTTGTTTAAGTTTTGGATGTTTTTATTTTGTGCATTTCTTTACATGTTAATTTTTTATTTAGGATTTGAACAGTAAACTGAAGCGACTTATCAATGCCGAGGATGTTATGCTGTTTATGAAAGGAGTGCCATCAGAACCAAAATGTGGTAAAGTTAACTGTTAGCACTTATCATTCTGGGTGAACATATCTCAGACCAGTCTATGTGAAACTGCCTGAGACCAGTCTGTGTGAAACTATGTAAGACCAGTCTGTGTGAAACTGTCTTAGACCAGTCTGTATTAAACTGTCTTAGACCAGTCTATGTGAAACTGTCTGAGACCAGTCTGTGTGGAACTATGTAAGACCAGTCTGTGTGAAACTGTCTTAGACCAGTCTGTGTGAAACTGTCTGAGACCAGTCTGTATTAAACTGTCGGAGACCAGTCTGTGTGAAACTGTCCGAGACCCAATGTGTACACTACGGTAGCGCTATGCACTGACCTGTGTTCTTCTGCTCGGGGCATTATGGGTATTTGCAGGAACTACTTACAAAATGGAAGTTATAAACAATAACTTAACGTGACGTCACCGTATGGTACACATTGGAGCCAGGCGTTCTTCAACATTGCGTTTCATTGATTAATTAGTGTCATTGACAAAAGCACAAGAATAGAAATGGTATAACGTATTCATTTTACATAACTAAACACATTTTGTTAATAACATACAACAGATATGGTTGTTTTGACATTTTTTATCCTTCCGCATAACTATATTTTAGCGTATGTACAACTATCTAAATGTGGATAGTAATCAGTTCTATGTATAGAAGTTAGAAAAACGTAGTGACGTCACGCTATGTATAGAACGGTCCAAGACCAGTACATGTGAAACTGTCTTACATCAGTCTGTGTGAAATTGTCTGAAACCGGACTGTGTGAAATTGTCTTAGACCAGTTCGTTTGAAGCTGTCTTAGACCAGTCTGTGTGTAATTCTCTTAGACCAGTCCGTGTGAAACTGTCTGAGAACAGTTTGTGAGAAACTGTCTGAGACCAGTCTGAGTGGAACTATGTAAGACCAGTCTGTGTGAAATTTTCTTAGACCAGACTGTGTGAAACTATGTGAGACCAGTCTGTGTGATATTGTCTTAGACCAGTCTGTGTGAAACTGTGTGAGACCAGTCTGAGTGGAACTATGTAAGACCAGTCTGTGTGAAATTTTCTTAGACCAGACTGTGTGAAACTGTGTGAGACCAGTCTGTGTGAAATTGTCTTAGACCAGTCTGTGTGAAACTGTGTGAGACCAGTCTGTATGAAACTGTTCGAGACCAGTTCGTGTGAAAGTATGTGAGAACATTCTGTGTGAAATTGTCTTTGACCAGTCTGTGTGAGACCAGTCTGTGTGAAATTGTCTTAGACCAGTCCATTTGAAACTGTGTGAGACCAGTCTGAGTGAAAGTGTGTGAGTACTGTCTGTGTGACATAATCTTAGATCTGTCTGTGTGAAACTGTGTGAGACTGTCTGTTAGAAACTGTCTGTAACCATGCAGTCTGTGTAAAATTGTCATAGACCAGTCTGTGTGAAATTGTGTTAGAACTGTATGTATGAAACTGTCTTTAACCAGTCTGTATGAAATAGTCTTTGATCAGTCTGTGTGAGACTGTATGAGACCAGTCTGTGTGAAATAGTCTTAGACCAGTCTGTGTGAAACTGTATGAGACCAGTCTGTATGATCAGTCTGTGTGATGATTTACAAAATGTCTACCTTTTTGTCAGTATGCTGTTTTGAACTATTACATTGATTTTTATTTGATTGTATAATGTGATAAATCACGCACAGTTCCCAATATTTTGTTGCAAGATTATATTTGTGTGTGAAGTTAAAACAACAAATAAATACCGGTAGTATTACAATTTCTTATCAACTATCTTGCTGACTTTCGTTACGTTTCCTAATCAAAAACAACATATACCATATATAATGATATGTAGTCTTATGATCTTGTTAAGAAATTATATTTACCATTAATCACATAATCAAGGGAATTACTTCATGTAAAAATTTAAACTATACTTGAATTTCAGGATTCAGTCGTCAGATTATCTCTATTCTGAATGATGCTAAAATAAAGTATGGTTCTTTCAACATTCTTGCTGATGAAGAAGTTAGACAAGGTATACTGGTAGTTTGTGTATGTTGTTCTCCTCATTTATAATACAGCAATTTGATTCTTCTCCTAGACTGCTTGGTCAATTTTTTATCAAACTTCACATGGATCATCCTTATATGGTACTCTACAAAAGTAGCTAAAATTGTTCCAGTCCACTAAAAAGATGGCCACTATAACTAAAAGTAGGTAAACTTTTAAACAACATCTCCTTCTTAACCACTAGGTGTATTTTGATAAAACTTTACAGGAATGATCCTTTCATGGTCATCTACGAAAAACAGCTAAATTTTAATCGATAATCACTCCTTCACCACTGTGGATTTTGATGAAACTATATAGGAAAGATCGTTAGATCGTTCTCCATCATAAGAGCTAAAACGGTTCTGGTCTGCTGAGTAAGATGGCCGCCAGAGCTTAAAATAGAAATTAGTCTTTAACGACTACTCTGTCTGATCTTAAATTTCTTGACTTAATGCATTGTTTCTCAGGTGAACGATATAAAGCCACCATGGCCCTCAGGTATTCAGTGTAGTATAGATAGAAGTTATAGCTATGAATGTAACATCTATGCCTCTAGCATACCACTGTCATTCAGTCGTCTGTCTAACCATCCAAACCTCCTGCCCTACTGCCCACCTGTCTGCCCCAGGGGATTGAAATAGCATAGCACGAATGTTTACATTAAATTTTATGAAACCAGGTGTTGGGCACACACATGTCATTATTAGGATCATATTGCTTTTCGGTAACTTTGTACATGTGATTTTATAATTCCTTAATGTACAAATTGTAAATTTAAGTGCTGTTTTACAGTGTTTGCAGATTTTTCCGTATTTTAGTGTCCCATATCTGGGACTGGACTGAAGTGTTCATGATTAACCGTGAATAATGAGTAATCCATTCATCATTTATTAAATACCTCATGATATACTTTAATGATTGGTTAATGATATATTTACTTGTTTATGTACGGTGAACGGAAAATAAAAGGACAATTAAAGATAATACATTGTGACCGTTAGTGAAGTGTTCGATAATTACTTTGTTATTAGGACATACAAATGTACATATGCTTGTGATAAATGGCTTTTAGCTCAGCAGTGTCACATAATTAGATTTATTAATAATTTGCTTTAATATTTGAGCTTTTCTGATAAAACTTAAATTTTTCAAATAAATGATTAATTTTAATATTTACTTTTACATTTTTCTAGTAACACTTCAATTTGATCATTAAAAGCCTCCTTAGTCAAGTGGTAATGGTCAGTTGTATGCTTCGGCTTGTCTTTCAACAATAAGACACTAAAAGTGCCCAAATTACCCTGGCTGTTGTAAAAAAAATTGTTTAGATAGTAGGCCACAAAATTCTTTTATTTTCTTAATCCTTCGTAATTTTGAGGCACAATTTGCTATTCAAGCAAACTGGAGTTATGGTTGTTTTTATGCCCCTGCCATGAAATGGCGGATGGCATATTATGTTTACCCTGTCTGTTGGTGTGTGCTTGTGTTTGTTTGTTTGTGTGTTACAGAATTTTCATGTCCGGCTCATAACTTTGTCATGTATGATTGGATTTAGAAATAATTTGGCACCAATGTTTATCATAACAAGACAATGTGTCATGAGCAAAAATTGTGTCGCTCGCTCAAAGGTCAAGGTCACAGTTGACACTTAAAGCATTATATGTATATGTTCGTGTTCGGCTTATAACTCTGTCATGCATCATCAGATTTTGAAATAAACTGGCACAAATGTCCATCATATCAAGACTTTACCTCCCACTATGGGCAGCATTCCCAATCAACCTGCCTCACATAACACTCATTTCTGTGTCCAATGTGAAATGTCGGGGCATCCGTGTCCTACAGACACATTTCTAGTTGCTCTTGGAGTTATTACAGTATTTGACATTCCTTCAGGATATAGACCCACCTCTGTGGTCAAATGGTAAAGGTAGCTGACTTCAAGTCACTGTAACCTCTCACTGATACAGGGTCGTCAGTTCGAGCCCCCCTACCCACCATGTCTCTTTATGTAAGAAAGTAGGCAGTTGCTTACGGAGGATGGGTGTCTAGTACTGGTTCTTCCCAGGAATGATGCTTAGGTGAAATGTTCATATGACTCTGACTGTTGAAAAGGGGAGTAAAACTTGATATAAACGAAAAAAAATCCGTCAGGATATAAAAAAGTATGCCATGACTTTGGTAAAAAAATACAAGTCAAGTAAAACAATTGAGTGTATAACCAGAAACAAACATTATTTAGACCTTACTTACACCTTAGACATGTATCATAAATTTACAGTCTACATGTAATACGTATCATGTGCTATTTCATCTTCTAATTAGCTTAACCAGCCATTTAATTGTGGGATTTGATTCTGTTTATTTGTTTTATATTTCATATACATTGTAATTATTTATGTATGTATTGTTCAGCCTGATATGATGTAGTCATTAATAATTTATTTATTCATCTTTAGTGTGTTGTGCTCCTTACAGAACCAACCCTATTTGCATCGTGTTCTGTCATTCTCAGGTGATTATGGTAATACAAAGGCAATTATTCTGTTTGGCTAAGCATCTTCATATTTGATGGACAGCCCTCCTAAAGTTGTAATGCTTTTGTACTCTGTTACACTTCATATTTTGTTGACAGTTCATTTGTTGGTCATTTTTGGAGGTACAAGCAGTCTCAGCAATTAACAAGAATCACTGCTTTGACAGCTATCTACCATGTATCACATACTACCATGCGTTACAAACCTGTACTTACATTATGTAATTAAAGTATACATCGACAGCTGTGTGCTGACATAATATACAGTTTGTGCATGTATTTCAGAATTAAAGACTTACTCAAACTGGCCAACATATCCACAGTTATATGCTAAAGGTGAACTTCTTGGTGGACTGGATATTGTGAAAGAATTAGTTGAATCAGGTGAACTGTTGTCACAGTTACCACAACAGGTGTCTTTAGATGACAGGTGATTGTAACTTAATGTCTTTTATGTGACATATGACCAGTTGAGCTTGCTAAATAATAATTGCATACAAAAAAATTATATGATACCCCAATCTGCCTCAAGCAATGCATTTTATTCTTGAATAAGGGTGTCACACCTTATTTAGGGGGCGAGGGCATTTACTAAGGAAATTCTTAGACTAAGTCTATTGTTTATGTTTGCTATTGTTCAGTTAAGAACAATGCATCATTCAGCATTTGATGTCTAAAATTATTCATGCATATACATGTATAGTGAGTGTATAGCTGATTGAAGGACATATGTTATTTGTTAACATGTATGCACAGGATCTTGTTTTATTAAGAAAGTGGCACTGATTTTCAGCATCTTACTCCCTGGAAAATAGCTATATTCCACAAAAATCTATTTTCCCTATTTTCATTACAAATATTGCCCAACTTAGCTTATTGCTTATGATTTTCCCTCTTTCAACTGTGCAGAGTGTGTTCCCCTCCTGCTTAATGAAGGACATGTATTTTTTCAGTTGCCTCATATTTATGTTACAGGTTGAAGGGTATCATTAACACAGCACCTGTTATGTTATTTATGAAAGGGGACAGAGCAGCCCCTAGATGTGGATTCAGCAAACAAACGATCGCTATTTTGAATGATACCAGGTAAAGATTGAATTCTTCCTTATTATGTTAAAAATGTCTAGATGTGAAATTCATCTTCGAATTCTCTTCAATTTTATTGAATTATAAGTCTCTGGTTTTAAAATGTGCTGAAGGGACCAGCTGCAAGATATTGAAGTCTGAGTGATTGCTTATATGTTCAGTTTTAAAATTGTCCAATCAGAAAGCTGCAGTATTGCAACTAGTCTCCAAGCACATTTTGTTTTATAACCTGAAGTCATCTATGTTCACAAGGTATTATTGTATGTAATAAAATGATGACAACAAAGTTATGTATAAGTGATTTTAATAACTTTGACTTTCTTGATGTTTTGCAGTATTGAATATAAAACGTTTGATATTCTATCGGACGAGGAAGTACGTCAAGGACTGAAAACGTACTCAAACTGGCCAACATATCCGCAGTTGTATGTAAAAGGTGAACTTGTCGGTGGATTGGATATTATCAAAGTAAGTCTGATAGTGACAGGATAGCTTCTATTCTTACATTCATACTACGAAGCTTTCTCAAACTGCTTGTCTCAATGTATGAGATGTATGTTTGTAACTGGTGCACAAATACCCTGTAGTCCCTGATGAATGTCCCTGTGCACAAATACCATATAATCCTTACCCAATGTCCCTGTGCACAAATACCATATAATCCTTACCCAATGTCCCTGTGCACAAATACCATATAATCCTTACCCAATGTCCCTGTGCACAAATACCATATAATCCTTACCCGATGGCCCTGTGCACAAATACCATATAATCCTTACCCAATGTCCCTGTGCACAAATACCATATAATCCTTACCCAATGTCCCTGTGCACAAATACCATATAATCCTTACCCGATGGCCCTGTGCACAAATACCATATAACCCTTACCCAATGTGCCTGTGCACAAATACCATATAATCCTTACCCAATGTCCCTGTGCACAAATACTATATAGAGTCCTTTGATCTCCTTAACTTAATTTTCTTGATCTGGTAACACAAAACAGTTTAAAACATGGCTTGTTTAAGCTTTCATTAGTCACTGGTATTGTATTTGACTTGACATTTATTTAGATATGATATCTTTATATTTCAGGAGTTACAAGAGTCAGATGAACTTACAACTATACTGAAGGAGGGTCAGTGACATGAAGATCTTAATGACTTTATTTACTTAGAGTGACTCGAATATTAAACAATGAGAGTGTTGGTTCCTGCAATTTTCCCATTTTGAGTCAATTATATCTTTAACAAATGTGAAGCCATTGATTGAGCTAGTGATGTCATGTTTGGCCTATTATGTCTTTTTTGGCAATGTTGTACATTGTCATAGAGTTGATATGTATAAAAATATCTTTACTTTCAGTCTTTGGGAATGAATTTAGTATGATAGCAATGTATTCATTCTTTAAAATTCATTAAAAAAAACACAATTCTCTTGTCATGTTATCTTATATGTACTCAACATACTCAGATTAGAATGAAATAAGACATCATGGAATTTGGTGCGTGGCTAAAATATTAAGTGTTCCATAGCCTCAATGTTAGAACCATGTTCTTCCAAAGAAATAGTCATAAGTACTGTGATGGTCTTACCATAGTTTTAATGTGCTTTATTAGAATTTTTATGGAAGATTTGTCCTGAAGTTACTGTTTTGTGTCTGTTTATGTCTTATGCCATATTTTGCTGGTTACTAAATAAAAACAATAATCTGCATAATCTGTTGTGTTTTTTTTGGCTCACCTGATTGATTGATCAGGTGAGCTTTTAGGATCGATGAATGTCCGTCGTCCGTCCGCAGTTAGTTTGTTTACATTCTTGCATCCACAGTTCTTAACCAATCGTAATCAGACTTGGTCACAATGTATATGGCCCCAATGTCTCTGCCAAGTAGGATTATAGGCAAAATCGGTCTTCAAGAGTTATGTGCCCTCGACTTAGAAAATTTGCTATATTAGTTTGTTTATATTCTAGTGCCTTCATTTATTCATAGATCCTAATCATATTTACAATGAATGTGTATGACCTTAAGATCTGGGACAAGATGGATGATGGGTGTATCGGACTAAAACGTGGGCCCTTGACTTTGAAAATTTGCTGTATTTGAGTTTGTTTACTCTCTATCGCCTTCTTTTCTTCACCAATCCTGATCATTTTTTCAGTGAATGTGTATGACCTAAAGGTCTTGGACATGATTGATTATGGGCGAAATCGAACTAGGATTTCAAGAGTTATGGGCCTTTGACTTAGAAAATTGCTATATTTTAGCTTGTTTATACTCTAGCGCCTTCATTTATTCACCAATCCTAATCATATTTACAATGAATGTGTAGGACCTGAAGGTCTTGGACTAGTTTATTATGGGTGAAATTGGACCACGTTTTCAAGAGTTATGGGCCCTTGGCATAGAAATTTTGCTATTTATCAGCCTGTTTACACTCTAGCACCTTCAATTCTTCACCGATCCTGAACATGTTTACAGTGAATGTGTATAATCTAAATGTCTGTTTGATTATGGGTGGAATTGAACTAGTACATGTAGAGTAATGGGCCCTTGACTTAGAAAAATTACAGTATTATAGCACCTTCATTGATGGTTTTGATCAAAGTCTATTTAAAAATGGGTTTTACGAGATGAAAACTATGTTACCTGGTAATTAATTTTAGTAATGTGTTCTCAGGTGAGCGACCTAAAGCCATCTTGGCCCTCTTGTTTATTTTTATGATTCATACATCAAATAAGACAGCATTCTGTTACATAAGGTTTTTGAAATATATAATCTAGGTATGCACCTCTAAGGTTGAGGTCACACTTCGTGTCTGCAGTATATGCTGAATGTCCACATGCCAGATTGACTCATGTTCATTAGCATAGTTTGATAGATTGCTCACTTAAAGTTTAATATATAACTAAAATTATGTATTTCAGTTGAAACGGTTTTCCTAGATATACATTATACCCGCTATATTCTATCCGTTATATTTCCTAATAAAATTACTGTTTTGCCTGATTTCTAATAGATAATACATTATTATGCTCAATTGATACTATCGATGGTAAAACTGCCTCTCGAAAGAAAACAAGTTTGCTTCTTTAAATTTAAGTTTAATAGCCAATAGCATTTCTTTATAGTACCTTCGTAATTGCATCAAACTTTTAAATACATGTATCAGTCCTGCCTAATGTTATTGACATCTTGATCTTAAATAAATGATGATCATAAGAAGGAATTTGAGACAGTTCTAAGACACGCCTTAACTGTACAATATGAAATGCATGCAGTAATTTCCACAAGGGATAAACGCTTATCCCTGTCAAATAGTTCAGCACACGTCATGAATAGTGCAAGTAAAAAATCATCTTTTCGCGAATTGCATTCGAAGGGGGTGTCAAAATTAATCAGTTTTACATTTTGGTTAAGCTTGAAGGATAAAAATGTGTTATTTAGCATGTATTCAAATGAGTATATAATATCACCCGTATGTACAGAATCGTAACAAGTTGCTTTTGTTTAGTAATACATTATGTGTTCATTCAAAGGAGAAAATTCAGGTTTGACTGAAATCTAATTTTTAACATTACCTTATCAAAATACCATCAACTTAAACAATTCTAACTGTAGTCAAAACATTATTCATTGTACTTCAAACCAGGACAACTAGCATATAAATTGTCCCTGTTCAAACCTATTACAATGTACCCTGTTGATTCTAATCTGCCACATACAATACAGTGATTAAGAATAAAATAACATTTGACCATTGTATCACACTGACCACAGATGATACATGATATCGTGTGTAATTATCCTAATTAAATCTACTTTAATACTGTCTTCGTGTCCTGATATCGAGGTCGGTATTAATTAATAACTCTTAATAACCAGCTGAAAGGACAAACGAATGTTGTTCGTATGATGAACGGTCGTTTATATACATCTGCGGACACTTTGAAGGATTAATGTCATTTATATTTAATGACAAATCACATAAGTTGTCCATGGTTGTTAGTTTTCGTGTACAGTTATTGCCTTTTTGACAACAACAAAGTACCGACGTTAGTATTGTGTGTAATTTAAGGCCCTAAGTCGAAAAACATTTTTATACAAAGCACGCCTTTTTCTGTTACCAAAAACACGCAAAAATGTATATCTTACAAGTTTTGTGTTTCTGGTTAAGAGTTCAGCTGCATAGCTTCTTTATATAACTCTCAGAAATTTTTTATAAGTTAATATGTTGATGGCGACTTCCGAATTCAGTGAAATTCAATTGATAATCAAGTGCAATGTTGTAACTTTAAACTTGATGGAACGTACACCATTCAAAGACTGGGCATACGCTACTAATTTTAGCTGAACACCGCACCGGACGCCACTAATTAACAGCAAAATCTAAAGGAAACTATTGTTTGCAGTCGAGTCGTATCTCGACAATACGATTGATATTAAGTTAAGAAAAATAGAACTGTTAAAAAATGCGACCTAAAGTACAAAGACTATTTTTTCTATCCCAAGTACAATCCAGCTTAGCTTAGCTCAGTATTATTCAATACAGCACAAATGAGTCGGGAAATGTAAAGCAGAATAGATTGACAAGGGCCAATAATTTCGTCTGCATTGGTAAACGATCCGAAATTGCGTCTAGTACGGGCCTTCAATATATCTTTTTGTAGTCTATTTGTAGAACTTTAGAATATTTTGTATTAATGTACGTAATAAATTCATGATTGGTTGAATTAAAACACCAATAACGCTTACTTCTCCGAAAATCTTTTCATCCATCTGAACGTTCATTAATCGACTAATTAAATCATATTCGTTGTCGGGGCCTCCTTTACGACCGTCAGCTCTTCGGTGAAACATCATAGACTTCGTACATAATAACTGAACGGTCTCATTCTTTCCAAGACCAGAAAGCTGGATCAAGCAGTACAAGGTGATTGGTTTATTTTTATTGATATGTTTTCTTGATTATTTTATCTATTTCTGCAAATACTCGATCAATTTCTTCAGATTTATTTTAAGTGTGTTTTCTTGATTATTTTATCTATTTCTGCAAACACTCGATCAATTTCTTCAGATTTATTTTAAGTGTGTTTTCTTGATTATTTTATCTATTTCTGCAAACACTCGATCAATTTCTTCAGATTTATTTTAAGGGATTCTTCGATTTTTTTCAAATCATGAGGAGTATTAACATTTCGGATTAAAAAGAGTATTTATTCTATTTGTTAAATTCAATGTTCGAATTTTTAAAGGTTATAATGCACACTTTGTTATTATCGGCATAATCAAAGATCTATACTATTATAATTACGTATAAAGTATTGGTCTTTGACATTTATTTTAATCCTAAATACAACAGAAATCTAACAGAAATATCTTAGTAATTTTGTGCTTCTTGTTTATCATTCATGCATTATACAAGACATTTAAGTAATAACAAAACATGACGTTACAATGATACTATGACCAATATACGCGTATATGTACTAAATGTGTACGTTTGTCGCAGATCATGCACAGTACATTGAACGAAATGAAATATTTTGTCAAACACATTTTGCAATATTTATGTATATGGATTCAAATTCATTGAACGAAAGTAATTGTGCATACACTGACTAACTGAAGTATGACAATTTATGTTACTGTTTAAAACGATAATACAATGTACTTTTTTCCTTTTGCAATTAAATGGGAGAAATTGATGATGATGAGAGACAATTTGTGTAGTCGTAGAGTAGTCGAATCCATATAGAATATAAATATCAAGTCGTTTTAATAGCAAAGTTTTATATATGCTTGTGTTAGGGATGTTAATCACACTAGTTTAAATTCGACCGGTGTAAAAATCTAATATCGCTGTGCATGTACTAGTTTGGGCAAAATTACTTTAGTGCAGCTACTGATGAGAGCATGTAATTGATGGCAATTGCCATGGACATTTAGGGTCATACGATTTTATAATCATCTATGCTAGCCTTGTGATACAAACATTACGTGGAATGCTACATAACAACGACGCAATAAGGAGTCCAGTTTTACTTTGGATGCATAGACTTCTGCGACTGAATGTTTATTCTATTCTGATTGTATAAGTCAAGCTTATATCCAGGTACACGGTATGCAAGGTTACTAGTAATAAAATGTCTACACGAGTCCCCGTTGCGATATTTTTGTTTGTTTTACGCCCCTTTTCAACAGTCAGAGTCCTATGAGGCGGACAGTTCATATAACCATCGGTCCTGGGAAGAACCAGCACTAGACCCCCATCCTCCGTAAGCAACTGCCTACTTTCTCACAAAAAAGGACATGGTCGACAGCAGGGCTAGAACCAATGACGCTCTATCAGTGAGAGGTTATATACTGATTTGAAGTCAGAGACATTAACCACTCGACCATGGAGGCGGGTCTTCCATTGCGATACACAAATGTCTTGAAATAGACTTCTTTGCCTTGGATGGTGATTAATTAGACGCATTTGTTTGTCATTTTCAATTTCAGAATAATGCTTAAGATAGCAGCTTTAGTGTTGGTGTGTGGGGCTGTTGCCCAGGCAACTATTATCAAAAAGAGTAGTGGGAAAATGGGTTTTGGTAAGTACGAGTATGTCATCTTCTAAATAATTCATAATTCTAAATGGATACGTAATTGCAACTTCTGCGTCCATTTTATGGCAACCATAACTATATGCATTTGGTTTGTGGCACATTCATTAAAACAAAACTGGTTTTTAATCGTAAAGTCTTACAAAAAGATATGTTCCTTTTCATTTCCTTTTTCAACTTTATTCACAAGCATTGTTAAACCCAATTTCAGGTGGTGGCAATTTCGGCATTGGTGGCGGAATGGGCTTTGGTAAAGGAAGTATCGGTGGCAAATGGGGTGGTTCAGGAATTGGTGGTGGCAAAGGTATGGGAGGTGGCTTTGGTGGCTCTGGTTTCGGCGGAGGCAAAGGCTATGGAATGAGTATTGGAGGCAAAGGTATGGGAGGTGGCTTTGGTGGCTCTGGTTTCGGCGGAGGCAAAGGCTATGGAATGAGTATTGGAGGCAAAGGTATGGGGGGTGGCTTTGGTGGCTCTGGTTTCGGCGGAGGCAAAGGCTATGGAATGAGTATTGGAGGCAAAGGTATGGGAGGTGGCTTTGGTGGCTCTGGTTTCGGCGGAGGCAAAGGCTATGGAATGAGTATTGGAGGCAAAGGTATGGGAGGTGGCTTTGGTGGCTCTGGTTTCGGCGGAGGCAAAGGCTATGGAATGAGTATTGGAGGCAAAGGTATGGGAGGTGGCTTTGGTGGCTCTGGTTTCGGCGGAGGCAAAGGCTATGGAATGAGTATTGGAGGCAAAGGTATGGGAGGTGGCTTTGGAGGATCTGGATTTGGCGGAGGCAAAGGCTATGGAATGAGTATTGGAGGCAAAGGTATGGGAGGTGGCTTTGGAGGATCTGGATATGGCGGAGGCGAAGACTATGGAATGAGTATTGGAGGCAAAGGTATGGGAGGTGGTTTTGGGGAATCTGGATTTGGCGGAGGCAAAGGCTATGGAATGAGTATTGGAGGCAAAGGTATGGGAGGTGGTTTTGGTGGATCTGGATTTGGCGGAGGCAAAGGCTATGGAATGAGTATTGGAGGCAAAGGTATGGGAGGTGGTTTTGGTGGCTCTGGGTTTGGCGGAGGCAAAGGTGGATTTAGCAAATACTCAGCTTTCAAATATTGAAAATTAAGTATGGAATGATACATATAAGGTAGGAATTTTTCGATGGAAGTACCTAAGCTAAATACGAGTATTGGGTTTGATTTTACTAGTAAAATACACTAACATTTGATTTAATATCTAGACAGAGGAAACAGATATCATTTATATTAAATAATTTTGAATCTTTTTATTAAATGATGCAACAAAATATGTAACCATGTGATTGTTCTTAACTGTTCTCGATTATAATTTGCCATTAAAATGGTTGTTTGAATCATTTATCATGTTTGTTTGTAGGTTGGTCTACTGGTAACCTTGATTGATGTGAAGGATTTGAGGTGTTTCAGAAGTCCAAGGGTGACAATATACCGTTACTGATGAAACTCGCGTCCACATCGAATAAATTGGTTGTTACATCAAATTATTTATACATTGTTATTAATCTACTTTGACCTGCCTTTGTTGTTTTATCTCCTGACGTATTCGAGTCAATTCAAACTCGTGATCCAAATATCTCTTGTACACTAAATGAGCTAACTGGGTGTGCGCCTCTTAATGTTTTTTTTTGCATGATTTTCTGAGTTTTCCGTTTTAAAAAAGTCAGTATCAAACGAATGAATGAAATTATCTGTTTATAAAGGAGAGTATAAGATATTTACATGATATGAGTAATACACATTATAATGACAATCTTCTTCACAAGCACATGGTTATATCATACCCTACATCAATCAAATAGAATCAACCCTAAATGTTACCGAATTCACCATATTAAGTAAATCATGAAGGCATTGCCCAGATAAGTTGTTGTATGGCTATTTGAAGTTCAATATGCTTGTATGATAGTGTTCAGATTTACGGTGTTGGGTTGATTCTATTTGATTTATGTAGGGTATGATAATTACCATTTGCTTGTGAACTACATGTATATTATAAATAAATTTATTCATTTGTCAAATACTCTTGATTGTCATTATGATGTGTATTACTCATATCATATAAATATTTTATACTCTCTTTAATGGAGGATTGAATAAAATATACAGTCAATGTACTTTATGAAAAAAGCAACTTCATACAAAAAACATAAACCAATATGCTTCTTGTAATTCGTCTACCTATAACGTTTTGTTATAGTTGTTCTTGTTAAAGATGGTATTATTTTCATGCATAATGATGCTTACCCCAGATCTGCAGTTTCATAATTATTCTAACATTTTAAGCATGCATTTATTTGTCAGTGGTGTTTGTAAAAGTTCAATAAGTCTATTATTTCGAAATTTACATGCTCGAGTGATAAAATATGTCATGAAATCTATGTATCGAGTGTTTACAAATTGTAAAATGTAAATAACTCGCTCTTGATGTATGGATGACATTCAATGTAGGCGTTACAAAGAAAACATAGCTGTATGCGTTCATTCACTCAGTGCAATGAAATTATGCATGGTTTCATATGCATTTACATGAAAAGAATGATACTGGAAATGCTATCGGCTAAAATTGAAAACAGGACAGAAGGTCGGGGCTTTTGGCTCTTGAAAGCATGAGGGAACATATGGGGCTAGTACAGACCTTGTATATGTATATACAAATGTATATGATAAGTGTGTGTTTGGTCAGTACTAGCCCCCTATGTGTGGGAAGGTAAAAATGACATAGTGGAGAAACATACATTTTAACGCCTTCGTAAATATAATAATTATGCATAATTTTACTGAATAAAGTGCTCTACTTTTACCAATACACTACAAAATATTCTCATGGATAAATTGAATTCTGAATCCGAATATCAGAAAAAACGGACATAGACTGTATGTACACGCGAGTAAGTTCGATTGGTGAGTCACAGTAGGGATTCGAACTTTCCTAACCAGAAAGAAACAATACTGTTCATTAGAAAGGAGCTGATAAGCTGTAATGGTATTTAAGATAATGCTTCTTGAGGTTCGTATTGAAAGGTTGTCCCAAACAGAACCCAGTAGCATGGAGAAGTAAATAAGAAAACTGATCTGAAATATGTAGAATTGGATCAGTGCGGTAAGGATTGTAAATCAACAATGGTGAATGTAATTGGAGAATAAAAGTGCAGACAGCGAGATCAACGGGATCACGGCCTATAATCACGTGGTATATTGTTTTGATAACGATTGTTACCACAATGTCTGGAAAAATGGTCCAGCCAACACTTTTCTGAATCCATCAGTACCAACTTTAACATTGTTACCGTCGTAGTTTGTCTATAGACACTGCAAAGAAATTTGTAGCCGACAGACTTTTTCCTTGTTATTTTTTTTCAAATTTCTCTGCAGGGACTATGGACAAACTAGGACAGTAACAATGCTAATTTTGGTACCGATAGATTCGGAAATGTGTTTGCTGAAACATGGGCTACATTAAACACTTGAAACTTTTAAACGTTCGACGAAAAATACGAACTCGTAGGCGCCGCCATTTTTCCAGACCCTGTGGTATCAAAACAATATATTACGTGATTATAGGCCTTGGGGATACTTCATCAAGAAAATAGATCATACATTGAATGAAGAAAACTAATGTGTGGTGCTAAACAAATTTATGATGGGGATTAGTAATTTTGAAGAAGGTAGAATGACTATGGAAAATGAAAGGTTCTTGATCGAATTGTACAAAGTTAATGTGAAAGCAAAAAGTAGTCCCATGTTATTCGGTTTTACACAAATAGTCGCCCCGTTGAAAATCCGATTATACTATGTGTCGATGCTAACGCCTCGCTTGCAAAATCTGTTATACAGAAAAAAGTTATATGAGGGACAGCAAAAAATAAATAGACTTAAAATTGCTTAGTAACTCGATAACAATTGAATAATGTGAACAAATCTTATCAAGATAAACATTGGACCAGTTTGGAGATATGCAAATCACAATATCATCAGGAAAAATAAACGACAATCATATGAAGGCCAATGATGTAAATCAGATAACAAGCCATGTTAGACTTATTCATAAAGGGCTTGTTGCTCCAGTTCAGAGCAATACATGGCTATAATAGTGGATGGTGGTTAAAGAGAAATTATTTCTGCGTCGAATAAGTCCATCGGTTCAGAATTGTTACAACAGGACCTTGATGAACATGACCGATGTGATTTCTGAGCCCAGGTGTTCTATACCTTTACTCTACAATATATATGGTGAAAAAAATGTTTTAAACTTTATTTTGCTGCTGTCACACGCCGGTAGCAGGCTCCTGTGTTACTGTATATAGAGAAACAATCATCCGGAAATCAAAGACGGGAGTGAAATAAATAAAAAAGGCCTATTGCGGTGTCCTGTGAAGAAAATAATTTAACGTATGATTTACCAGGTATGTAAAATCAAAAGACCTACGCCCCGATTCATCAAACATATAAAGATATACGAGATGAAGATTTTGTACCTCGGTAATACTTAATATGCTTCATAAAATAAACTATCTCTCGGTGTTCATATCCCGAATGTTAAAATATTGTACCAGCCGATTCAACGCGGAAGTTTTTGGTTTGTATTAACAAACTGCCTTGGCCATAATTCATTCTATTTCAATCAAATATTTGAAATCGTAAGACGGGCACGTAGTAGTTTAAGGACTTTTTACAGGCTTTATCTGTAATTTATCAGGAGTAAATCTTCAACAAAGGTAAGTCGTATGTTTGAAAATATCTATTCAATAAGTTTATGTGGTGCGTAAAATGATATCTGTTACAATATACTTTACGCACGCACTTTTTACAAATCATCTAAATAACTCGAGAACGGATTCTGGATGACAACTACATGTATATAAATTTAGTAACTGACGAATTGTTTCTAAAGAACCAATCCTAGTATCAGAGCATTGTGTTGTATCAATTTTTGTCATCTTGTCGCTAGTGATGGTAAATAAGTAAAGTACCTACCCTATAATTGGATTCAGTGTCTGACTTAAAATTAATTGACATTGTTTTCGGGGTTTATGTCTGATTATTTCGGTTTTCAGTGATATTAGTGTACATACATGTACATGTATATACCGGCTGGCAGACACCAAACCAGTCTTTAACTTAGTCTTCATTAAATAACAGCCAACTTTTCCGCATGAACCACTCGGGTCACTTGTTGAACAAGCATGACCTGAGAGGTAACGTCTTCTGTTTGAAATAAAAAGATCTCTATGGATAAGGACAGGCTACATTGAAGTGGTAATATAGCATATTTATAAAGATACGTGTACCTTTATTGTAGTTAAATGCATCTAAGCATTTGTGTAGCCACATATGTATATAAATTGCATATTTACATGGATTTTATCTACTTTTCATTCACAAAATATATACCTGAATAAGTTTATAATAGACATGACCGTGAAGAGAAAGAATATTGATAAATATGCTGATTGCTGTAAGTCGTTGAATAAGTGTAAAATTAGCAGAACTATTTTCTTACAAAGCGTTTTTATACGGGGTAACTTCCTGATGTACGGGTTATAAATTAATAATGTTAACATACGTGATTGTATTAAAAGTTTAAGCTGAACGAACGAATCTGCGGTTTTTATTTTGAGGACACCGACACTAGTCCGATTACAACATGAATAAAGGACACATGGGGACAGTAACTGTTGTTGGGTTCACCATTAGGCGAAACTTCCCGATCGGGAAATCACCAAGTGGGGTTTCCCCTATTTCCCGAATGGGAAATCTGTTACTAAATATAGTAACAGATTTCCTAATCACTACTTTTGCACTTGTTTCACTCAAAACACACGGTGCATAAGAATACACACTCGATCTTTAAATTGAATATACCATATTAAACTTAAAATATACATCTAACTTTCTACCGTTCAGATTTTTTTCAATTTTCTAGTTATTTTTAATTGAACACTGAAATTACTAAAAAGCAATGTTTCCCGATTCGGAAACTTACTATGATTTCTCAATCGGGATATATATTCTACAATGGCCTCAGGTAGATCAAGCATGTCATACCATTGCTGCTGAAGACACTAATATTGAAGGTGAGTGACTTTTAATGTGATATTAACCACAGTTATGCTAACTTATTTTAACACTTATATAAGAGGCAGACTTTTACTTTTATTCCTCCATTTTCTGAAGAGTTATATGCAGGTATACAACAATATACAAGGAAACACATTAAAGCATATGAAAACAATGACAAATAGAATGACATAATAATCTTAATAGACAATTACGCAAGGATTCACGTACATAAATTCATGTTTACTCATATCTACATAGCAATTTCCACCATCAAAAAAAAAAATTTACCTAGACGCGAAACAAAATAGCTAGATAATCAAGGATGGAAGTTGCTAGTACATGTATGTATTTAATGATACAGTACAACCTCTCTAGAGCAACAACCCACGAAAAGCACAAATTCTAGCTATTGTACAGAGGTTTTGCTCTGTAAAAGTAGAACTTGAAGCAAATGGCCATTTTGATATTGCATTTATGTTCCCTTAAAATTGTAGGTTTGTCACAAGATGAAAGAGCATCGGAACAGAAAAACATATTAACATATTGCAATACAATACTTTGTATGAATAGAAATATAAAATATCTGAATGACATGAATTTAGAATGGTATACAAATGAAAGTGCTAAAAGTGTACCTCTATCATTTATTGAAGGCATTTCATCTGAAAACATGCAAAATACAGTGGGAACATGCATTGCAATTGAACAGATTTACAATCTTACTGCACCTAGTGACGCATGTCTCCTTTATGGTTAATCTGCTACAATATCAAGCAGCACAAAGTTAATTGTCTGTTGATATTGGCGCAATTTTTTATTCATCTGGTAGCTATCCTACATTGATGAACTGGCTTACTTTTGTCTCATATGTGTTAGAATAAGTTAGCATAACTGTTGTTTATAATGTATTGATGGTCACTCACCTTTGCAGTATGACACTGTAGTTATCTAACACATTTAAACTTCGCTCCTGACCGTACTCTCAATGCTTTGATTGTATATGTTCCTTTGGGATGTTCTTTCAAGTTTTTTTTTAATTTGCTATTTGAAATGGCTGAAATACGTTCCACATGTCTTTACAAATTTCCCACATGAGGCCATTGTAGAATATATATTATATCCCGATCGGGAAATTAAGTTTCCAAATCGGGAAACATTGCTTTTTCGCAATTTCAGTGTTCAATTAAGAAATAACTAGAAATGTTTTAAAAATCTGAACGGTAGAAAGTTGGATATATCTTTAATGTTCAATATCTTACATTCAGTTTAAAAATCGGATACGATCAACTTTCTACACCAATGATGTCGCAAAAA
The DNA here is from genome assembly GCA_964023205.1 of Lutraria lutraria. Classification (NCBI taxonomy): domain Eukaryota; kingdom Metazoa; phylum Mollusca; class Bivalvia; order Venerida; family Mactridae; genus Lutraria; species Lutraria lutraria. The sequence continues at coordinate 31,770,492 of OZ026841.1, read as the reverse complement.
AGGGGAAACCCCTTATTTCCATTGTGGTCCTTGTAAATGGGATTTGACACAGAGAGGCAAATACAGATATAAAAAAAAAAAATCTGTGGTCTCAAAGTGAGCCTTCATATTTAAGACTTTCTGTAATGTGAGAAAAATAATGGCCGACTTGAAGTTATAGTGGCCTTCATTTCCAAAGGGTTGTTAACTAAGTTTGAATATTCAATGTAATTTTATACGCATATACAGTCAGGTCTGTGTTAGCGGACACCTCCAAATAAAGGCCATCCTGTGAAAAATTACATTCTTTTAAAAACTGTTATTGATCATTTAGTACAAATTTAACATCCAAAAAAAGGTCATCTGTCAATTATATCTTTTCCAAAGGTGGCCTTTGTTCACTACATATTTGTAATCATGTACAAAAAACAGGGAAATATTTAATTTTGATAATATTAAGAATGATCGTGAATAATATCATAATGTCGTAGTAAACACGATCTTGTCACGAACTCGATGTATCTTTCTCATACCCAAATCACTAATAAAATTATGTTAAAATTTCAACATTGCATGATTCATACATTCTGCATACTTAACACGGCGTGAAAAAATGTTTGTTTTTGATTACATGCTCTTTAAAAATAAAGTATGTAGGTATTTGCTTAAAATGGGTAAAAAGTGAGTACTTGGACGTACCATTCATTGAGCCTAATAAATAGTCTTATAAAGGGCCGTGGGAAAGAAATATGGTAGGTCAGGTAACTAGAAATAAACAAGTTTATGCCTCATTTAATCCCATATGTTCGAAATAACCAATTGGTATTGTAATAAAATTATGTACAAGAAAAGGCTTGTACTTTCATATACTAGTATCTATCAGACAGAGACCTACCACTTACTTCAGAACAATACATTCGCTTTCCCGTCTGTCAACTTCTTTTATGAAATCATCACTGTTTATCTTTTTACTCTCTTTAACTGCCTTACTAACACCTTCTGTGACTTCAATCTTCGCAGATAACTCAAAAACGAGTTCGTCAACACCCATGTTTTGTCTCTTGATATGTTTCTGTTATGATATGCTATGACTATGCAAAGTTTTTAAAAAATCTATGAAAGCGTTTTCATTTTTACTTTAAGTTTTATGTTTACGTACAAAAACACCGAAGAGAAGCGTGGGATAACTTGACGTCGGAAAATAAGTGTTCGTTTTAATAAACTAGTCTTGATATAAAAGTGGCTTCAATGTGTAGTTATACTGTATAATCGTACTCGTGATATTCGAGCCAGTGATGCTTTGTTCAAATGGGGTCTTTACCGCTAATGGCTTTATTAATTCTATTAAAGCTAAACTATTCAGTTTATACGCATAAATCCATTTTGAATAAAGAATCCACCATTTAATTGAAGATCTGGGAGATACGTGTACATACTATTCTACATATTCTTTGTAGGCTGAATAAATGGTATTTTATAGCATTAACACTCATTGAAAGTGCATTTTTATACGCACGTTTTAAAAACGGGTCGTATCATGGCGGGCGGCGTCCACAACGGTGTCCGCTCTATAATTCAAACGGATTTATTCGGATCCTCACCAAACTGAATGGAAATATTAATGGCCATGATATCTCGGTCAAGTATGATAACCAGTCCTATCGGCCCAAGCACTTTTGAGTTATGGCCCTTGACGCTTTGAAGAATATGAAGGCACTTCTTTTTACAAGAGTTATCAGTCCTTACACGCTGACATTGCAACGAACGGCAACTCGACATAGATTTGTGCATTGTTTTATTACTCTTCATTTATCGCTTCATGGCGATTAGCAACTAACTACGAATGTATTAATTTTCCACGAATACATCTATATAGCAGGCGAATACAATTACTCAACTGGGCAAATTTCTAATGAGAGGTTAAATTTTTTAATGTGGTATAAATCGTAAATGTCCATCTACCTGAATGTCAGATAATGATGTTAGAACCTTCAAGGAAGGATATCAAAAATACTGTCTTTAATTATTTAAATGTCCAGTATTCAATAAACATGTTATAACGAATGGTCGTTGTTTGGTTAGTGATCTACACGGTGATGGGAACTTCATGGTCGCTTAGTTATGGTCTCTGACTTGTAATTTCGAGCAAACTCCACATGTTGGTCCCAGATGTGACAAAGCCATCCAGCTAGTCTATGAAGGTCTGTCTTTTCCATGGTGTACGCCCGGGTCGCCCATTGTCTTTTAAGCTTGAAAGGTCGCCAAATGACCTTGGTTCTTAATGCGACGTTTAGCACCAGAGAGAAAAAGCTGGTGATCTTTAACTAGGGTTTGTTGATACTGTGCGATATTGGTTTATAGAAGGCCAATCAAATGTAATATTTGTTTCAAATTTCTTGCAATGCACTTTATACAGTGGGTTTATTTTAGTATACACTTATGGTTTTGTTTTTAAATCTTTAGATTGGTGAAACTTAATTTGACCTGACATCCAAGTCCGATGCATTAAGATCAAATGTATTGAAACTTTATCAACACTGTTGCACCCTAACTGAATGATAACGTATTAAGGTTATCACTATTTGAATACAAGTGGGTGATAAAAATAATACTATTGATGATTGAACCACTAATCAGCTATTGTTTCAAGTTATATCACCGATGATGTCATGGTCACGTGACGCAGTTTCTCATTTTAAAGTAAATGATGATTATACTTAGACAAGTTGACGTGTATTTATGTGTTAGATGATTATAATACTTTGTGTTTATTTTATTCTTTTTTGCTGAGAAATTTAACGGATGCATTATATGTAAATTACTAGTATTGGATTGTTAATTTGTCGTCACTGCACTGGTATGTATCCTTTTTATTTTTTTTTATATCAATAAGCAACACCGGAATACCATTCAATGTAATACCCTGAGTTAGTGGCCATTCCTCTTCAAAATCCTTTGTTCATATAACAAACTTCACACAATAAACTACTGGGTAGTGTTTAAGATTAATCGCGAATACCATATCTGTATAAAATTCAGCTGTATGTACATGTATATAGTTATAATTTTTCGTAGGTGATAGTCCGCACTTCCTTTAATGGCATCTGTTCACAGATTTGACTGCATTACGTTTGTTGACTACATATTCTTTGTTATGGAATTTATTTAGTTTAAACATATTTATTCCCGTCTATAATACATTGTATATATAGGTAAATATATAAAATTTTACATCGATTTTTGAAAGGATTGGAATGGAAGATAGAACGTCTTATTAAATAGATTAAAGATTAAATCATACAGAGATAGGGATATGGGTCTTGTGATCAAAAAGTCAAAATAAATCAGAAAACAGAATGAAAAAACTTAAGACAGTAACACAATGGGACAAGAATATTACTGTATAAATCAAGAGAGAGAGAAGGGTGTGTGTAGAAGTGTAGAAAGAGGCTTCTCAAGCATTATGCATAGTACTTTTCATGTGAATATATTGCTGTCACGTATGTAGACTTGGACCTGATTAAAAATGAATGTATTTTCTTGATCTGAGAGGGTTGAATCACCAAAAGAAGAACATCTTAACAGTTTTCATAGTTGTCTAATTGGTTAAAAAGAATATCACGGGGTTCTTGAAGAAGTCGACATTCAAAGAAGAAATGATAATTGGATTTAATTTACCCACATGTACAGTGTGCTGACTGGAAAATATTACATAGATATAAGTGATAATTAAGTGAACTGCATTTGGTTCTCAGACGGGTGTGTAGAACTTGAAGTTTTCTTGGACCCGAGAAATAGTATGATGGTAATCTAGTCTTGTTTCTATTCAAATGCTTCTTGAAAGCTGAAAGTGGTTGTAAATACCCTGTTTCTAGAGGAAGGGCATTCCACTCGCGAATTGATGTTGGGAGGAGTTAAAATAAAAAGTTGTTCTAGAATTAATTCCAGGAATGTCATTTACATTTCTAAGATGATACCGAGTATTTTGCTGTCTTGGGACGAGATAAGATAAGAATTCTGGTACAATGTCATAATACATTTTATAGAAGTGTGTTATTCTATGTTTGTGTCTTTTGTCAGGTAGAGATTCCCAATTACTTTTGGAATTTATTTTGGGATAAATTGAAAACCGATCTGATTTCTGATTGTTGTCAGACAGCATACACTGAAGACTACGCAAGACAAAAATCACTTGCAGTGATAATTACCAACATAACAAAATTAATTTTTTATCCCACGAAGAAGTTCCTTTTAGATTTTCAGGCATACTTAATGCTTACGTCTGGTCTTGAGCACACGGAATGGTTACGTCACAAAAAGCAGTTACCTTGCAAATGATTTTTATTTCAGACTTAAAGCGAACGAAATGGTTACGTTATGTACAGTTGATACGTGGACAAGAAAATGAATAGTTCAAAAACTGATTATAAACTTGTGATAATAGGCGCCAGTCATGTTGGAAAGACTACATTGCTGAAGAAATTCATCGGGAAAACAGAAATGGGCAGAGAACCTTTTGTTCGGAAGAGTATTGAGAGACAGGGGCGGCAAATTGATCTCAAAATTCATGATACAATGGGTTAGTAAAATAAGAAATGCCAATAATAAATTAACGTTTGTGCACGTACTTCATATATCATTTTTAATTAATGTTTTGAAAAGAATTGGTAGTTTTATAGCACTGCAGTATCATTTCTAGCTTTTCTAGTTTAACAGTAAGGTGTAAAATTAATAGATTTTTGTTTCTTATTCTATCATGCTCGTCAAAAATAAGGACGGTGGGTGGGCAATTTTATATAATTATATATATACGCATGTATTTATTCTTGAACTCCAGCGCGCGCGGTATATTGCGATAATGGACGTACCGTATTCGTCTGGGCTTATTAAAAGTCTAGGGTCGCCTGGTAAATTAGGATAGGTCAGAAACAACAAACATATTCAGCATAATTTGAAGCTGCATCCATTATTGCGTTTGAGAGTCTTTTGATGTCAATTAAAACTTTCGATGTTTTGTTTTTTTACTTTAGTTTTTGTTATTACTTCGTCCGATGTTTTGTGTTATTTCAGTTTTTTGTCAATTAGTCTGTAAATATCTGCATTATACCCGCAATAAATCGTTTTTAACAATATTATCGAACATAATATACTGGTACATACTTATGATAGATCATAGTACTATTGTTGTTACACAGTTTTAAAACTGGACTTTATTATATTTTACGATAAGTCTTACCAAGGCTTGTTCCGGGTCATTGTTGCAAACGCTTGAAGGCCGGGATCCGAATGCAGCATTTTATTGGTCTAATATAACAGAACAACAATCAATATGGACCAATTAAAAAATTGAGTTTTATACTTGAATTCAAACTCAGATTTTGAAATGAAACCGTTTTTGAACTTTTCAACCTCCTGATTTGCTGACCGCAATATATCAGTTCATCAGCTAATTATCACCACTATTTACTCGTTTTTATATATCTTTATAATAATTAGTTCATAGTTGTCAACTGATTGTATTTAACACCTCGCCTTTGGGACAAACCAAAAAGTTGTCTTTATTTAGAAGTTGAAATTATTCAAACTATATATATTGACATAACGGTCTTTATTTCAAGGTGACCTTTAGCAAAGTCGTTAACGGTCTTGATTGTCCATCTCAGACATCCAGGCGTAGTAAATAGTTCGTTTCTGGTTACCCGATCTACTCTTTATTCCTTACGATCAAATAGAATTCTGTAAGACCAGAGTCCTCAAAACATCCCTGACGTACCTACCCTATTCTTAATGAGCATGCAAGCAGAAAACGAACATTTTTTTTTAGTATTTGTGGTAAAATTTTGTAATTGAGTTTCAATCATATTGTCATTTTTGTAGACCATACTTTGTAAATATAGTGACTATTTTTCAATTTTAATTGACCCAAATAACCACAGTCTAACCTGTGAACAAAGGCCATCCTATGGAAAGGCAAAATGTAGTCTTTTTTCTAAGAATGGCCTTTATTAATAGGTTGGTCTATATTCGGGGGTGGCCGCTAATACATGCTTGACTGTACATGTATTATTCCGCTTCCAGGTCAGGAGCGTTTCCGGAGTCTGACGTCATCGTATTATCGTGGATCTGACGGTTGTTTGGTTTGTTTCGATGTCATGAATCAAAGTACGTTTGATGACCTTGAGAATTGGTATGTATGCAAGTTAGAGCTGAATTAGCAATTGGAAATAAAATATTCACCTCTGTGTGTCCCTACAAACAAAAAATAACATAGTTTATGTAACTTCGAAAGGATATGGAGCGGCCACTTAAAAAAGTTTGCCACACAATATTTTTCAGACCGGTTCTCGGTAGTCGCATTTCAGTTAGAGCTCCCTTCAATATTCAATTTATTTTGATATTTTATTGTACATTACATTTGTTACAATTTCTTACTAGTAATACATGTACATCGTTAACCAATGGTTAATTATAACAAATTATCACAAATTATTCATGTTCAAATTGTAAACCATTGTGTTTAATAAAAAACAAACAAGTAATTTCATTTTTTGCTGACAGGATTGCAGATTTAAAGGAATCCAGTGGTAAAAATCGAATATCAGTTCTCTTAGTTGGCTTAAATACCAGAAACTATCCAACACAGAAAAATGCTAGTGAAACAAGCAACAACTCTTACCCATCTCAAAAAGTGGACCAGTCTAAAATAGATTTATTCTGTGAAGAACACAAATTACCTACGTATGTTGATGTAGACCTTACAAATAATACATCGATTGTCGGGTGTTTTGAAACAATTGTTGATATAATGATTGAAGACGCACTGAATTCACGGCAACAACAGCAGCATTTAGAACATGATCAGAATTTTATACACATCGGAAAACCTAATTCTACGAAAAAAGACAAAGACGGTTGTGGTTGTGCAGTGATTTGAAATACCCGTCCACAACGTACGAGTGAATATCCAAAGATGTGAATTTGAGCACAAGGAATTAATTTTGTTCTAAATGGAAAAGAAATACCCGGAGTATTATAAATGCAGAATGATAGCAATAGGCTACGGAAATTGTTCAGAAAAGAAGATTGCCACCAACAAAGTACATTTGATTTCTCTTTGATAAATACTAGTTATAACTGCTGTATAAAGTTCTATGATATATTTTAGTTGTAGTGTAATAATATGCATTTATAGAATTTTAATCATGTACATATTATTGACAATCCCACTGCAAATGATTGTAGAGGGATATAAAAGCGTTACCTTTCTTTAGGGACACCCTGTATAAGAGTTTGCTTGCAGTTTCTACACGGATCATATTAATTAAAAACTGTACTGACTGATTAATTGAGCTTGATATAGATCGACACGCATTATCTTACAATACTCTTGTGGTGCATTATTTTCCTTATGAATATTTATGTTGCATTTAAAACAAGTGAAACCCGACCGACCAGCGCCTCAGAGTGTCGACACTTATTGTGATCATTATTGTAGTAAAAATTGTGGAAACCAGGTAAAACTTAGGTTTGTAAGATCACTTTTGTAATGCTTTGTTAAAACTTTATTACAAGTTTGGTTATTACAAGTTTGGTTGAACCTTGCAACCAAACTTGTAATAAAAACCAGACTTGTAATAATTATTACAAGTTTGGTTTTTATTACAAGTTTGGTTGCAACAATGCTTATCAAATGCAGCAGGTTCTTTCATGCCATGCCTTAAAGTTGTGATCCTTTTTAATTGAGTAGTGTATTTATTTTAACTGGTTAACTGTTGATAAAAGTGTAAAGATGTTATTAGCTTAAAAATCTTGCAATTAAAACATGAAATATCATCTGTCTTTGTGAGTGATAATTTGACTTTGGTTGTACACTGAAATGTTATTTACCATTCCTTAAAGAGTCCACGACACTAGTAATTTGATAGAAAAAGCATATTACGAACGCAAAGAATAATTAGGAGCAGAGTCTGACGTTATAATGTTGGAAGTATCAATCATTGATCAGTCTGTAAGCGGAAACTCCAGCCAAGTTCTTATTTTAATAAACAGAACAGATAATTTATTTAGACTTTTAAAACCATTACAGTTTATCGTCATATAAACATAAATTACAATTAATTAACGGCTGAAGGCGATTTGTTCACGTGCGTCTGATAGTCTTTTTTTGTCCGAGACTGCACATTTTGAAATTCAATATAAATTTTATAACTTTTATTTTACACTGCGGATACCATAAGCTACAAACATATTCTGAACTCACATACATGTTTTAGTTATCTACACAGTCGTGCAATCATGAGACACATCCATCACCTAGCAACAATAATTTTCAAGTATTTGTCTGACTGAGCGACTACAAAAATCCCAGCTGGTCATCAACGCGCATGCCTTCTGTTTCATAGGCGCCTGAATTTTGTTTTAACGAGTTGTTTATTAAACACGTTTGCTTCTGAACAACGGACATATATCACAACATGTTTCCTTGCTATTATTCAAGTCATTTCCCACAAAATGAATTAATCAGGGTATTTCAAATGAGTGGTCTGGACACATTTAATCAACGCGTCGTGAGTTGATCGCGTTACAGAATGTCCGCCATTGTAAACGGTGAAAACACTTCAATTAATAGTTAAAATACTAAGTTATTAATAATATTATTGGCACAGAACTTCACGAAAAATTCGATGGTAAGTATCGTCTTTCAATTTGACAAATTTCTTTGGATAAGATCAACTTATTTGTTACGAAATTCAATGAATACATGAATGTACGAAAATCCAGATAGATTGTTATCTCAAAAGACGTTTTTGAAGCCGATCATGCAGTTACTTTTCATATTTTTTCCCGATGTTAAGTAATAATGATGCCTGAATTTGAGCCTTTTTGACGAAGTCGCCATTTTGACCATTCGTTATGGATTTTTGAATTGATTCCATCTTTAATTATCATCTCCCGCTAAAATGCTATCAGCACGTTTTAGTAAGATCATTACTTCGTACTGCAATGTTTTTTTTCTGTTTTGCTTTGTTTTTGACGTGGGAAATGAAAATTTACTATTTGTTGTATTTTTAATTTCCCATTTATAATCCGTAACTGCTTGTTATCGACACGCGTGAAAAAAGCTCTCCGATAAATATCGACAACACGACTTAATGTTTATACTTTAGAAGATTTAAGCGCCTGAAGAGCGCGATTCCGGACCCTTCTATTTGAGTGACCCTGAATTAAATCAACGTGGGAAACACATATTATAACGATATTTTATGTACTAAATGCACTTTCAGAGGAAAGCATGTGTGTCAATGCGTTTTTTTTGATCGATTGAAGCATGAATACATGTAAGATACAAATTGACATGTAATTTAATCTTCAGCAAAAACTACTCTTTTTGGAATTCTAGTCGGAGATCTGCTCGGTGATTTAGACCGTAACACGGACCTTGTTGGTGACCTTGAGTGTCCACGTGACCTTAGCGGAGTTTTCTTGTTGTATAACTCAAACACTTGCTGTATTTTCTCTGCATGTTTAGTAACTTGAATTCTTCTTCCATTAGACTCGCTTTCATTGGGTTCACTAGCTTCATCTACATCTTCACCGGTATCATGATTATAGTTTTCATTTTCGTCATGAATATATCGTGTTTCCAATGTTTCCTGCGCTAACTGTAATACTTCCTTCGAAGGGCTAACTAATATCATATCTTTCCTTTCGTGGTACAACGTTTTCACTCCGTATTCCTTTTCTATTCTATGAACGATCGGAACAATGCCTCCAGGAACATTTTCCCACTTTCTAACCATTTCATCTGATATTTTCGTCTGGTATAACTGGCGGTACATATTCCACTGTCAAAAATAAGAAAATCTAATAATAAATAAATTATATTCATATGTCATAAGAATGTCTTTGAATAAATAACATTTGTGTTTACAGATCAAGTGAATTCGAGATACATGTACTTGAATTACTTGCAGATTTAAATTTATCAGGTCTCCTTTTCAAAACAATTACTAAATGGATCAGACGGTTTATTAGTATTAGTTAATTGTTTTTACAAGTATTTGTTCTCATTAGTTCTACTTAGATGGATTCTGCTGGAACTCACACTACTTTATCAAAGCCTATTAGAACATCGGGGTATTCAGGAAGCAACAAACAGTCAAAATACTTAATATTTTAAATGTCTAATAGATACAAAAATGTATATAAATCATCGATGAAACTTCATATCGTCACATTAGATGGGCCTATCGAGTGCAGATATGTATTTTTAACTCTTAGGTGACGAATTATTCAAGGTTATAGGAAATGTGTCTTACATATTCATCCGGCAACAATTCATCTCTTATATGTCTATGTCGATTGTTCTGTATCTGTCCAATAGCTTGCATTACCAAGATTATATTCCTACCAAACACGGATACCTTTCGCGTAATGTCGTCATATAAGCATAAAAGTTCTTCTGACTCGTTTTTTATTTTAATGATTCCTTTAACACGGAGCTTTTCCTCCTCATCATCCGGTACCTCCCAAATCTTTTCATGCAAATGATGAACAAACCCAACAATTTTCTCTACCTCTGCTTTAACTATTTCTACGACTCTTATGCTACAAAGAACCTCAACACATGTTGGGTTGACTTTACATGGAGTAGCTTTGATAGTAACAGTTCTGATTCGTTGAAGCCTTTTAACATCTTTTGCGAAAAGATGCACTACTTTTTTGGCGTAGGTTCCGGTAAATTTCCAAACTGCGTTCTTACCTTGAAGCTGACCTAAAACGCCATTTTCCGAGTGGGTTTTTATAACATAACGATGTACTAACGTTTGAGCAGCAAGTTCTAAAATATCGAAGTGTGGACCATAGATTATTAGATGTTTCTTTCTAGCGTATTGTACTTTTAAACCAAATTCTTTTTCTATTTCAGTGAGAACGCACGATATTCCTCCGCGTCGTTTTTCCAGTTTTCTTACAATTCCGCCGGGTACTTTCATTTCACTTTTGAATTTTGGATGTTGTGAGATGCTGCTCTGAAAAAATAACTTTGCATGAAGATCGACACATGAAGCAACACTGGAAAAACAGCATAATGTTTGTATTTATTACCGACAGTTATTTGTACTCACTATTCATGTTGGCTTACCGTCAAGTTCATATTACTGTCTACAGAAATATTTTACATTTTGTAACTCCCCCCGAGTTATGTGTAAATAATAAGAAGAAATTCAAATTTATCTCAAGAGCATTAGTTCTTGAAATAATGTAATTTGGGTTACATGTATTCGATGATACAGCTATCAAAACAAAAATAGATCTAGCTTCATAAAAATGTTGATTTTGTAAAAAAACTAAATTTAAAGGATAAGTCCGGTTATGTCGAATGTATTTAAATTTTAAAAGAAAACTTACAAAAGAAAAACTAGGTGAAACAGATCTTCGAGTTTGTACGTTTCCTGACTCACGTTTGCGTGCCCATTCGTCCATTACCCTTCGAAGATTTTCGTCAGATTTCGCAAATATTGTGAATTTTCCTTGAAGTTCGTTCAAAATGCAAACAACAGTTTGATCAAACTTTAGTTTACGCTGTATAAACTGTCTTAGTTTCACTATCTCGGCGTGAGAACCCGTAATAATAATATCGGCTTCTTTCAAATTGTTTACATTCTCTTGAAGCTGTTCTACCATATGTCTTACTTGTTCTACATCGTCATAACTATAATTTATAAAATAAACATGACTTGTTTCTTTCATATGGTAAGTAAGTTTGACATAAATGTGATTATATTTACATAAAACAGTGTATATTTTATATGTATAATTTAAAAAGGTCTAGGAAACAGATTTAATTTATATCTAACATCATTTCCTGTATCAAATGAAGAGGGTGTTAGATAGAGGCTGGCATAAAACGCGTTGTCTATTTATCCTAAAGACGACCTCGAAGGTATAAAATTTGAAATAAAACTTAAATAAATAAAACTTAAATAAACAGAGAAAAGTTGACAATTTGGCAATGATTTATATATAAACTGTCTTTGTTTTCTTTGAAAAGTTAAAATATCAATGTCATCAGTTACAGTTAAAAAGTGTTAATATTCGTCAACTAAGTGTACATGATACCGACACAAACAACATACCTAGCGGTTATTTCCATTTTCAATGGCGAAAACATCACGTGGACAGACTTTAGTTTATTTATCGTCTCTATTTCTGCTCTGAAGAGTTGGCTAGCTTTGACAGCATAGTCACCTTGAAACTTCCACACCGCCCGTCGACCTTTTCCTATTTCACCAGAGAAGTCAGACCCCTTTTCTGATCTGTTGAAATACCTTAAAATGAAATGTAATCAAAACGAGATTAATTGAATTTCATGTAGTTGGAAAGAAACGTATGTCATACTTTTAGTTTTCATTTATGTTATAAATGTGAAAGATGTCAAAGTCCGAATAAACATCAGTATAAGGCAAAAACGTCTCATTAGATGATCTCCCTCGAAAGCAATATTCTAGTAAAGCAAAGGCGTCTTCCACTATACATAGTAACATTTCTCATCAGTTGTCTTAACTTAATCACAAACTTAACGTTTGAGAATAATACAATGTCGACCAATCAGTCTGGTGACTAAATAAAGCGAGTATCAACTGCAGGTTCACTTCCTTACTCGTGTGAATATTGAGTGTGTCTTTCTTATATTTATATTTTGAAGCTCATGAAGGTTTCCGTATTCAATCGAAAAGGTCATGTCAATTTAACAAAAAAATTATCCAAAAAATCTTTATAATAGTGAAGAATACACACCTACTTCTAGCATTTTGAATGAGGAATACCTTTGTTGAAGTGTATCAATGGCCATTTCTAAGATGTCAGGATTAGGTCCAATTATTTTATAGTTCTTCCCTATGAACGTACTGCTCGTGGACAATCCGTACTCTTTCTCGATACGGGACAAGATTGTTTTTATACCGCCCGGTTCCGATTCCATTTTCTCTACAAGTTCATCTGGTAGTTTAATCTCGCATTGCCGTCTTGGGGAAGACATTTTTCTGTAAAATTATACAAATGTAGTATGATAAAATGATTTAAGTTTTTCAAAATAGTGTGATATACTATTGATTTATCTACTTTTCGGTGGATGCGCATACCACATCAACAAATGACAGAAATAATTAAGTTTATTTCGCTCGCACAACTTGAAACATTTGATCACTAAAGGGAGGGAGTATTGCAAATGTTACTGTCGAGTATAATCGGAAGTAATTACCCATATTTTCATAATCGTTGTACATACATAATTATAGTTTGCATACGATGTAAGTATTTAAGTGTTTCAACAACGAAGCCAGCTAAGTGTTCCTAGTTTTCTATGTACAATCATGAAGATCAACAAAGCTTAGAACTGTTAATATATCCAGGCGATCAGCGACGAAAGGAGAAGGGCACTGGACTTATATAGGGAAAATTTAAAAACCTTCTTGGCATAAGCTACAATGCCTAAAGCTTAGATATTTGATGTGTAGCGTTGTCCAGTGGATCACTACCAAGTTTGTTAAAATTATGGCCATGTGGTCAACATTGGTTCCGCCCCGGGGTTATTGATTTTACATGGATTTATGTAGGGAAATTTTAAAGATCTTCTTGTCAGAAACTACAATGCGTAGAGCTTAGATATTTGATGTGTAACAGTGTCTAATGGACCTCTACCGAGTTTGATCAAATTATTGCCCTAGGGTCAAAATTGGGCCTCACCACTGGGGTCACTTGATTTATATAGGCTTATATAGGAACATTCAAAAACAATATTCTTGTCTGAAATCACAAGGCCTAGAGTTTAAATATTTGGTGTGTAGCATTGTCTTGTGGACCTCTACCGGGTTTGTTCAAATTATGGCCCTGGGGTAAACATTGACTCGGCCTCGGGGGTAACATGCTTAAAATTATATAGGCTTATAAATACAGCCATTTTTTTTTAAATCTTCTAGTCACGAACTTAAATGTCTAGGGCAAAGATATTTGGTGTGTGTAGTATTATCTAGAAGGCTTCTACCAAGTTTGTTCAGTATATGACCCTGGGGTCAAAATTTGCTCCCCCTGGGCGGGTAACTTGGTTTTACATAGGCTCATTTAGGAAGATTTTAAAAATCTACTAGTATGATATTTGGTGTGAAGCAATGCCTGGTGGACCTCTACTTTGTTTATATTGTTGTGTTAAATTGGTTCTTTGCTTTGATACATATAACATGCTATCACTCAGTAAAGTTCATTTTCGATGCCCTACGATCTACTGGTACCCAGTTCCATATTGGGAGAAAATTATGAAGCTAGAAAAGTACTGTCGTGTTCATGGTTGACTTGACTGATCCTGTTCTTTTTGTCTTCTCTAAAGATTTTAACAACATAATATTTAGGAATGATCGTACCTCGAATTCTCACAAAGGGTGATTATTTGAGTTTATAAAAAACAATGCAATAGTACGCTGTATCGAACATGTCTCATTCTAGGTATACATTTGCTTATTTTTAACAGTTAACATCATAAACTCGTAATATACTTCTTGAACAACCTTTACTCTTATTTCTTTTAAAATTCTATGGTTCGACGAGCAAAATGTCTACGTCCCTGCAAATGGTTGGACATCACTTGAAGATAGATAGCACGTAAACGCGACTATTTTTTAGCCTTAAGGCAAAGAGATCTTTCATGAACACATTACAAATGCTAGTTCAAACCTTTGTTAGTTATTCACACTTCATACATCGCATATTTTGTATAGTATCAATGAAGCCATGAATTTATCGAACAATTAAATACACTAAAAATATACTTCTTCCCATATATCATCATAAAATATCCTGCACTGACATTAATTACTATCTTTTTCATACTTCTACATATATTAATGAGCAAATGAACCCTTTTATAGACCCTCAACAATAAAAACGGTGAAGATCCATTTTCAGCTTATTAAAAATATGATACTACACCAGCCTTTGTATTTTACACACGATGGCTTACATAATGGTATCAGGTATCAGTTGAGAGTTGGCTGAATTAACAATACACAGTAAAACTCTCTTGGCAACCAACTAGATGTTATAAAAAAACAACAGAGTGAACATTATTACACAACCTCCTATCTTCTGACCGGATTTCAATATTTTCTCTACATTTCGACTTGACTTCGAAGCCATCTCTTTATAATGGTCGTCTTTTTATGATAGCCCTATGCATGTATATGGTATAAACTACTTCATAGATCTGCACATAAAGATATATACAGTCAATTAAAATAAATATAACACTATGTGATAATGTGCTACTGTTACCGTGAATACCTGTCGGTTGATCAATTTTTCCTCTGGGTAATAATGTTCAACAAACAGTAAAATCCATTATCGAAACTTCATTTAATAGAATGTATATATAATGTTAATTAAATGTGAAGTCATACAAATGTATTGATACAAAACACAATCATTAATTGTACACGAACGACTAATTCTATTCTACTTTTATACTTCTTCGCCTAAATGATTCTTTTGTTACACTCATGAAGACAAATTGTATACTATTACATGAAATAAAACAATGGTACACACAAATGGTTACTCGCTTTTAAATGTATTCATATACGAGATTTAAATATTAAGAAAATTCAATGCTGTCTCGCCTTAACATGTAATCTTTATCTTTTTGCTTGTTTGTTTATATCGAGTTTTACGCCCCTATTCAACATTCAGAGTCATATGAGGCGGACAGTTCACCTGACCACCGTTCCTGGGAAGAGCCAGTACTCCGTAAGCAACAGCCTACTTTCTCACGACCATTTATCAGTAAGAGGTTACAGTAATTTGAAGTCAGTGACCTTACTTTAACCACTCGACCACGGAAGCGGGTGTTCTTTATCTAGTGGCATCGAATGTCGGACAAAAGCACCACGGACATTAGCTCCCTGGTCAAGTTCGTTAGCGTTTTCTTTTATTTGTTACAGTACAGTAGAACCCCGCTAATAAGACCATCTGTGGTTCTTAGACAAAGTGGTCTTAATAGCGGGGTGGTCTTAATATAGGGGGAACCTGACCTCAAATGCAATTTCTGTCAAAATATGCAATAGGCCCTATACAATGTGATAGTTGACCATGTACTACTTGTACAAAATTAAACATGTCTAAAAATGTATTACTTTTAATTTTAGCAAATAATTAATGCTTAAGTTCGACACAGGACCGCATAAAATAACATTTTTTTAATTTAACCATTTTTCGTTAGATAAGTCTCCGTACGACTATTTCATACCGGAATATCGGACCGTACTACGGGCGTTTATTCATTATTATGATAATTAGTTAAATTTGGCGATGTTTCGTCTTTATCGTTAGACATCAATGAAGTGAAAGTAGACCGGCAAATAAATTAAGAACTAAACGTGAGTTTACTAGAGAATTTAAATAAGTAACCATTAAAATTTTGTAAAACGCGCGACATTGACGCATGGTTTATGTGCCAGTGAAAACAATTGCTCATGATTAATTAATCAACATCGATCGTTGGGTTCTTAAAGTCATTTGGTAGGTCTAAAATTAGACTAAAACAACAGCACGTACACATTTTCATTTATCCGCCAGTTACATGCTGAACAGATCAGATCAACAGTATACCATACATGACCACTAATTCATAGTCCTTTATGCACTAATTGTCGTGAAAAACAAGATCCTGACCGGAAACAATGTCACTCTGACTAAAGTATTCGATCTTCCTTACATAGCGTAGCGGGTTTGAGGATATGATTTTAATTCGTAATTTCGGATTGGTCGTAAGGCGGGGTTAAGGTGTATACAGTACATGACTGGAGACAGAAAAGTCGTTATAGCCTTAACCAGCGCATGTTCTTCGTCGGAACCAATGACCAAGGGTCCATAAAGTCAGTCTGAGATAATCAAAGATGTAGCTGTACGTCTCATAGAAAAATTGCCGTGTAAAAATACCGTTCCTAAATAATTGAGTGCTCCTCTGTCTTGTCAACGGTCACAGTCAGCTGTTAGAAACAAGCAACCAGTACGTTCATCTTAAATAAATCGATTTTTCTCCGAGCTTTGTCCGCCCCTATCAAATTTAACGGGTGCGCTAATGTCCGGGGAGAGAGATTTTGTCCAGCTACCTGTAGCATCACGACACTGTTCAACTTTACACTTCTCATTTCTCAAAGCATTAAATTCCACAAACATCGAACAACATACATGTACTACCTTTGACAATAGAAGGTGAGTATTCAAAGTTGATCTAAAAAAGCAATCAGACCAAGACAATTCTGTTAAGACCTTTGATTGGTATGAGATATCGCCATGGTGTGCATGAAGCTTCAAGCCACAATCACGTAACCATTTTTTGACTCTATTATACATACGAGACCCCCAGGGTGGATCGTTGGTCTAGTGGAAACGCGCTGGACTACTTCTCGAAAGGCCGTACGTTGAAAATCTCGACTCAGCCTTCCGATATTTAAGGGAAGCTTCTTCAGTATCTGCATACCAACTACCTAGCCCAGTAATGTTTTAAGTCAATCCGTTGTACTGTGTATTTCGATGCAACATTGAAATACAAAAATCACAGGGAAAAGGTGGAGGCGTGTACCGGTGCTTTACACCGGGCACGATAAAGAACCATGAAAACTATTCCAAATAAGAGTAACATATGAGTCCCCCGTGGTGGCTATGAATGAATTCCACGATCGGACCGATTGTTTTTAAATTGTATAACCATATTTGACTCTGGTCCCTTGTGTCGGTATATACTGATGCATCCGACTTATTTTGTGATCGGTACATCCCATTTTCACTTGTTTTTAACCTTCCGAAAGCTTTCAAAAATAAAACAAAAGATTCTCTACCCCGCTAGTAACCCCATCTTTAATGAGCATGAGCCCATAAACATACATTTTACACCTAAAGTTTTATATTATTTCTTAAACGAACATCAGTATAAGGACTCTAAAGTACGATACTTGTTCCGTCATTGTTTCATACACACATGTTTTACTGCACACTTCTATGTACAACCGTGATATTTTCTATGATATAACCTTATAAAAAATACATGTTTTTGCTCACCAGGTTGTTAACACATTTTTTCATTATGTTTGACATTACATAAGAAACCCAACTCGAATGATACACGGTAAATAGTGTTCGGTTTATTCCTTTGACATTGACGGCGTTTGGTCACAGATATATCACTAAATGTGGCAAATAACGAGTTTATTTTAAGTCTTGCTTGGCGTAACACATCGACACATCAATGACCGGCAAAATTAATTAATATGTATCAAACACTAGTCTTGTATTTAAAAAAGTTTCTTATTTGTTAAACGACAGTCCTATTTTGTGTACACATGGAAGTATTTATAACAGTAAACCATTTGTGTCACCTTTCGTTTTTGACTCTTGTAACTGTCAATTTAAATAAATTATTCATCGGCATGCATGTATGTTCATTGAATACATTCTTTTTTCGAATCAACTTAATTACAGCACAGTTTGAAATATACTTCTTACAAAGGCTAACGAAGCAAAAGCAAAGGCACCATCTCTTCGTTTTCGTCATAAGAATTTACATTGAGATATCTAGTAGTTCTTCCTGATATTCACCTTACATCTGTGTGAACATATAAACGTTATAGAAGGCAACTAGTCAATATGAACAAGAGATCATTGTTGTAGCCGTTACTAACAATATTATAGACAAAATACATATTTAATGGTATAGTGAGAGAGAGAGAGAGAGAGAGAGAGAGAGAGAGAGAGGGGGGGGGGGGGGCGTCGAAAGTGATGTACATTTTCTAGTTCTTTGACAAGAGAAAAAAATAATAAACTATTCACATACTGATACTTCTATTATACTTCCCCTAGTTTTTCGATAGTTTAGTGTTGGTAGTTTAATTTTCGAAGATGTTCCTAATGTGCCCTTTGTTGCCCTTCTCTGCACGTTTTCTAGCTGATCAATGTGCTTATTTTTAAAAAACCGGGTTCCATACTGAATTTGCATGTTTTAAATGTTTTAGGATATTCGAAAGCTCGTCTCCCAGTATCGATTTTGCTTCATTAACCTTTCCTGTAATATGAGTTTTATTATTATATTATTACTATCATATCATACTTATATATTGCCTTTTTCGTGGAAAAATAACGTTCAAAGAGCTTTAAAAAATTACATGTAACATATGTATAAATAGATAACGGTACATTCAAACAGTAATTGAAACGATCAGTTCATGTAGACTTGCAAAAAGAAGTAGGATTTTAGTTGTTTCTTGAATCTTTGAAGTGTCTTGCAGTCACTAACACTTGATGGCAATGAGTTCCACAATGTAGGTTTTAAATGACAACTTGTTATCTATAATTGTTCCCACACCTTTTTCCGCAGATGAATATTTCATTGCCCCATGATCTATAATAAATTTGTATGTTTACTTTATCTAGAAACCCTATTCTCATAGTTTTAAATTTACCAGGATGAAATTATAGAAACCACTTTTCCGACCAGATGTGCATATTAAGGTGAATGTCTTTTTGAAGATCCTCGCAATCAGTGTCTTTAAAAAATTGAATGTCTTGGTATCATCGACATACAAATGTAATTATATAAATATGGTTCACTTCCGTTTTTAAATGAGTCGGGTATATCGTATATAAATTAGAGACTTTATCACAGGCTTTCATAAAGTCGCAATATGGTACGTCTATACATCCACCATTGTCCAGTATAGCTGTCCGTCGGTCGAATACCTTAAGTAGTTGTAATGTTAAATAATCTATTTCTGTCCAATTCATTGTAAATCATTTCCACAAACATTTTAGTACATGGTGGTTATACATGTATTTACAGCGAAGTTACACTGCAAATTTGCATTAACAAGGCAATCTGTGTGATTTTCAAATCTGGGCAATAACCATTGCAATGATATCGCAATGGTTTCCAGCAATAGCAATTGTACTTTCTGCAATAGCAATAGTATTGCAATAGTCAAAACTGGACCCAATAGTGACCCCTATCATCGATGTATAAGTCAGGAATTGATATTTTGTTTCATCTTGGGCCAAATACATAATTCCAATTTTTGGGGGATTATCCACATTATAAAGAATGCTGAATTTTGTTCAGTGTAACTACAATCTTTACATGAATGACAAAGGAACAAGGAGGGGTTTTTGTAGCAGTACATTACATCTTGACTGGCATAGAAGACATTGACTTTATCACGGCAAGCGAAATAGAACTAGTTTGGATAACTCTTAAGTCAAAGAAACTTCTTTCTTTATGTTGGTGCCTTCTACATTCCAAAAAGGAATCTTGAAGATATCAATCAGCAGAATCACTCAAACACCTGCATGCATCCAAACCTAAACACCCCATATTATGCAGGGACTTCAACTGCCCTGGCATTGATTGGAAAACCCTCTCCATCTCAGGTTCATCAAATGTCCAAGACAGGAGTTTCCAACAAAACCTCATCGAGTTCAATCTCACACAAATACATGAAGAACCAACCAGGAACGGAAACCTACTTGACCTGGTCTAACGCTCCAGGAATATCTGATCACGCCATGGTAATTGTCGACTCAGACACACGCCAATTCTACAGCTGCCAGAAATCACAAAACTCTAGTACCAATGATTTAAAGCAAATTGGGATTAAATAAAATCAGACTGCTTGAAAATCTCATTCTCGATTATAGACAGCACCTGCTCTAATATAGAAGAACTATGGTCACTTTTCCGAGATGGCATACTATTATCCATCAACAAACATACTCCCTCCAAAACTAGTAAACAAAAACTCACTCTACCATGGGTAAACCGGAAACTACGCAAAACTTTAAAGATAAAAGCTTGACTATACAGATTTGCAAAGAGGCACAACTGGTCAAAGTATAGACAATTCCAGAAAGAAAGCAAACGACAGTTTAGAAATGCCGAATGGAACCAGGTCAACACATTTATACAAGATGGCCTTCAAGAAAACAACTCCAAATCTTTCTGGAAATATGTTTAATCTAAGAAGCAAGACAATATCGGCACAGCACAACTGAAACAGAAAGGAAACCTGTTTACAGATGTAAAAGCCAAAGCAGATACACGTGTATTAGTCGAGCAATTCCAGTCAGTATAAATCAGAGACAACGGCACTTCTAGACCACATGTGAACAACAAGAAATACATACCTACGATCAATCAACTCAATACAGAACCTAAAGGAGTAGAAAAACTACTGAAGAACCTCAATACAGCCAATGCCATGGGACCAGACTGTATCCCAAATATTATTCTTAAGACGTGTGCATCAGAGCTATCAGATGGACTTACCAAGATCTTCCAGCACTTATTAGATAATGGTTCACTTCCATCAGACTGGCGTAATGCTTTCATATCTCCAGTATTCAAGAAAGGTGACACTTACCTCGGTGCCGTGCAATACCTTAGATCTTAGAACACATCATACGCAGCCATATCATGATATTTTTCGATCTCCACAAAATACTTACCAATCTGAAGCATGGATTTCGTTCCGGTTTCTCTACAGAATCACAACTACTAGTAACTACCCAAGACCTCCTGAAATCCTTTGTCAAGAAACAACAAATCGACGTAGCCATCTCAGACTTCAGCAAGGCATTTGACACCGTGCCACGCGATAAACTACTGCATACACTAGACTGTAATGGTATCCGGGATGACCTCAACAAATGGTTTTCCTCTTTCTTGACAGATCGAGTGGTGGATGTGGTCTGTGAAGGCGAACACTCCAAGAGCGTGGAAGTTGATTCAGGCGTACCACAGGGAACTGTGCTTGGCCCTCTTCTTTTCCTCGTACATGTAATGGCTTACCAGAACAAATTAAATCGGAAGTTAGATTATTCGCAGACGACTGCGTGCTTTACAGAACAATCCGATCAGCCAGTGACCACACTATACTGACTACTACAGTATGACCTCCAGCAACTATAACAATGGGCTTCGACCTGGGACATGCGATTCAATGCCAATAAATACTACATCTTAAGCATCCGCCAAACTTCATCCCATTTTTACCAACTTGATAACACATTTCTCCAACAAGTTTCTTGTCACTCATGCCTTGTGATCACCATAGCAGAAGATCAACGATGGGGAAACCACATGAACAACATTTGCAAATAAGCAAGCTCCATCCTAGGTTTCCTCCGGCGATATCTCCGTAACTGTCCATAGAACTGTATAAAGTTAGCGTACATCTCTCTCGTCCGATCAACACTAGAGTACGGTTCTGTCATATGGGACCCATATCTTAACAAGGACGTGAACGCCATCGTAAGAATCCAACGACAAGCGGCACGTTTCATCTAGAAGAACTACACATCCAGAAATGAGGGCTGGGCGTGTCACCAAAATACTAGAAGAACTAGACCTACCTCCACTGCAGCAACGTCGAGAAGTCAACAGATTAACATTCCTGTACAAATTAAAGTGTGGGGTATGGTACCGGCAATCGACACCTATGACTACTTAGTCAGATTTAGACCTAAGCGTAAAGTTAAGTTACGAAACTATTCAGACTGCGTTACTAAAAACATTTTAGAAAACCAAGTGACAAACAACTCTAAATGCTTCCACATAGAAAGTGCAAATAGTGAACAATACAAACACTCTTTTTTCATTATTACAGAGATTAAATGGAATAAACTGAAAGAAAACACTATCAGCGCCCAAACAGTAGAGGCATTCAAAAGTGCCTTTTCGACATCTTACTAAAGTGCGCCCCTCCCCCCAAGTTACATGCCAGTAATTAACAGATACAGATAGCCTTTACCTGATTTGCTATACTTTTCTCCGGTTACATTACTTTCTTCTTGTCGATTCCTCTTACTTGATTTCTTAATTACTATATATCAGTTTCTTTCTTTCTTTCAATTCCTAGTTTCAACATTTGGATTATTGCAGAGCTTCTTCCAGAGCCTTTGTTTCTTCTTTATTTTTTTGTTTTACATCTTTTGCATGTCAGGCAACAATTAATTATGTTTGTCGTAACTATCATGAAACTGTTTTAAATTTTGGCTGCAATGTAGGAACATATTTATCCACAGTTTCATTGAACGTATCTGGCTTGGTTAAAATCGCTAAAATAAAGTAAAATGATGTTTTACGTTTATTTACAAAGATTAAATATCATACTTCAATACCAAGCAACAAAAAATTCTAATCGTACGCTCAAAAATGGTGTTTTATTGCGATAAATACTGCATCCCTTCATCGACTTTTCCTTATCAACGTTTAACATCTCTAACGTAATGTACATTGTATTGGTACGATATGATACTCTAAATTCATTAATGACAAAAATTTGTTATGAAATCTCTTACTAGACATCAAACCTGGACGTGGTTCGTAAATATAAGCTATTTTGATTGGCTATCAAAATTGAATGGGGTGCGTCAAATTCGTTGAAATCATATGAGACGATAATATGTTCCGCCACTTTCATTGTTAATTGCTCAGCTTAAAAACGTAGAATATGTCATTTTCGAATTAACATTACCGTCTTATTTGATGACGGATTTCAACGCGGTTTTCGATATTTTGTAGCGGCAATGTTAATCTTGGGAACCTTTTGATATTTGTTTTCATTGTTATATAGTAATAAACAGTGGGGTTTTGGGGTACTTTAAAGTCAAGTATCTAACGAACCGAGGACGTTATCAAAAAACTGAGACACGGTTCCCTACATAATATATTTATAGTAATTTAAGGCTATTTGTTGTAATAAATTCCTATATACAGTGTAGTAATCGTTGTTCGAAAAATTGTAAATTACGTGTGATATTGGTTGATAGAAGACCAATCAAATGCAATATGTTTATTCAAATTACTTGCAATGCACTTTATACAGTGGGTTTATTTTAATACATAATTATGGTTTAGTTTTTAAATATATAAATTTGTGAAACTTGATTTGACCTGACATCCGAGCCAGATACATTAATTTGTTTTTTAAAAAAGAGTCCATTAAAGCAGAACTTTCCGTGCTTTTTGTGCCCATTGGGTTAATTTATCTTAAATATAAACAAGCGTCTCGGCGTCTTACTGATCAAGCGCCTCGTGATCAGGATTGATTGAACTGTCAGGCGAAATCGAAGTTGGTAAGTCTTTTTCTTGACTGTTTTACGCATTTTAAAGATGAACTTTATGATATTTTATAAATCAAACTTTTATTTAAACACTCCAATATTTTGTCTCTGCATTAATTTGTAAATTCAATGTGTAAATATTAGTATGCACCCGATGCAAAATTCTGATACTTCGGACCATTTTGTGTTTATTTTCAGAAATTAATTCCCAGGTTTAGCACGGTTCAGTCGAGAAATGATAATTGATTTGACAGATTTCTGACGTAGTTATTTATTTTTATGTACAGTAACAGTAGTGACCCATTTGTAGTTTAATTTTACTAAGAAGGTGGAATTGATATTCACAAATTCATTGTCTTCTTATGGAAAATTAACTAAATTCCCTCTGTGATATATTTCCTATATTTGCATTTTGTTGACAGATGCTTAATAGAGATTCTTGTATCGGCGATGTTGGTGGGGAGTGGGAGGCATTGCACTCCAGTTGTTTTTTTCTATACGTAGATAATTTTTTATTGAGTATAATTTTTTTTTTGATTGAATAACAGGCTTCTGTGATTATACATACAGTGTTTTTTCTCTCTTCATTGGGAAGAGGCTTTAAAAAAATAGCCTGTTGATTTTGGGAAGAATTATCGCTAGTATTGTTGATTTGGGAAATGAAATAGCTGTTGCAAGTTTGGTTTTTGGGAAAACTGCATGATTTTAGAGGAATTTACAATTGGGAAGAGGCCTATAATAGGCCTCTGTTATAGAAGGTGAAAAATCACTGACATATTCCGTTACAACCAGTTTTCGTCACTAACTTGTTTCCGGCAGCCCTGGAAATGTTTTAGTTTTCACAAACCTTATGTCACATCCAGGCCAAGTGTACAAACTGTACTGTAAATCCTGCCAACCTCCATTTGCCGAAATTAAGATTTGAAACGTAACTATTAATAAAAATATACGAACAGTATGTTATTTTCCTCTGCTTTCACTATTCCCAAATTTTGCTCTTATAAAGTTCAATATGTTTACATAAAAACTGAACGCACACGATTCCACGTATGTTCATCTGGTAAAGTAGGTCAATATGCAAATCCCGTCTACTTGTATAATTTCTCTTACAAAAATACAAGTATGCATATCAGAAAATATAACGAGGTTAATTAAGACCGGTGCCTTGTCAATGTTTTTGAAAAAATCGTAACTAATTGGGTCATAATTGACTGGTTGATGTTACAGTTACATAGGTTTTGTGTATATTTATCAGAGACATTTACATGAAAGAGGTTCATGCAGATCATTATAGTAAACTGTGCATGGTGCAATACATGTCAAAGCTGCGTTAACTGTCTATCTGCACTAATGTTAGAGTTATCATAACAGACGACACGTTTGTTTCCCTTTACTGTAGTAAAGACACCTCTTAAACGTTTGACCACTATAAAAATAATTTATATACATTATTGATAGTTGAAGTGTTAGAAACAGTTGAAAATTTAGTAAACATTATTTTAGACTGCTCCAGAATAAATGCATGGCACATTTTTTTGACCAGTGCACTTTTACTACAGTTGCCGGAAATAGGTTGGATAACTTCCCTTGGATGCAAATTAGGTTGGCCATATTAGAAGTGCATATTTAAAACAAAAGACGAGAAATTTTATTTATTTAATAAAGAAGCTGAAAATCTTCCAGGTAGTATTTTCTCACATGTATTTTCAAGTTTTGCAATCAATTTACCGTAAGATTGCCGGAAACTGGTTGTGCCAGGATATATAAAAACTAATGATATTTTCGGATTTAGCATCTTCGAAATATGTATAAATGACAATGATTCAGTGATTCATTTTGGCCTGTGTCTCTGACGCACAATTCCGCCAAAAGATGCAGACACAGCATAGATGTCCCTCCTCAGGGTGCATCACCTTACCATTTTGTATAATCGGGACGCATGGCTTGTTCATTTTGCATAATAGTAAAAGAAGTAATTTATGCACATGGCTTGTCCATTTTGTATATTATATAATAAAAGAAGTAATTTTTACAATCAATGTAATTTTACAGCACATGTGTTTTTCTATTTTTCATTTTACTTATCAATGTATAGCGATAAAGTCAAAACATTGCAGAATAAAACTAATTCAATTATCATAATCATGAATGAACGCCCGCATTACAGTCAGATATTTGATAGTCACCAGTCTAGTCATATATAGACGTATGTTACCGAAAAACATCGAAATAAAACAAAAATATTTTATCCTGTTGTGTGTCTAGTTTATGAATTGGTTAGTGAATGAAATAAAATTTCAACATAAGATACATTACTTACTCTAGAAGATGATTGACTTTTTGTGCTTCTATGTGTATGGAGTGTGTGTTTCTTAGTTCATCAAATATATAGAAAAAAATCATTACATGGTATTTATTAATCAAAATAGTTAAAATATATGAAAAAAGAATATATCATTCACGCAGAAATGATCACAATACAGGCACTGGACACTCTTAGAAGATAATAAAATAAAAGATATTCAGCCCTTACCAATAATCCGCCAACAGTTTTCAACTTGTCAGGTGGCTGAAAAATATATTTAGTAATGTTTTAAGAGATCATAGCTATATATTTATAAAGTGAATAAATTTGTTGCTTAATTACTGTATATACATATATATATTGGTCTAAAACATACTGTAATTACCTAAGCCACACATTTCGAAATAATCAATTTTAATTCACATCTTTTCTTGCATGAAATATATTCTAAAAATTTTTTAGATACATTATTTCATTATATAAAGTTGAAATTTAATATCATTGAGTTGTATTTGGGGATTTAAGTTACCGGTATTTGGTTGTTTCAGAGTTATTGGGGTGTTTCAATGGACCGGCGTGATAAATCAGAAATAGAGGAAAAGTATGAAATGAAAACCAATAACTGAGAGTGTGACTATTTTATCAATTTTGTTGCATTTCAATATGAAGCATATTTTTAGTCATGGTACTGTAGACTAATGTGCATGGTATCATTGGGTCAGCCTATTGCTCTTCTTAGTTTTGGGACTTCTTTAATTTCTATTCTATGGGTAAATGACTTCCTTTTTGGGGGAAATATGACACTTTTGGGCCGGAGGAAACAGTCTTTATAAGGCTGTTGTAAAATATATTGGGGAAAAATCACTGAATTTTGGTTAGTTCAATTATGAATAGGCAAAACCTCTAGCAAATGGCCTTATGAACAGAAACTCAGATTTACAATATCATCTGTCCATTCAGTAATGACTTAAAATTAACTGAATAAAGGAGATATAATATTGGCTTTGCACAAAGTCGTGATGTAGTTTATGTAAATGATTACAGGTTGAGGAGTTCTCCTGAATCTTCTTTACCCTTTCTGTCGAGCTGCTCTAAATAAGTGTAGAGGTCGAGGGCTCAGCGCAACACTGTCATAACTTGTTCTTATTTCAATATGAGTTACAACACTGTTGCGTTGAACCCTCGAGGTGTTGAATGGGCAGTTAAATTACAGATAAAGGCTTAAGCATTATTTTCTTTAGTTCTATGAGGATCAAAATATAATTCTCATTAAAATGCAAGCTGTCACACTTTTTAAAATGTTCCTGTAATTCATATCTTGGTAGTGTCTTTTGGATACTTGGCTATATTGTTTAGGTTTCTCTACTTTCATGTATTGTTTTATGAAATTTGAATTCAAAAGACAGTGATGACATTATGGGATGTAAACATATTATTTATATTTTTGTGAATAACAATGAAGGAGAAAATATAGATATATAAGAGAACTTATGTCATGCATTTATAACTAAAATTAATTAGTTTTAAAAATCTGCTGAGAATTTACATTTCCTTTAACACATCACTGCAAAAAATCCCTCAAACATTAAAAGATTGGATTTTAACACCATGAATTTAAGTGCTAAATTAGAACACCTTTCCATTTCTGGACGTTTTCTATGAAAGAAAAAGTTGTTAGATTCTCATTTGTCAATGTGAAATCCTTTTGTTTACAGTTTTAATAAGCCTTCTCTTTAAATTTAATTTGGCGCTGGTATTTTACTCTTGAACAAGTGTGAAATGTATTTATAATTCTCCATGGCATGACCAATTACCAATGTGTATTGATTAAATGATTATCAAAAATGGGAGAAAAGTGTTATTTGTCCATTAATTTATTGAAATTGAAATCTGTGTTTAAAGTTTAAACTGTTATGCTGATAGTAATATCAATTTTGGACCAGAGAATGTTAAGATTAGTACTTCTATACAAGACACTCATATTTTGTGATATTATACTAAGCATTGGCTTTAATATTTATTCGTATGAGTGTGTGTGAAAATCTAGACCATTTCACTTAAATTAATGGCCCGTTTCAAACAAAATCTGTTTGTGTTCTCCAATATGTGGACTGTTGTCGAATTGGTAATTCATGACTGCAACCCAGACACCCCAGTCTAAAATTGATGTTCAACAGTTGAACTCTAACGCTACATGTATGAGGTTAGGTTTGGTTTTATCTTTTTAACTCCACCGTCATCATGCCATTTCATCCTGGCATTTAGCTCTCTGGTGAAGAAACTACATTGGGTTATCTGAATTGCTTTTTTCATACTTAAATTTTTCGATTTCTGACCACTGATTTAAATTTTACAGAACATTTGAATGATAAACAATTTATTATATTTAAAGGATGTTCACCAGCTCATTTATTTAGATATTCATATTTTACGGTACCTGCTGGAGATAATCTTAATGAATTTATTATGTGCTTCGAGCTAAGACATGCCCACATGCACAGTTCTTATGGATAGGGCATTTAGCACTGGGACAGCACACATTCTCTGCTACAATTTGTACAAACGCCATTCTTCCACCAGACTGCTGATAAGTTGGCTGCTACTTGAAAAAAAATGAAGTAAGTGAGCGCTGGTACAGAGTCCTTGAAAACTGGACAGGTTAATTGCATGCGTACCTCAGTACCTGCTGGTAAAAAAAATTGGTCTTACGTTATTATAATATATATGGCACTGGCAGGTAATTCTGAAATTATACATTGTAGTTGTGAGGTTTTACTTTAATGAAGAGATTTCTTTTGTTTGTGAATTGCAGTGATTTCAATATGACAATTGCAGATTGTAGACTTAATTAGCATCTAGCAGAACACTATATCATATATATCAATTAATGTATCATGAAATCCAGAGACCATGATTTTACTGGTCTTTATGAAAATGATAAATTAATAAAATCATATTTTCTTACCTACTGATAAGAAATTTTGAGTAGGTCAATATTTGCTTAGGAATGTATGTGCTGATTTGGACTCATTCAAGTCATCGCATTGTAAATGAGATTCACTTACGCTGGATGTTCAGTGCACATAGTCTGGGTATTACGTCGGTTATGTCTGCTATTGTAATCAATTTACATGTAATGTGCCACTGGTAGTAATTGGTATTAATTTATTAATTGAATATATATAAATGATCAAAGATGGAACTATGTAATTTGGTCTTGTTTTACATAATTCATAGTTTAGTGACCTTACAGTCCTGACCAATATATGTAACTGTGTTGTACGAATTGTTCAGTCTCTGTCACATTCTGTCAGCTAGCAGATTGTTTTATTTGTTGATCAGTCTGTCTGGTTAAGTAGGACAGTGTGTATTTGGAGCTTGCATGCTTAGAGTAACTTAATAAGTTGACCCTTAGGGAGTTAAGTCACCTGACTTTTGAAGGACAAAACCAAAAAAGTCACTAAAAATGAAATTATTTTTGTAATAATTTTCATTGTTAATTTAAAGTACATGGATTTTTTTTAAAGATATTCTAACTTCATGTTGCTTTAAATTCTACTTATAAATAAAAAGTTATTTGTATCTGTTGTATTCTTTGTTATGCAATAAAACTTGTAATTAATGCCCCCAAGGCAAACTTACTGCTTATAAATAAGTAATTTTTATACGCCGGCTTGAAAAACAGGTTGTGTTATGGGAACACCCACAGCGGGGGGTGGCGGGCAGCATCCACAACGGTATCCGCTCTCTAATTCAGACAGTTTCATTCGGATCCTCACCAAACTTGATAGAAATCTTTTGGCCATGACGGCATAAGATCTCAGTGTATGTAAGCATATTAATGGCAGGCAGTATATTACAACACGAAAGTACACAGAAATTAGAGTGAAAAAAGAAGAAAACATAATTATACACACTTTCATACTATACGTCATATCAATTATAACCCTGTTATTATTTATCATACCAGAGCAGGTCGTTTTTTTAAACACATTTTTGGAAACTGAATGATAGTTCAGCTTTCCATAGCCGTCACTCACTTGGTGCGCATGAATTTTTATGCACACCAAAGTACTACATTTTTCTACATCCGCATTGTAATTATAAAACTAGTTCCAATTTTGTGTTTCTGTGCAAGTCTATGTTAGTTCAGTTTGCGTGAGTACTTTCAGCACTTTGATTTGTTATATGGTATATATAACAGTATATTTCTTGCTTTAACAGCAAAATTAGTGGTCAGTACTTTCTCTTTGTTTTTGAACACCACTGTAGCATTTAATTGGGAAAATTCAGTAAGATGCAGCTACATGTAGTTTAATATACTTTCATTCTGTCTTAGTTGTTACTCTTATCTGAATGGATGGTACTGTAAATCCGGTATTATTCGCGATGTTTTTATTTTCGCTATTATTCGCGAATGGAAGGCTTCGCGAATTCATAAATCCGCGTAAATTTATTAATATAACGTAAGTGCTATCGGAAGATCATTGTCCGAAAATTTCATTACAGACTGATAAATGAACTACCACTTGTCGGTATGTACACTGCATGTATATTGTTTTGATAAGTTGTACTAATTGGTGTGACTTAAACACACAAAACAAACAAGCATTGTGCATATTGCCTGAGGGGGCAATGTTTGGTATAATGATCTTTTGCACAAACTGGAAATTTAAACACATTTCTTAAGATAACAAAAGGGATTAACGGACAGTTTGTCACTTTTCTATATTCAATACTGTATTGATTGTGACAGGTTTAACCCGTTTTATTTATCTATTTATTTATATTATAATTCAAAGCCTTCGTGAAATTTAGATTAAGAGCCTTCAGACGCGAATTCATAAATACGCGAATATATTCAGGGTAGGCAAAAACGTGAAATAAAGATCACGCGAATATAAAGTGATTTACAGTATTTACTTTCACATTTTAAGCTCACCTGAGCATGCAGTACTCGGAGAGCTATTAGTATCGATCAATGTCCGGTGTCTGGCGTTAACAACTGGGTTGTTAACACTTTAGGGGTCACAGTTTTGATAATGGATCTTTATCAAACTTGTTCAGAATGTTCGTCTGAATGATATGACAAGTTAGAATATGGGTCATCTGGGGGTAATAAATAAATCACCAGTTCATATCCCATGAAAACTTTGTTAAGAGGTCACCGTTTAGATTGGATTTTAATAAAACTTTGTCAAAATGTTTGTCTTATTAATATCTAGGACATTATTGTACATGGGTCATCTAGGGTAAATCCTTGTTAACACTCTATAGGGTCACAGTTTTGATTGGATCTTTATCAAATCTTGTCGGAATGTTTGTCGTAATGATATCTTCGACAAAAATAAAAATTAGGTCACCAGGTCAAATCATTGGTAAACCTTAATTAAGTTAATAACACTGTAGAGACAACATATTGTTTATCAAATCTTGATGAAAAATGCTCAAAATATCTTGATGATGGTTTTCATTCATATTGTAATGCAGGTCATATGCATGTAGGTACGCTAGGGCTTTACTATAGTCCCTTTGCTAAAATTTTAAAATGAAAAAAGCCTGATATTGGAAAGTTTAATGATTAGCACATTAATTGAAGACAATTTAATTGCATTAAAAACTCTTTATTGTACACAAACTAGTGACCAACACTTCAGTAACAGTAAATACAAACATTGATTCTTCTGGTTTTAACACAACAGAACATCGTCGCATTGAACACATTCAGGGTCACTCAAATCGAAAAGGTCCTGACACAGTAGAGTAAGACCTATATGACCTATAGTTAACCCGATGTTGCATGAAATTCAGACGTGATTATGTAATTCTAAATAATCTGGCGTAAAAGGAACTCTTAAACTGTAATTTTTAAAAGCACATATCCAGTAATTTACGTTTGTATTTAGTGACTCGAATTATTATTCGTAAGCAGCAGTTTAAACATTCAACCTTCGATGTTTACCTGACATGAACTCATTCAATAAATCAAACTCCCCACACCGGTTACGCTTTGCTACTAGCCACTGCGGGAGTGAGTCTATAAATAGTAGGGCTGCAACGATTCGGGTACCCTACGGTTCGGTTCTAGTTCGGATATAACCTTCTCGGTTATCGAATATTCGATTCAGATATCTACATCAATATAGACTACATAAATTAACGTAGGATTTTTTTAACCTGACCCCATATGTTTCATAAAAAAAAATATTTTTTTCTCAAACTATTTTTACTCAACTTATTCATTAAATCATACATGAATTTCTATTGTTCTGTTGTAAGCAATTCAGAATGTCGTATTAGAAAAAGTTGATCTAACAACAGTTTCCCACAATTGAAACAATTTACCAATTGTACACTTTTTTGTCGAAGACTTAAGATTTCCAGGTAAAAAAACACCCAAGTTCATTCTTGATTTTCTATTCTATTGTAGTTTTTGTACCGTGAAACTGAGGGCAGACTTGAAATTTTAATATGCCAAAATATACGTACAAGTCATTCTACTGTTTCAAAAAATACTTGTATGCACTTTTTTGAAGTGCATTTATAACATACGACTAGTCTTCAAACCAAGATCTTTTCTTAAACGCAAACTCTCGCCACACATTCAATTTTAGTGACGCTGATGGATCAACAAGCAGTTTTTCGTGGGCCATACTTGTTTTTGTTTACATGCGACACAGCAAATGAAATGACGTGCGCTGATTGGATAATATTATTGCCGGCGTACGCTAAATGACAGTGCCAAACCGTACCGAACCGAAAATACGGATTCCAAATCGGATAATCGATCCGATGCCATGCATTCGGATATATTCGAACTTCGGTGAATCGTTGCAGTCCTAATAAATAGCGATTCCGTCATCAAACTAACACTAGTTGGTGTGAATATCACGGAAATATGACTAGATGAGAATTCGCTTTGTAATATTAAGAAATGTTAGAAAGGCACAAATGACATACATCGATGGTAGATTGTTGCAAATGCATGAATACGTCAGTAGAGATGTTTCTGAACTATCGAACGAAAACCGAAAGTAGAACTACTTTTACGGCAAGATATTTTATTGGACAGTGAATAGGCGGTTTTAATTCTACGCATCTGAATATCTCATGTATCTACCGACAAGCACTTATTTAGATATATGACTCTTTCCATGTAGTTACAATAAAATGATTTGAAATATATTTAGATCTGACACACTTAGTTGGGGAAAGATTCCAGATACTTCTATATAATCACACCATTTTAATAGTTGCATACTATTTCCTTTATGCGGCATTCTTTTAACCAAGCTGTTATGGAGTCCAGCGACAAAGTTTTGGTCAACGATTACAAAGGACTTGATTTTGATAAAAAAAAAATTTTTTAGATAAAAATCAAGTCCAAAAATGAAAATGCATTATATTTCCCTCTGTAAAATGTAATAATAACTGTGTCAAGGCCACATCTGGGGGTATTCATCACCTTTTGTGATAGTTCTAGTTCTAATAGTACTGCCTCACAATCACACTCAGTGGGGACAAACCAGTATAAAACATGCTCCACTTGGACATTTGGTAAAATACTTTTCTATATACAATGTATCTCTGTTGAATAGGTCATGATTTGTATTAAAGATATCAATTGACATTCTATGACCTGTGTACCATATCTATGATAAATCCCTCCTTATTAAGGAACTAATTTAACATGTTTTATCTACATGATCATGTTATTGAAAGGTCTTGCTACCATTTACAAATTTAATCAGTACAAAGTCATTTAAATTGACATACTGTATAGAGAATAAACTCCAAATTTAAAGATTATTTTTTTCACAATCAGGAAATTTCTTTCATTTTAAAATCAATGTGTATCTTTAACTCGAATGCTGTACTTAAATACAATGTAACATTAAGTGCTTTAAAAGTCTTCTGAAAGTGTGTGGAAAGCTAATTAAGTCAGTGGAAATATTCAAATAGGCAGTAATCAGGTTTGAATTTACTGACAGGAATTTTGGAAATCATGAAAATATCAGTACAAGAACCATTTATATATATATATGAAAAACTGATATTACTAGTAAAGTAAATTTGTGAAATTTGATAATGCTTAAAGCATTAAATGAAAGCCTTTCATTTTAAGAATGTATATTTTCATCCATCAAAATTTCAAAAGCATAAGGTTTAGTTGTTTTATTTTACCTGCATTCTGAATGGGTCTGCACTTTCCTTCAGTGATTAAGCAGTTACAAAAATAAGATGCAGGCTGTGGTGGTTCAATTTTCAATGACAGTGG
The DNA here is from genome assembly GCA_964023205.1 of Lutraria lutraria. Classification (NCBI taxonomy): domain Eukaryota; kingdom Metazoa; phylum Mollusca; class Bivalvia; order Venerida; family Mactridae; genus Lutraria; species Lutraria lutraria. The sequence goes on along the minus strand of OZ026841.1, from coordinate 31,735,771 downwards.
AACATTCTATGTTTGTGACTTTGAAGTGCATGACAACTGAGCTGATGCTATATCAGAGAAACCTATTAAATGCCACTGCTTGAATGGCTAAATGAGTCCTATTATGTGTGAACAGGCACTTAATTGACATTCTGAAAACAATAAGAATGATTCATTTATAAGTAAATACTGTGAGTGTAAGAAAAACAAAACAGATACAAATCTTAGTACTGTCTTGTACAATTTACAGGACTCAGGGCCATTCATGGGTACACATGAAGGGGAATTTCATGTCAATTTGATAAAGAAGGAAATTTTGTCTTTCTTGACTTGAAGTTCAACAACAATACTATCAGTAACAAACTTATACTTATTTACTTTACAAAATGCCAATTTCAAGCAATAACAACACCTGCTGTATTGCATAAAAATTTACATTAATTTTATAAGTACATCTGGGATACAAGATGTTAAAATTGATACACAAAAAAGCTTCTCCATGAATAGATTTTTTCAGGAAAAAAAGGGGAAAATGGATATTCATTGAGCATGGGAAAGCATGGGGTTGAATTTCGGCCACAGAAATTGTGAAATGAGAGCTCCAATAGTTTGGGAGTTTATATTCTATGCAATGAATGGAATGTTAAACATACATGATATATTGATGTACACTAAAGTGCTTCACAAAAACCAAATTTTGCCCCCTTAGGCTACCTCAATAAATGTAATAATTGTAAATTACTAGTAACATTAGCCTATGTGTCAAGCACCTCCATATGTATTGATGAGATCAAACATGATATTGACACATTCCTAAAATAATGACGTCATAACCGCATGTTATTCAATTGTAATTTATAAACAGGTTCAACCTAGGCATGATCGACTTAGGTAGCAGAATAGACATTTGATACAAAATATAACATATTATTTTCAACATTTGCTACAAAGAGTGAACAAAATCAAACTGATTGCTCTTCTGTTTGTTCATACTACGCATTCATTGTGGATATTTCGGGCACTATCAATCAGTACTGTCTGCTTCGCTGTATTAGAAGTTGTGATTTTGCATTGCCTATTAGAAATTAGTATTCCATAGAGTATGGCGACTTCCGGTCACCGTACAACAACAGCCTTCTAAGTACTACATTTTGTACATGTACCCTGATGAATGTATGGTACTCAGTGAATCAGATGTACATCAGCTTGATGAAGCTGTTATAGAACTATACAAATGTAGAAGCTGTTTACAGAGACCTTAAATAATCAATGATTGAAACTAATTATGGTTCAGCCATGTTGTTTGTGTAGTGAAAACAAATAGTAATGTAAACATTGCATTGTATAACCATTCATTATGGATATATTATGCAAACATACTGGCCAATAATTAGCACTAAAAATGTAGCTGTGACAATACTGTCTGATAATGTGTTCTCTATGTCTCTCAGCAAGGTATCACCTTCCTTTGATTCACCTAACAATTAGTTTTCCAGGCCTGCTTTTTACCCCTTCCACAAGGAACTGGCAACTTCTCCACATGGGGAGGAAACTTGACATTTTTAGCTCACATGTCACAAAGTGACAAAGTGAGCTATTAGGATCACTCTCCGTCCGGTGGTGTGCGTCGTGCGTCGTCAAACTTTATGTTGTGACCACACTAGGGGCCACATTTTTGGCTCAATTTTAGCAAAACTGGGTCAGAACGTTAATATCAACAAAATCTCAGACGAGTTCGATATTGGGCCATTTGGGGTCAAAAACTAGGTCACCAGGGCCAAATAAGGGAAAACCTTGTGAACACTTTAGAAATCACTGTTTTGACTGGATCTTCATGAAACTTTGTCAGAATGTTTATTTTAATAATATGTAGGTCAAGTTTGATAATGGGTAATTTCTGTAGTAAAATTAGGTCAATAGGGCAAATTGCTGGAAAACCTTGTGAACACTCTAGAAGTCACTGTTTTGATTGGATGATCATGAAACCTTGTCAGAATGTTTGTCGACATAATATCTTGGACGAGTTCGAACATGGGTCATCTTGGGTCAAAAACTAGGTCGCTAGGTCAAATCTTATGAAAAACCATGTTAACACTGTAGATTTCACAGTTATTATTGGATCTTCACTAAACTTTGTCAAATCGTTTGTTTTAATGATATAACGGTCAAGTATAAATATGGGGCATCTGGGGTCAATAACGAGGTCACCAGGTCAAATCTTAGGAAAACTTTGTTAACACTGTAGATGTCACAGTTTTAATTGGATCTTCACCAAACCTTGTCAAAATGTTTGCCTCAATGATATGTGGGTCAAGGATGAACATGGGTCAGCCGTGTTCAAAAACTGGGCCACAAGGTCAAATCTTAGGTAAAAATCTTGTAAAAGCTCTTAATGTCATGGTTTTGATTGGATCTTGGCCAAACCTTGTCAGATTGTTTGTCTTAATGATATTAAGGACAAGTTCAAATATGGGTCACCTAGGGTCAAAAACCAGGTCACAAGGTCAAATCTTAGGAAAACCTTATTAACACTGTAGATGTCAAATTTTGATTGTATCTTCACCAAACCTAGTCAGACTGTTTGTCTTAATGATATGTAAGACAAATTCGAACATAGGTCGTCTGGGGTCAAAAACTAGGTCACCGGTTCAAAACAATGTTTTAATGAGTGAACAGTGATTGTCATGTGAGCGATATAGGGCCATCTTGGCCCTCTTGTTTACTTTTTGTCAAATTTTTATGGAAGGGTATAACCTGCCGAGACTGTTAAACAAACCCAGATTGATGGGTTACAAATCTAACACACTTACAAATGGACCAATTGGCTGCAGCCTAGAACCATAGAGACCTGTCTTATAAGTATACATTTACAGTTCATTTTCATCTCAGAATATAGACCTTCTTATTTTTGTTAATCCCAAATTGGATACTATGGATTGAATTGACTTCATTCTTATCACTCATAAATTGATTTTCATTATGCTGCGATCTGGTGATGATAGCCTGCTTGCATTTTTCCTCTATTTATGATGTACTGTTTCACACATTGGCTGCCTAATGCCATACAAAAATATGAGTTTTACAGCCTAATATTAATATTGATTGTGGCTATATATTCTTTATCGACCAGTTCTTTATATCGGTGAATAAAGGGCTTGAATGTGACAAAGTGGCCCTTAATTGTTAATAGTTATTCAAATTGCACAGTCAGTCTTATAATTGATTGGAGCAAGGAAATTGAGACTTTATGGACACTGCTTTCTTTTATTCCGAAGTACATGTTTCATCTGAGCTGTCCCAGAGAGACTTGGGAGAGCAGATAAGGGATTATCGGGCATTTGTATCCCTTTTCCTATTTTGAAATTTTTCTTGTTTTTTATCATCTTTTGTTTAGTTGTCCAGTGAAACATAGAACTTACTATTTTCAGTATTTTGCTTATACTTTTGTACCGTTAATTAGCTTTTCTGCAACTTTGACTTGTTAATTTATTTTTGTAGTATATTATTTAATTGCCTACAACAAACATCTGAAAAGCAGTTTTCTTGATTGATACTGTACGTATTTACCATTTATTGTTGCATACTTGAATTACTTGATGATGCTGTGCATCTATAACTGTTTAATTTATTTGTAATCAAACAGTTCAACATACATGGGTGTCCATTAATCATTACTTCATTCTTGTGGTCTGTCTAGACATGATAGAATGGTAATGTGATTTATTATACAACCTCAGATTGTCATCTTTCATTTCTTATAGTAATGTGCAATTTGTTTTGTTTTATTATGATTCATTATTTTCATATACTCAAATGTGAGTTATTGTGGTCAGACCAAAAAGAAAATCCCAGGTTTCCACCAATTCTTACATCCTGAAAAAATATTCAGAATACTAGCAGACTGGTAGAATTCTTTTGTGAGATATGTTTTTTATATATGGTTGATGCAAAAATGAAGATATTGGAATAAGAATATTGATCAAAACACGTAAAAAGTCGAACGCCATATTTTCTACCTGTGTGTAAACAGGTTTTTCTGTATGATATACATGTACCAACCCAACAAGACAAATAAGTGAGCCCAGGGTAAATCACAAGGCTTGTCCGCAAAAAATATGTTATAAATTATCCTATGGAAATTGACTCAGGAAGAACTGACATTGCTGTTACTACAGGGCTCGACACTAACACTGGTCCGCTGGTCCTAGACCAGTGTTTTTTGTGCAGGACCTTTACATAAGGAATTTGAATGGTCCGATGGACCACTGAAAATATTAGTAGGAGTATCAATATTTTAATGTAAATAAACAAATAGCATATTAATTGGCAGAAGGACCACCTGGAATTCTGTTTGACCAGCAGGTTTCAAAAGCTGGTGGCCTGATCCACCATGGAAGATAAGTTAGCGTCGAGCCCTGTACTAGAACAAGTGAATTTTATTATAAGCTAAAGCTGTCATATTGCTGGACTGTGAGGTATAGCCTGAAAAAAATTATGAGCCCTGGGTCCGTATTCACAAAGCATCTTAAGTAATTTTTTTAACTTAAGATATATTTTTCCTTAAATTCGACTTTTTCCTTAACTCTTAAAGACTTTTGTACTAATATAAAGGAGGAAATCACAATAATATGATTTTATCTTTGTTCTAAAGATGCCAATTATGAAAATGATAATTCATTTTCACACTTTTGATGACTGGTTTACAAACTTTTACCATGAAAAAAAATTACACTTAAGTAAAAATTTCGACTTAAGTTAAAGAAAATCTTAAGATGCTTTATGAATACGGACCCTGGTTCAATCCTTTCATATTACGTATACAATGAGTTTTGTGTTTGGCCTAAATGCAAATTGATCACTGATAATTTATGATGGTATTTCCTGGTGAGAGTTCATTTACTAACTTGAAGAGTAAGTGTATGATGACTAATGCGATATTAAATATGGGTGTTGTTCATTATTCTATCATTATTTATGATTGTGTGTCTTAATTTTCTTTCAATTTCCTTGTGACAAAAAAAGTCATAATGGCCTGAAAATTTTGGAGAGTTGGAATAGGTACTATACTGTATTCTGTGTTCCCTGTAGGCTGTAGTTTACAATGAAACTGGAAGACTTTATCTAAAGAAAAAAGAGGAAGTAGACTCAAGAGTGTTCGATTAAATTTTGGAAATACTTGGCTTAAAAGTTTATCAGTATGTGGGGATAGGTCTTGGTCTGTATCCTTGGTGGGTCTTTTTTATTCCGTGGCAAATGAAGTTAGAGAGGGGTATATTGGAGTCACTCTGTCGGTTGGTTGGTCGTAACAATGGTGGGGGCTGTCCGTCTGCATACTTCCACATTCCAGAAGTGATTCCAAAAAGATTTAGAATATGTCATCACCATGAAGTGTAGATGTGGAAGACACAATTTACCTGCCCAGTGATCCACTCATTCCAGAGTTGTGTGCCCTTGAACTTTGCCATGTAGTGTACAATGGCATTCTTTAAGTGTCAAAGCGGCGGCAGGGAATTTAACTTATTTTAAGTCACTTCTGTGACAAAGCTTGTAAGTTCGTGTTAGCTCAGTAACTTTGTCATATATAGATGGATTCTGAAAATACTTGGCAGAAATGATCACACAAACATGTGACGGTGTGTCATGCATGAGACTAAGGGTAAAACTCACTCTCAAAAGAAATCAAGTTTGCATGTGTCATTAAGCAGCATGTGTGGATTATTTGTCACTCCCGTGACATTAAGCTCTAGTTTTGACTTCTGCCTCCTTACATATTTCTGACCAGAAATCTCCCGAGAAGAAGAAATAAATGGATTTTGGCCTTTATGGTACATTACTGTGAGTGCTCAGAATTTATAAACTGTTTATTGTTGTAGTCATTATGCATTGTACTTATCTCATAGTGCTCTGCAAATGTAACACAGCTTTAATGCAGTATGAATGAACAATATCCTCTTGTGCACTTTTTATTCCCTTATAATATGTACATCTATTTTTGATGTCGAAAATTATGTTTCTAAGGAAATCTCATACTTAAATGGCCATAAAAACTTTTGATGGAAATGTTACATTTTTTCCTGCATGCAATTTGTTGACTTTATGCTGTATCAAAAGATATCCTATCAGACATGTTTTGTTTGATCCATTTGGGTCATTGTCTAGTTTTGTGTAATTTCCATTGAACTGGAAACAAAATTGTAGATGGATTGACATGTAAGCTGTGTTAGCTCTTAGTCTCTTTCATAATTGAAATGCTGCCAACTTGTGTTTTCAATTTTGTTTAACTTATGCTTAAATTTTTTCATTTTGAAGACTGTGATCTAATTTGATCCTTTTTGGATATAAATCAGTGATTTTTTTCAGGATTTTGAGAAGAGTCTGGTACTGTCTAAATTGTGAAAAATTAGCGTCGTTTTCCCAAAAATTGTGGAAAAGATTATCTATAATTTTGAATTAGAATACTGTCTAAAATCGTGAAAATAGGAAATGTATTAAAATCAACCTAAAATCGATATTTCGACATCCTTTGGCTCCCATTCTGCTTTGGTCAGTGCTTTCTTATAATAAGCTGCATTGTGCAACATGATTGTACTTTACGTAATCTTGACTTTTCGTCCCCATACCAGTTCATGTTGACATTGATTAGCACTAAGATTTACACACAAATGAACTGAAAGCACGATGCAAACATAAATTAGTACGAAAGAACTCTGCGCATATGCACACATTATACGGACGATGTTATTTCTGTACGAATAAAAAGTGAAGATCATTCCATCACTTTTTTTCAAAATGATAAACAGTTGTATGGTGTAAAATTGTGAAAATTAACATGAATTAAATTGTGAAAAATCTATCCAATTGTGAAAGGGTCTGTCAGACCTAGTTTCAAGGTTGTGAAAAGGCCGTTTGCAATTTTGAATGCCAGGGTCCTTTTTCCAGTACCACATTATATATCTATAGGGGAAACAATCATTGATAATGAAATCATGTACACGTCAAAATATTTTTATTCCAGACTCCAGTTTCATGTACAAAATTGAGTAGAAACTCAATTACAGATCTACCCTATCTGGTGTTTTTTTCTGTTCAGAAATGTTTGTCTAAAAATTGACCTTATGTTTCCCTATGATGTACTACAAACATGTTGAACTTAAAATTTTTTATAGGCTCTTGTCTCTAGATAGCGGACGATTTAAGTATCAAACAATTTCAAAATTCAAATTCCCAATCAGAGCCTGAAATTAATTTTATTGAATTATACCACATTAAGAGATTAGCTAAGTTAGATTTGTGGGAAACTTGTATTTTAGAACATCTTTGTACTTAATTTTTTTAGTACCACATTCTGTATTGCATACAATAAAACAGAGAAATGTATGATTTAATAAAAAAGGTTGAGGATAATGAACAAAAACTTGAGTTTTTTCGTTAAACTGGGACCTGGTCACAACAGGAAGAGAAAAAAGATGAGTCCAACTTCTCAAGTTGAATCTCCTTGACTAAAAGACACTTTCATATTCACTTTCCAGGTCACGCCCAATTATTTTCGATTCATTATTAATGTGTTTACTAATATATAAATATCACATCCCACATAGGGTGATAGAACGTAATGTTCACCCGAGACAAGTAATGTCGACCGAGCAAAACAATAATTAAGAAAGACAAGGATGCAACAAACATGCTAACAATTACATGGTCCTTTTCATACTGGTTGAGTGAAAAAACACTAAGTCTTCTTCAGAGATTGAAACAAAGCATAGTTATTTGCGCTGTCAAATTATCTTCTGCTAAACGGGATGTCAAATTATGAGTATATTTTGATAATCGCCAAATAAAACGTCTAGGATATAAAACACATTGACTAAAGCACAGCACCTGGTAGTAACGCGTCAGCGCGTGAGGGCAGTTATGTTATGGCAAGCGGGCCGAAATGTAATGTCACAGGGTAACATTACGTATTGCCACCCTCTGACGTCACATAAGACTATTTAAATAGTAAATAAGTCACGTGAGGTATAATAATATACATACTCACTAATAAGTACATGTAGTATTTTAAATGAAAAATGAACTTTGATTGCTAAAGCTTTACCGTAAACCCTAATTAATGATACATGTAAATGCGTATTTTAGCAAGTAAATAAGATGTATTATCTTAAAAAGGCAATTATATAGATACAGTACCTGTGTTTATACTCATACTGTAGTTTTATTATGATTAGCACATATGGACCTTCATTCACATACAGCATAATGATAATGAATGAAATGATGAGGTATATGCTTAATTAACAGTAAGTACCAGTAATTAACATGAAGATTTTTTGTTTTCTCTTTCTCCACCATATCACTATCATGACACCTTGTCATGCTGTTGATAGCAAATAATGGCATGTTTTCCCATCAGACTTGATTTGTTAACAGTTTAATGCCCATACAGTAAGCTATCTACCATATATAGTGTTAATTAAGCTTAAGATCACCTCAGTGGCACAAAAAACTGGATTTGACATAAAGGTGGTCTCTGTTTGATATAGAGATAAGCTTTTGGAAAATGGTCTTAAAATGATTACATCGTTTTTTTGTTGATACGGTTTTAATCATGTCACTGTAAATTTTTAGCTCACCTGACTTTTAGGATCGTTGAATCTCCGGCCTTTGGCCACAATTAGTTTGTTTACACTCTAGCAACCGCAGCTCTTAACAAATCGTGATTAAACTTGCTCACAATGTTTATGGCCGCAATGTCTCGGCAAAGTTCGATTATGGGCAAAATCTGATAATAACTTCTAGAGTTATGGGCCCTTGAATTACAAAATTTGCTATATTTAGCTTCTTTACACTGTAGCCCCTTCATTTATTCACCAATCCTAATGATATTTTCAGTAAATGTGTATAACCAAAGGATCTTGGACAGGTTCGATTATGGGCGGAATCGGACCAAAACTTCAAGAGTTATGGGCCCTTGACTTCGAAACTTTGCTATATTTTATCTTGTTTACACTCTAGCACCTTCATTTAATCACCGATCCTATTAATATTTTCAGTAAATGAGTATATAACCATAAGATCTCGGACAAGTTTGATTATGGGCGGAACCGGACCATAACTTCAAGAGTTATGTGCCCTTGACTTTGAAACTTTGCTATATTTGAGCTTGTTTACACTCTAGCACCTTCATTTATTCACCGATCCTAATAATATTTTCAGTAAATGAGTATAACCTAAAGATCTTGGACAAGTTCAATTATGGACGAAATCAGACCATAACTTCAAGAGTTATGGGCCCTTGACTTAGAAAATTTGCTATATTTATACCCCCAGATATGAAATATATGGGGGCTATATTGGATTCATGCTTGATGGTCGGTCGGTCCGTGCTTCTGTAGACACAATTTGTCCGGAGAATTTCTCAGCAACTACTTACAGGATTTCAATGAAACTTCACAGAAGTGATCAGTAGTAAGCCTAGTTGTGCTAGCTTAAAGCATTTTTCATTCGGATTAATTTTCACTGAGTTATACCCCTTTGTTGTTTTTATTCAGTATATACAATAGGCAAATTTTGTCCGGACAATTTCTCAGCAATTACTCAAAGGATCTCAATGAAACTTCACAGAAGTGATCAGTAGTAAGCCTAGTTGTGCATGCTTAAAGCAATTTTCGTTCGGATTAATTATCACTGAGTTATACCCCTTTGTTGTTTTTATACAGTATATACAATAGGCAAATTTTGTCCGGAGAATTTCTCAGCAACTACTCGCAGGATCTCAATGAAACTTCACAGAAGTGATCAGTAGTAAGCCTAGTTGTGCATGCTTAAAGCATTTTTCATTCGGATTAATTTTCACTGAGTTATAACCCTTTGTTGTTTTTATACAGTATATACAATAGGCAAATTTTGTCCTGACTATTTCTCATTGACTACTGCCAGGAATTCAATAAAACTTCTCAGAAGTGATAAGTAGTTAGCCTAGTTGTGTATGCATTAAACTTGTCTTGGTTGGTTAAATTTTCACTGAGTTATGGCCTTTTGTTGTTTTTTATACAGTGTATATACAATATCTCAGTAACTACTCATAGGAATTCAATGAAACTTCACAGAAGTTATAAAAAGTAAGCCAAGTTGTGCATGCAATAACCAGGTTTTGTTTGGATTAATTTTCACTGAGTTATAGCCCTTTGTTTTATACAATTAGGAAAATATTGTCCGTACCATTTCTCAGCAACTACATGCAGGAATTCAGTGAAACTTCTTAGAAGTGATAAGTTGTTTGCCAAGTTGTGCATGTCCACAATAGGTTTTGTCCAAGTAAATTTTAATGAGTTATGGCCCTTTGTTATTTTTTATATATAATGTATATTTAGAAACTGGTCAGGATATATCTAAGCAACAATTTGCAGGTATTAAAAAAATGAACATGCATTATTTTTCCCTCTGTAAAATGTTACAATAACTGTGTCAAGGCCGCATCTGGGGGTATTCATCACCTTTAGTGATAGTTCTAGTTTATCTTGTTTACACTCTAGCGCCTGAATGTGTATGACCTTATGCTTTTGGACAAGTTCAGTTATGGGTGGAATCGGACCACAACTTCAAGAGTTATGGGTCCTTGGATTAGAAAATTTGCTACGTTCTAGCTTGTTTAACAGTATTATACCTTCATTGTTGGTTTTGATCTCAAAATCTACGTAAAAAAGAGTTTTACGAGATGGAAACTATATTACCTGGTCATTAATTATTGGCCTTTGTTTTCAGGTGAGCGATAAAGGGCCATCGTGGCCCTCATGTTGTTCTAGTTTTCTCATTGATATTTGCTTCTTAAAGTGACAAGCTTATAATATAAATTTGTGTTATTATTCTGCAAAAAAAGCAATGCTCACTTAGTGTCGTGGCAATATACATCTTTAGGTTTTAGTCTGGAAAATCTCTTAGATACAATGTACTAGTATATCTTAGCTAATATGGCATTTTATCTAACTTCATATTAATGCCCTCATTTGTAATGTATTTCTTTCAAATAGTTGCTATTATAAATGTTTAATTATTGCCATTTTAGTTCTTATAGCCATTTGCATGTTCTATATGTGCTATCTTATCATAGATACAGAATCATTTGATTTTCTTCTCTGGTAACATACTTCTCATCAGACATAATCTGATATGCTCTGGTACATGTGTAAGCCAGCTAGAAGCGCTCGAAAGTTTTTTTCACTGGGGTTTACTGTCTGGACAGTTTCCTAACATTCTGGATGGGAATCAAACTCACAATGATGAGTACTTGTCAGAGACCATATCCAGTCAAACATGTTTTTCTTTTGTTTATATTGAGTTTTACGCCCCTTTTCAACAGTCAGAGTCATTACGAGGCGGACTTCATCTAACCATAGTTCATGGGAAGAACCAGTACAAGACTCCGATCCTCCGCAAGCAACTGCCTACTTTCTCACATAAAGAGACATGGTTGGAAGCGGGGCTCGAACCCACGGCTATCTATCAGTGAGAGGTTACAGTGATTTGAGGTCAGCGACCTTAACCATTTGACCACTGAGGTGGGTTCAATCAACCATGATGTTTCCTTTGAGCTCATATGAAAGATTGACAACAGAATGATACTGAAATAAAACATACAAAGAAGTTTGTTTGGTTAGATGTCAGTTATACTTATTACTTTTTGCTTGTATTCTGAATACTTAATTTATTAATTAACTTATACCAACTTCTCTACAAATTCATTTTTAATTCATAATAATAATTATTAAATAATCAAGTTCTGTAGTAAAGACCATAGAGTTCCAGACCAAAAAATGTTCGGTGCCTCTATTTTAAAGCTTGATTTTTTTGTTTAAGTCAGATATATGTATATAACAGTTGCCTATCAGTTCTCATACATGTATGTAGGAAGAAAAATTTATTCCCCATAAAGTCACTGAAACACTTGTCTTAATAAGTGTGTTAAAGACAAATTTATGCTAGGAACCATCAGTTTTACTTTTGTAGACAGTGAGCCGGGTGCCAAATGTATTATTTATTCATAAGAGCAAATTCTCTTCACCAAAGATTTCTCCAGAATTCACGCCATTTACTAGTGTTTTACATTAACTCGGTGCTTTGCTGCCAACTGATTTTTTCGTTTTATGGTTCAAAAGCTGAAAAGTGTACTAAACTGAATATTTAAACAGAAAGATGTTGTTTTGATTCAGTTGGACAGATTATCCAATTATAAACCCCGTACTGGTGTCAAAGCTGAAATCTCGTACCAAAATAATCACTTTTATTCCATATAAGTATATCATTTGTATGGACGTAGAGTAATCTCTTTTTGGCAGAGTTCTTTTGCTTTTACACAGTAGACTTAAGGTTGTATATCAATAATGTGATAGGTGTAGAATGCTTAGATTTTCAACCTGCTTTTAATTGTCAGTATAATTCTTTAGACCAATTAATATTTTGATTTAGTCATAATAATAAATATACAAATTTTGTTTTATGTGCAGAAATATTGTCCCAAACATCAGGAAAACGTTTATCATTCTTGTTGTTAATGTTACTCTAATATTCATACCTTTTAGATAATTTCCAAAAGGTTTGTCAAAGATTAAGTTTACACCATGTCTTCACTGTATCTTTCTTAGTAATTTGTTACATAAATTAAACCTTTTGTCCATCATATTACTATTAGTCAACTTAGGTTACTCTTTCATGTGAAAGATAAAACAATTATAACAGTTGAAAGCCCTAAAATAATTTGCAGAAATTATTGAATGTAAGAATGAGTTGTAACTATAAGTCTTGCTACATGTACAAGGAATAAGCAAAAAATATGTTTCACTTTATTTATCTTCTCAATTATTGTTATAATTTCATGCTTTCATGAAACATTAAAACAATATGTTTTTTATAGTCCTCCATTTTAGCTAATAAAAATATGAAATTATTGAGTTTAAATCATGACCTTAAAGTTATGACAGGTAATCACAGGTTAAGATGGGCCTCCAACTCTGTTATTTCATTATAATATATGCCTGCAGGACTTTGAATGTGAACCAAGTACAATGGCCATTAATTGCTCACATTTAACACAATCGAGCTCAGACTTATATATAATGTGAAAGACAGAAAAAATGGGTCACAAAATTTTGTAATTGGAACATTGAGGGAAGATATTAGGCCACAACCTTTATATAAATTGGTTTACAAAAGCGGCAAGTGTAATTATCCGCAAATCCAAAAAAAGAAAATTGAAATTTAATCTTTTTTATGATATATTCTTTCCAAGACAAAATATGATTGTTTTATGTACATAAAACTTCATTAATCTTCACCAATCCTAAAAATATTTACAATGAATGTGTATGACCTTTGATGATTTTGATTATGGGCGAAATTGTTTTAGCTCTCGCAGACTTATGGGCACTGGACTTAGAAAAATTGCTTAATTCAGCTTCATTAATTTTCTTTGCTAGTCATAATCATATTTACAGAGAATGTTCATTTGCCTGCAACCAGTATTCATGAAATTTAGAGTTAGTTTAGATAAAAATCTATGTAGAAACAGGTTATATGAGATGAAATCTATATTACCTGGTCATTAATTATAGTGTAGATGTTCTCAGGTGAGTGATATAGGGCCATCTTGGTCTCTTATTTAAGATATGTTCTTTCCAACTGTGACTCTTTTATGACTAATTTTTTTTTGAAATACGAAAAATTTTCATATGCAACGTTGAAGGAATTATAATATATGCGATGTTAGACTCCCTTTAATATCAGTTGAAAACACACCTATACAACCTTCAACTCTAACAGTACACACAATCTACAGTGATAATGGCACAATTTAAACTACAAAAGCGATAAAAAAAAATTATAAAGGAACAGAATTCAGTTGTTATTAACATCAATCAGCTAGCTAGCTTAAGGGCTTTAAGTTATATCACTCACTTGAATGAACGGGAGACAAAATTATATAAATTTTACGTAGCAAACTAAAGGTGACATAGACTGTAGCTGCATGGCTAGATGAACATTAATTAGATTGATCTTTTTCCACCAGATATTTTTTACAAAGGACTTAAGTACTGGCAGTCAAACACTTCTAAACCATGTATCACTAGCAAAATGATATTGCTAAACTCGCTGGCATGGTCATGCTTCAGTAAGTGGAAAATCGACAGGAAATTGTCACCAATCAAATGTGATTAATTCTCAAAATGAAGAACCTATGCCATCCAGACTAGTTATAATTGGAGCCAAGAGATGGAGAGGTTTACAAGCTCATATGTTTGTACTGTCAATAAATAAATGTAATATTGTTTGTTTCTTTCAATGAAAATTGTATGAATGAATTGATCAAAAACACGTATTCTGATCTGTGCGCAGAATTACATTATGTTCGAAGATCAGCATCGGCCATATATTCTCCTGCTAGGGGTAATATTAAAAACTGATAAACAATTTTCTTACCTACGTACTGGTTTTGCACCTTAAAAAGCGTACTACTCATGCGTTTTGGCACCTTCTACTCGCGCTGAACGATTGGACTCGGTGATATTGTTAAAAAAAAAGTGTAAAAAATAATTCAACACAAAAAATGCGGACTTTTCACGCCTCGCTAATCATGACTATATAGATAAGGCCAATAATAAGAACGTACCATGATTTGCATTTTTTCATATTTCAGATTGGCTATATGGGCTTAGCCTGAGTTACCTCCTTTGAATTTAGACATTGGCTTGTGAGTGATCCCTGGTCCATCTGTGACCATGTGTGTACTCAGAGCCCATCTCTGTCTGACTTTATGACATTGTCTCAGGACACATTTTTGTTTATTAATAAAGTCCACCACTCATAGTGATACCATTCAAATGGATTTTCTTCAAGCTTAACTCCAGCTTGTGAGATTATAAATCACACAGTGCTGATGTGACTGAGGACAGAAATTATAGTGTGAACAAATACTAATTAGCAGATTTTGTCCTTGTGTGTTGTTTATGTAAATGAGTGTGCAGAGGATAGATACATTACACAATGCATTGCAACAGTTCCAGTTGGGATGGATTAGCTATCAGTAATCAATTTGTTTACAGGCGTAATGGATGTGTGATAAAATCAAATAAGCTGTGAGACTGAAGAATAATTTGCATTTGAAATGTAATTTTGAAGCACTTGTTGTATCTCCTTAAGTGATTTATTAAATGATCATGCATTTTTATGCATTACTTCTTTGGGAAATTGAATTAATTCTAACATTTAAAGAATTTAATCTCCTCGCTGTATCAATTTCAGATCTTCATTCTTTCCTATCTTTTGGTTTGTAAGTTTGTTCATTGTCTTTATTCTGAAAAAGTTTGGTAAATTATAAGATTTAATTGATGGTACGCAAGAGCTAGTTTTGCCATGCCCCCTGAATTTTAAGGGGGGTAACTTGTTTAGTCAGTCAACAAAGAAACAAAATGGCGTACATGACATATGTAAAAAGAAAACAACTTCCCTTACAGAATAGAAGTTCATGCTTTAAAACGCTCATGTTTGTCTGTGAAATGCACATAAATTTATGTTAATTATAGAAAACAATATACAAAACTGGATACAATTTGTTATTGACTGTGCATCATATAATAGAAATTTGGCTGCTTTCATAATTGTAAAGTCATGTCAGTTCTGTTAATAATAAATACAATTTTAAATTAATATTCCTGGTCGAAAAAAAAAAAATCCATTTCATACATGAATTATATATTCTAATTATACGAGTGTCTGACTTTTATATAAACTTGAACACACATGTTGTCGATGTCAGTGCCTTAATTCTTATTTCAATCAGAGACGTATAGTTATATGTCTCTGCTTTAACAGAGCAAACCACATAGAATATTGCACAAGCCTATTTCAATCATGACATTATATTATCAAAGTATTAAACTGTAACCATTGTCTAGATTCAGTCAACCTAACTATTGTGAAAGCACTTGTATTCCTGCACATGAAATTCCATTGTTAAATGAAAACATGCATATTCATGCACAAAAAGTACCCCCAAAATAATGTGTTGACAGTATCAAAGTATACCTTAATTTACAATGTAGGTGTATTATTGCTCCGCCTTACAGTGCTTTTAAAATATCTAATCTGAGCTGCTCCTTTGTCAGACTTCATTATTTTTTAGTTCTATTTATATTACTAAGTTCACAGATTTGTTGTATAAATATATACATTATCGTAACTATCAATGTTCTCCATTTCAATGGGATGTCTTTATACCCACTTGTCTTAAATGTTTGATGATAATGTTTTCCATTCAATTTATTTGCTATGTAAATTTTAGCATTTTTAAAATTGCGCTTCCTCAGGCTGGGGGCATTTAATTAAAACTGCCATACATAAATTAATGCTAACAGGCATTAGATAAAAATGTTTAGCTTGACGTGCAATCCTTGAGACTTTTAAATTATATTATAATGACACATATAAATACAATTATTTCTATTTGTACAATTTACTAAATGAAGTGAAATTTTCTATATTTGATAATGTAGAAAGGCGAGATCTCTCAATGTCTGAATTGTCTGTTTGTTCGCCGTCCAGTCCCTTCGGATGCCCAACATGCATTTGCTGTGGCATAAATGTTCCCAATAATGAGAAGATATGTTATATATTAAACTTGTCTTGTTTGGTTAAATTTTCACTGAGTTATGGCCCTCTGTTGTTTTTATACAGTGTATATACAATATCTCAGCAACTGCTTGTAGGAATTCATTGAAACTTCACAGAAGTTATAAAAAGTTAGTCAAGTTGTGCATGCAAAACCAGGTTTTGTTTGGATTAATTTTCACTGAGTTATGGCCCTTTGTTTTATACAATTGGTAAATTTTGTCCAAACTATTTCTCAGCAACTACATGCAGGAATTCAGTGAAACTTCTTAGAAGTGATAAGTTGTTCGCCAAGTTGTGCATGTCCACAATAGGTTTTGTCCATGTAAGTTTTAATGAGTTATGACCCTTGGTTATTTTTAGCTCACCTGATGAAATTTTAGGATCGTGGAATGTCCGTCGTACGTCCACAATTAGTTTGTTTACACTCTAGCAACCGCAGCTCTTAACGAATCGTGATTAAACAATGTATATGGCCACAATGTCTCGGCTAAGTTTGATTATGGGCAAAATCGGACAATAACTTCTAGAGTTATGGGCCCTTGAATTACAAAATTTGCTATATTTAGCTTGTTTACACTCTAGCGCCTTCATTTATTCACCGATCCTTATCATATTTACAATGAATGTGTATGACGTTATGGTTTTGGATGAGTTTAGTTATGGTATTAACAGTATTATACCTTCATTGTTGGTTTTGATCTCAAAATCTAAGTAAAAATGAGTTTTACGAGATGGAAACTATATTACCTGGTCATAAATTATTGGCCTTTGTTCTCAGGTGAGCGATAAAGGGCCATCGTGGCCCTCTTGTTTTACTTCTAATATATTGAGAAAAAATCTGAAACTTGATCTACTGCTTCGAGTGCAAGTTGGACTACTATCATTGAAGTTTGTAAAATCAGGGATGACATTTCTTAAATGCTGGATTTGTCAGTCCTGAAAGAGCTATGATTTCTGAGCAAAATAAAAATTATCTGATAACAGGGATTTTTTTGGGGGCGATTTTATAGCCGAAATTCGGTCATTTTCCCAATGGAAAATAGTATCTTTTTTCCCAATTCAGGGTTTTTTTTAGGAATGGGAGAAGACGCTGGAAGCTGGTGAAAAGGGGAAAAACCCACGAAAGAAGCAAATTTGGGGGAAAATCCCTCATTCCCTGTATTTGTAATACTGATTTTATAAAGTTTAAATTAATCTCCCAGTGAAACAGCCTCTATACAGGGGTATTTCGCTGTCTGTTTGTATTTAACCTGAAAGACATTAACACTTATATATATCATAGTCTTGCTCATTTAACAGACCTTGCCATAGTCACTACTTTTTATTAGATGAAAATCCACAAAACACGGTTACTCAACATAAATACCATAGTAAACAATATACTTAACAGTATGGGTCTGGTTGATTTTCATGTCAAAACTCAAACATTGTTGACTTCAATACATAAACTTGTTTTATTGCTTTCTAAGAAGCAGCCATTTTGCACATGTGTGATTTACACTGGAAACAACAAAATATCGCTGGACATTCATTTATTTTAATTACAAATGCGACCTTGTTGACAGCAAAATGATGCAACGTAATTCCGTCGTGTGATTGGTTAAAATAATTATGATGGTTGTAGCCAATCAGCACGCAGTGATTTATTCAGTGCGGCCAGACGAATGGTTTCCGTCATCATATGCGGCGAATAAACGCCTGACTACGAAGCGGGGATCTAGTGCATTTGTTCCCGTCCTCGTATGTAACGAGGTTCGTATGCTGGTACACATTATCCGTGACGTAATAAAAAGCTATATTAAGTATCACCACTGTAGGTACTAGTCAAAAAGACTACCTAGATGCTGTATGTTGAAGCATTAGTCAATATGCGAGGAATTCTAAAAGGAATGGACATGATAATGTGTACTTTATCATAAAATATATTGGATTTTTTTCATGGCTCTGAGGGAATTTTTTTTTTGAGGGGAAAAATATAGCTTTTTTTCCGAGGGGAAGACGCTGACTATCAGCGTCACATTCTTAGTAAAAAAAAAACCTGCAATTCACAGACAAAAATTCCCAATTCCAAAAAAAGAAAAAAAAAATTTTATAAGTTCATTAACGTCACTATTGGTAGTAAATACCTTATTCTTCTACTGTTTTATGTGTAAATAAGTAGAATAAGTTGAACATTGCAAAAATTGTAGTTATGCATTTTTCCCTAATTTTGGTTAAAACACCGCGAAATATGGGTCATATTCCCAAAATACCGAAAAATAAACCTGGATAAAAATATGTCAAGAAATTGCAAAGTTATAGGCAATTTAATCTGCTGCGAAGGATTTTCTTCAATACAAACTGAGCTAAATATCAAAACAATGTGGTTGAAGGCCTCTTGTTTGGTAAAAATGGTCAACCAATTTGGCTCTATTGACAGTCCTGAAAATAATTGAAGAAATGTATTTATACAATCCCATCACTTTATATTCTTCCAGTTGATTATATACAAAAGTCAAGAATGGACGAGGAATGATCACAAGATTCACGCAGATTTTCATCAGGGCTGTAATGGAACAGCGACTTCGATGAAAGCTACCATTATCATGATTAATTCAATGCAGAAAAATCAACATTCTGAATAGGTAAGAAAATTCAATAGAGCTTTCACATTTTTTTGCTCTATGGTTGAAATGAAACGTGCATAATGCAACAGTTACTGTAAATTGAATCACACCATTTGAACTTATTTTGAATAAAAAATCCTTTAACTGTTGAATTAAGCACAGACATGCAGACACACTTGTGAAGTAAGATGTTTGTAGAAAATTTCTTAAATTAATTGTCATATGATAGTAAAATATTAGCTATTATATATTGTTTTTTTGCCCAAAATTCAACATATAGATTACGATATGAGTGCAAATATATAAAATTACCTCACAGTGCGTAAGAATGCTGAAGGCAAGTTTTTGTGGTCGTTTGTTTTTGTCCGTCTTCCATCTGATGTTTGTGTGTATTGATTTTTTTTTTTTTTAATTCTAAAGTTAAAGTTTGTGAATATCAGAAAGTTGGAAGTTTATGTGGTAATTCTTTTTTTTTAATATGTCATTACCTTTGCAGGGCTTGAAAATTCCACTCGCCCGCTCGCATTGGCGAGTTGAAGTTGGCATCGGGCGAGTAGATTTTTGTGAATGCTAGTCCGACGGGGCGAGCACAAAATCAAGGCATTCAATCACCCTAAAATTAATTTAAACTGGAAATATCTCTTTCCAATTCGATCCGAATCAATTTAGATTCACGTTTTGTTTATGTTAAATCCGCGTTCGTGAAACGCTTGCACTACTGTAGACAATAATGACTAAAAATAGATTGTTGCCCTGTACCCGGCCCTGCGGCATATTTAAAACACCGCTACAAGTTTAACTTCGACAATGCCTCATTCGCCGATTTTTCTATTTATTTCTAGAATGGGATTTCTTACTTGACAAATTAATTGGATGCGTTGATTATTGTTGGTCTCGTATCAACGGACTCGAGTAAGTGTCAAATCCGGAATTATCTTAGGTTAAACTAGTACCATGTTACCTGTTTTCTGATAATAAAATAAATAATCAGTGCCCGTTTTCCGAAAATGAACAGACGACAGAAAGCAATTTCAAGTAGACGAAGCATTCGCAATAAATATTAGTGTTGCTACTTGAAAGACAGCTTGATATGTACGCGAATCACGGTGATCCTTTGTGATTAAAGATTAAAATGCCAGTTATACAATCTGTATCGTTCATGTATGTTGTAATCATTTATGTCAGCATCCGACGAAATTTTCCCGCAATCAGTCATACATAACAGAAGATATAATATATCTTCTGTTATGTATGACTGATTGCGGGTAAATTATATATATATATGTATATTATACATCCTTTAAAGTCTTAATCATAACTTACATTCTAAAAGTATACAAATACTTAATTTTCTTAAGGACGAGTTGGTTCTTCTAAAGGGCGAGTAAGAAATTGCAGCTACTAGTCCTACAGGACTAGTACCACCTTGAAAATTTTTCAAGCCCTGCTTTGGGCATTTATATTCAAGTTTATGTTTTCAAAACTTGGATCATTTGAGTAATTTTTGTACAAAAAACTTGCTTACACCAGTGTGTACATATGGAGATGTGTAATACCGGTAGTTTGTATGGAATAATGTGAAAAAGCTGAATAAGTATAGGTATAATACAGTTCTTGCACCTATACTTGTTTCTAAATTAAGATGAAGAGTTATTAAATTTTAATGTGTGGTTACCTTAAAATAAGGGTACTGAAACCCTGATGCAAAGGTTTAAGGAGTTTATAGTAACTGTGTGTGGATCTTAAATTAGTTTGGAAGGACACTAAATGGAGATTTTAGGACCCAGTTATAAGGTTGTTTGTCTGTATGATGACTAAATATAACTTATCTCTCTATCAAAAAAAAAAGAAGAAATTGATAGAATAAATCAGGGAGAGCACCCTGTTCTATACAACCCTCGCCTTCCCAAATATAGGGACAGCAACATTGTGAAAATACATGGGAAACTCCTCCTCAACTTAACTCAAGTTCTTTTACAAGATGATGTTACAAATTGTGTCCCATTGTAACTGCGTATGATTCTTCAAGAATGCCCAAATCAACCAACAACTTGTCTGTTTCTTTCTTTTATTTGAAATATATGTACATTGTTCCCAGTGTTGGGAAATAAATGGTCAATAGACAACATATCTAATGCTAAATCATCTGACAAGAGGAGGATAGGATATCATGTGGTCAAGAATGAAAAACTCCTATTAATGTTAAAATGAAAGTGGACACATACACATGAATGGAAAAGCAGCCATAAGTCATCATTGTATTATTCTTACCCTCCAGGTCAATAAATATGGTCACAGCAGTTATTGAATTTTAGCTATTTTATGACTGTGACAATGATAATAAGTCAACAATAATGACGTACATAAAATTTAGTCCGAACGTCCATTGGGACTGACAATCTGCTCCCTGTAATCAGGGTAAGCTCATAGCTTTAATATTCTGTTTTAATTTACAATATACAACATAATGCAGAATAGTTTGTTAATATGAAAGTCTTGTCATAAAATCGTAAAATGATTGTGTACAGTATTATAGTTAAAGATACATAATGTGAAAACATGGATTAAAATTTGTATGGCTGCTGAATTAATTTATATGTCTATGATTGGATTAAAATTAATGAAATACTATTTGCTGCATGCACATCAAGATGTTTGGTACCATATGAAAACATGAATATGTATATTGTTATTATTACATGGATATATATTATTATTTCCTAAATACATATTATTTTTATACATTCAGATATTTTCAAATTTGCTTTAAAAAGTTGTTCTATAGAATATGCTGACAAAAAATGGATTTGTGCATTATTGTTTAGAATGGGTGAAAAAAAATTGATTTGCTTATTTATGTTGATAATTGTATGTATGTAAAATTGTCACACTTAAACAGAAATGTAAAAAACGATTGCATTATAAAACATTTTAAGCTGACTTTATTAAATGGAATAATGTTGATAAAACTCATGTAGAAATTTTAATGTGTGGAAACATTTTGCTTGTTTTGTGATCCATGAATTCTATTGTAAAGTATATATAATTTTACATTAATTAACATGTGCTTGTAATTCTTCCTATGTTTTATTGTGTCACCTGACTTAAGGCAGCATATAGGGATTACTTTGTCGACGGCAGCCCCTTTTGCTTGTCCGGAACATAACTTTGTCACCATAAGTTGGAATGACTTCAAACTTGGTGTGCATGTTTCTCGCAATGATCCAAAATGCAGTGCCGAAGAACCGTAACTCTAAGTTGTAGGATTTTTAGCTCACCTGATTAAATCAGGTGAGCTTTTAGGATCGATGAATGTCCGGCATCCGGCCACAATTAGTTTGTTTACACTCTAGTATCCACAGCTCTTAACAAATCATGATCAAACTTGCTCGCAATGTATATGGCCACAATGTCTTGGCTAAGTTCGATTATGAGCAAAATCAGACAATATTTTCTTTAGAGTTATGGGCCCTTGAATTACAAAATTTGCTATATTTAGCTTGTTTACACTCTAGCGCCTTCATTTATTCACCAATCCTAATCATATTTTCAGTAAATGTGTATCTTTGACAAGTTCGATTATGGGCGGAATCAGACCAGAACTTCAAGGGTTATGGGCCTTTGACATAGAAAATTTGCTATATTTTAGCTTGTTTACACTGTATCGCCTTCATTTATTCACCGATTCTAATCATATTTAGGATGAATGTGTATGACCTTACGATCTTGGACAAGTTAGGTTATGGGTGGAATCGGACCACACCTTCAGGAGTTATGGACCCTTGGATTAGAAAATTTGCTACGTTTTAGCTTGTTAACAGTATTATACCTTCATTGTTGGTTTTGATCTCAAAATCTACGTAAAAATGGGTTATACGAGATGGAAACTATATAATCTGGTCATTAATTGTAGTGCATTGCTTCTCAGGTGAGCGATCAAGGGCCCTCTTGTTTTAATTATTCGGGTTTGATAGATTTTATTAGAGCTTTTCTTTCAGACAGTGTAAACAGGCACAAAAGTATTCTACATTAAAGCAAGGTTTAGTGCACTTTGCAACATTTTTTCTCATATGTCATGTAAACTATCCTGTGTCAGGCGACACATCTAACTTGCGGAGTTCTAGTTTAAATCAAATGTAAAACTTATACATGAGTTAACTGCCACCTGAAAATATACATGCCTCAAGCATTAACGATGGCCACTCATTTGCATACTTATGTTATTTATGAAAATGATTCGTAATGGCAAGCTGTTCACAAACACCATATTTCATACGTCCCATTGATATACTGGATATATTAATTTATAATTATTATGAAAATATCTTAAATATCTGCAAACATAATGGAACGAATGTTTTGCTTGACAGCAATAACATAACAATAAGTTCATTTGAAAGTAATGTACAGATTGATGATATATTGTGTGTAAAAGTAAGTTTGGCTGGAGGTATGTTTTTTTGTAATTTAGTTCAATTTACATATTGTCAAGGTAACAGATTGGTGGTGAATACAAGGTCACTTAATTTGAAAACATTTAACACTTTTAAAAAAATCCAAATTCAAGGGCAGATAACTCAAAAACGAGATCAGTAACCCCAAATTTTTTCGCTTAAAATGTTTCTGTTATCATATGCTACGATTATGCAAAGTTTAAAAAAATTCATTGATCAGTTTTAATTTTTCCTATATGTCTATGTGAAAAATGTAGCGAACTACCCAAAACGTCTTTAATTCATATATTTTATGTATTTTTTTCTGAATGTCATTATTGTGGCATAATTTAGATGACTATTTTCATTATGAAAAAACTTTTCAATTATGTCAAAATTTATTAAACATTATAATCCCCGCTAAACCAGATATGTAATGACTAATCAGTTTGACCCTGGTCATTTTATGCCACTAATCTTATTAAGCAGTAAGTTATTTATGTTGTGTGGTGGGGCATGAGTTTATTTGACAATGGTCAATCTTGAGCTAAAGAATATAAATTCTGGATGAATGCACAGCACTTTAATGTACTATTTAAGGTATCGTGACAGGTCATAATAATCAAGTTTCACCAGTTTATAGGTTGAAAATAAATTCCCATGATAATACACTTATTTTATACATATGAATTAACCCACTATAAAAGTCCATTGCGAGTGATTTGAAACAAAATATCATATTCGGTTGGTCTTCTAAACCAATATCGCACGTAATGTACATATTTTTGGACAGTGATAACTACTCTGTATATAGGAATATAATAATTATTATAGTACCATTTAGACTTAGCTATAAAAGTATTATGCAGGCAATGAGCGTTTGTTCATTAGATATTTGGCTTCAAAGAAATTCCTTAGTATAAACCCATCTGAAGACTATGTAATATGTTATGGATAAAAAACGTAAACAAGTAACAAAATTCTGAGGCACGGTTCCATAGAAAAATGTTTCCGCTACGTAATACTGAAAACTGCTTTGAAATTCATCTTCCAGTAAAGTGCAAATTTTATTTCAAAAAGACACCTGTTGTGGATATTTTAAGCAAGTAGTTAACAATGAAACTGTCAGATCGATCATTATTGTCTCATGTAATTTGAATGAATTTCGATAAAATAATGCCTCACTGTGATTCAATTTTGATAGCCAATTGAAATTATATATCGTTTATGGTTCAATAATTGAATCCACACCCAGTTTTGGTGTCTGGTAAAATTTATTGTCATCAACAAATTAAATGATATCATGCATATTGTTCCAACACAATGCACAACACTTTAGAGATGGTTGATGCTGAAAAAGTAAAGTAAAAAAAGGAGTACATTGTTTATCACCTTTTTATGAGATGAATTTACTTGTAAATTCTTCTCATATAGCGATCACGCAGACTCTGAATTTCAACACTGCATTGCTCTATAGTCTTAGGTAGCGCTTCGTACTACATTTTTTCGGTCTTTGTCGTTACAGACTTGCTAACAGAGCGATACTGCACGCAGTACAAACACTCATTCACACACAGTCAGTTAAGTAAATACCATCAGTGCGGTAACTATATCGATTTTCTATTTTTAGCGTTTAGGACCCATTTCTAAAGGCTATAATTTTGCTTATAAATATGTCCTGAATTGGTTTAATGTATCAATGTTTTGAGTATCTTAAATGAATAATCCCCTAAATATTAATTCTATAAATAGCGCTTTAACTTGACTATTCGCAAAGGACTAGAAAGAAATTTAGACGAAATTTAATACAATGTAATTGCATTTGCGCGGGAAATAAATTTCGTCTGAAGGATTGAAATTTGTAAAATGTATACCACCGCGGTCAAACAAATGGGATGCTGGATTATTTTTGTTTATTTATCAACAAAAGTGAGTGCCAAATTATTATTTTCTTGTCAAATGGTGCGTTCTTGATTCAAGATTTGACGAATCAGTTTCTCCGCGGCCGTGAAGGTTTCCATTCTGAATGGTAGGGATTAGGTCCGGATTTTACGTAAGTCAATATGGCCGCTTAAGCAGCTTGAGATTGCCTCAAATCATGAGTTGTAGTGTCTAAGGTATCCACCCATTGAATAATTCGTCGGTTGTATGTGATTGCAAAGTTGATATTCTTTCGATGAACGCCGATGTAGGTATAAAAACATGAACAATATAAAAAAAATACTGTAGCTAACAGCGGTCCGTGTGATCGAGACATACTTTTTGCAAGTTGAAGGGCTTGCTGCTCCAGTTCAGAACAATATATTCATATATATAACACTAAATGTAGTATAAGACCATTGTTTAAAAACGTTTATAATTGGTATATCACGGCCTTGATGGACACAGGTAAATAAAACTACCTGGTGAACACAATTAGGATATGTTACAAGGCCTTGATAAATTAATTCTTGTGGTGAAATAATTCTTTTTAAACAGGCAACATGATCCTTGTACTTTAATAATTGTTTGATTGAATAAACAGTAGCCTTCAGTACTAGGTCCTCGTTTTGGACAGAATTATTGATACAGTTTTAAATTTTGTATCAACTCAGAGATATCCTTGCATCACAAAATTCATCTCATTTCAGGCCTTTGATTTTTTTTGTTGCTTAGTATGAAACTATGATATTTAATCTTCGTAAATAACTAAAACCATTATTAAAGTTTTTTAGCATACTTAGGCAGTCATGATGCCTTAAGCTTAATAATGAAGTTTTAACTTTACATATGGCTTATTATTAAAGTGCCTTTTATCTCAAACTATGCTGATTTGGAAACTATATTTCTTTAAAAAATTATAACAACTTATACATTGATAATTAAGGGATTAATTTAACGATCAATGTTGTAATGACAAAGTTTAAGTGAGTGTTTTAAGATATAAAATTTTTTTATGGTATTAATCATGTAATTCATGGTGACATTTGGATTGTAATATTGTCATACAAATTATGAGTTACAGTTTTTGGAGCCAAATTTATCTTGGTAAGTTTGTGATTATTTATATTGTATGCTTGACTAAGGCTCAATCACATGTATGTTTGTGGATGATGAGTTTGAATGTTTATTTATAATGCATAATTATTTATTTTATTGTTTTGACTGTAAAATCATACATGTGCATTATAATTAGTATTACACTTCATAGATTAAGGCCCGATTCTGTGGTCGAGTGGTTAAGGTCGCTGACTTCAAATCACTTTAACCTCTCTCTGATTGAGGTTCGTGAGTTCAAGCCCCACTACCGAATATGTTACTTTGTGTGAGAAAGTAGGCAGACTTTGCTTACTGTGGATGGGAGTCTAGTACTGGTTCTTCCAAGGAACGATGCTGAGGTGAACTAGCTGTCTGCCTCATATGACTCTGACTGTTGAAAAGGGGCGTAAAACTCAATATAGACAAACAAACTAATCATAGATTACGATTGATTGCATGAATAATACATAGACAGTCATGTTAATTATAAAATATGTTAATTCATTTAGGATTTTATGTTGTTGTATATTTCTATGATTTAAAGTTTTAATTTCTTTAAAATGTAAAATGAATTTGACATGAATATTAAGTTTGTTTTATTTCATAATTTTATTTTTAAAAATATGATTAATATTATTCTTATTGTTTGTGTTATAGATGTAAATTACTGATTGATCGATCGAATGCTTAAATAATTCATGAAAACTATAATTTTATTATGTTAATTTGGTTTTCAAAACGATTTAATTGCTAGTTTAATGTTTGAGGGTATTTGAACTTTGTTTTGTAGTTTCGAGCAAACAGGGAGTAAATATTGTTTGAGAAAAGGGGTTGATCATGATTTGACTGAATTTGTGGAATTATGTACTGTACTATATTTTATCCAAAACTGTTTTTAAAGCATGGCTATCAATGCTTAGAATGATCGAAGCAAACAATATTTCTAAATGAATGATATTTCACAATTTTTTAAAAGTAATTAATTTCATTTGCAATGTTTGAATTAGCTTACGTTATGCAGTTCAATGTTCTTATTTCACTATTTGTCATGCTGATCAGAATGTATGAGCTATATTTGTACATAGGTTTACATGATGTATATATAATTACATTGTAGAAAATGAGTAATTATTTGTTCAAGCCAATTAATATGTCGTAAAATTGTATGACAATGTAAAGATTGATATATATGTATATGTACAGTGATGATATATTTGATCTCATCTTTGTACGGTGAAAGTATTTGTGTTTAAGACCGTAGACTTCATTATATCTCTTTTGGTTGTATTTATTCTAAGTGTTTGGAACACAAGGCTGAAAAATTATTCTACTGTTCGTTTAAACTTTAAATCTGTTTTTTCTCTACAAATTGTTCAAATTATGCAGTAAGAAAAAACGTTTTATGTCGTTTACGAATATTCTGTTTCTGTAATGTATTGCTGGAAGTGAATTTTCATGAGCATAAAAAAGTAAGAAATTTTTTTTATTATTATTAAATTTTGGTCAAGTATGGTTTTGTTAAATGTATGATGGAATGTCCTGTTTTTGTTTTCATTTCTTCAGGTTTGTTAATGTTACCAATACTCTTCCTAATTTAATTTTAATTTTCTGTTTCTGTATCTTCTGCAGGAAATTGTCAATCAATTGCATGGAAGCTGCTTATATCGACTCCACCGAAGAGTTAATCTGCATAATTGTTAGTTAGCTGAAGATCTTGTACCAAAAAGTGGTTGTGTCGATTCGTGTAAAAACAAAAACTGAAAGTTAAAGTGAGTGTATAACAACATGAGATTTTATTTGGATTAAGTCAACCTTGTTTGTGGTGTCACTGTCGACTTAGAAGGGACCGTTTACGGGATTAACAATGAGGGTCCCTAGAATGAGACGTATGCTGCGATGGCTTTTTATGGTTGTCCTGTTCATGTTCGTTCTTCTTAATCTTCACATATTAGTCAATTTTCAACCATCACCATCTGAAAGTCAGGGATTCCGTTATGGCGACATAGAGGGGCTGTTGAATAATAAAGAAGGGCCACATGTTCAGATTGGAAAGTCCAGGAAAGATGTTTTGATGAGTATAGACAAGATGAATAATAAATCACAATTCATTATTGAGCCAAATTTTTTAAATCGTAGTGACGATGTCGTAAGTAGCTCAGTTGATTTTGAAAATTTGACACAAATTCAGAATGAGATTTTACGTATAAACAGAGAACAAAAAATTCATAATTTATATCGGTATGGACTAAAACTTAATCATGAAAGTGTTGTGATAATTGTACAAGTCCATGATAGACTGGAGTACCTCAAGATACTCTTAGACTCTCTTAAAGAAGCAAAGAAAATTGAGACCAGTCTGCTCATTATAAGCCATGATGTCTACAATGAAGCTTTGACCAAACTCGTCAGGGATATAGATTTTTGTGCAGTAAGTTGATATTTCCTTGATTGTATTTTTTAAAACTTGGAAAAATAGAATGCTGCTACTAAATTCCTCTTCGATAAAATCTAAAATCCTGTTTTACTACTTGATAAATAGAGGATAATAAATGAGTGTGGATTCCATATTGGATTTATTGACAAGTTGAATAAAACAGTATGAAGCGAGCCTCTGGCGAGTTTCATACAGTTTTATTGAATGAGTTCTTTGAGTGTTTAGTGACCTTTACAAGTTGTTTAACCTGACAATCAGGATCTGAATCACGGTCACAGTAATAAATTTAGCAGTAGATCTACCATTCAATGAAAATTGGACAAAAATGTTGATTTTCCTCCATGTGTGGTGAAGTAGCCAGTTTCTTGTGGAAGGGTTAGTTACTACTGGCTGGAATACA
The DNA here is from genome assembly GCA_964023205.1 of Lutraria lutraria. Lineage (NCBI taxonomy): Eukaryota > Metazoa > Mollusca > Bivalvia > Venerida > Mactridae > Lutraria > Lutraria lutraria. Next base: position 31,706,242 of record OZ026841.1, on the reverse strand, counting down.
GTACTTACAGAAAAACTAATGAGCTAAACCGCCAGCCGTATTTTACTGAAAAATCGTTGAAAAATGGCATTACATATTACTATAATTTTATACTCACATGTTAGAATATATATTTTGGTTTTAACTTAGGGATGTACAGGTAGCAATATAGTGTACAGATACTCTGTTAATCTATCATGTTTTCTCATGATTCATGTTATATTTTAGGTCTTACAGATATATTTTCCTCATTCATTACAAGTGCATCCGAAATCATTTCCTGGAGAAGACCCTAAAGATTGTCCTCGTAATATGAAGAAAGAAGAGTAAGTATCGTAACAATCCCTTCTTTGTACACTTTTGTGGCCTTAAAAGTTTTCATATTAAGGTTCCAGATTGGAATGTGCGTGGAAACGGGTTTATATACTGTGGAATCATTTATTTTCGTTGGGTTCAATTTTCGTGGTTTTTACTAAATTGGCTATTTCGTGGAGACATAAATTCGTGGATTTTGATTTTTGAAAAGAAATGCCTTATCTCTGCATTTAAATTCGTGCGGATTTGATTTCGTGGATGAGCCGACCCACGAAATCCACAAAATTAAATCCCCAACGAAAATTAATGATTCCACAGTATCTTCGTGGAGTATGATTGGATTGAGGTTCATGTTGGTGAATGGAAAGGGGTTTGAATTGGACTTTGTGAAAGGGGTTGGAAAGTAAAAATTGATTTGGTTTTCACATCTATAAATCATGTTGTATAAATGAAAAACAACTAGATGTCCACTGTATGGTATATTTAATTTTACTTTTGTCAGTCCTGAGTGTATACTGGTCAATTTTAGTATGCCCCCATCATTTGAAGAATGTTGAAAGGGCATAAAGTGTCATGCCTGTCGGTCCGTTCAAAGTTTGGTTTCTGAATGCTAACTCAAGATATGTTTCATGGATTGGTTTCATATTTTACATGAAGGTGTATGATAATAGTTAAGTTTGATTTCCATTAAAAGTCAAACATTTTCTTAAAGGAGTTATGGCTCCTTTTTGACTTATCTCTCAGTGGAGGGCATTCATGTCCTCCCAACACATTTCTAGTTTACTAATAATCAATTGACTGAATATCCACTTTCCTCTCTTGATGGATAAATGCTAGACTTAGGATTTATACTTCTTCACTGAATAATTTATATGTATGGTACATGTAGTCAAATCTCTGTTAAGGCCGACTTCTGAATAATTTATATGTATGCTACATGTAGTCAAATCTCTGTTAAGGCCGACCTCTGAATAATTTATATGTATGCTACATGTAGTCACATTTCTGTTAAGGCCGACCTCTGAATAATTTATATGTATGGTACATGTAGTCAAATCTCTGTTAAGGCCGACCTCTGAATAATTTATATGGAAGGTACATGTAGTCAAATCTCTGTTAAGGCCGACCTCTGAATAATTTATATGTATGGTACATGTAGTCAAATCTCTGTTAAGGCTGACCTCTGAATAATTTATATGTATGGTACATGTAGTCAAATCTCTGTTAAGGCTGACCTCTGAATAATTTATATGTATGGTACATGTAGTCAAATCTCTGTTAAGGCCAACCTCTGAATAATTTATATGTATGGTACATGTAGTCAAATCTCTGTTAAGGCTGACCTCTGAATAAAAGTCAACCTCCGAGTAAAGGTTGTTAACAAAGACACTGACTGTTTAAGAGAACTAAATAAAGGCCACCTGTCAATAATGGCCTCATTGCCTCTTTCCCAAGGATGGCCTTTGTTCACAGGTTTGACTGTATTGCTGTTTATAGCACGCTGTGAGTTGAACATAATTGCCACAGTGTTCAGAGACTGGTGTCAGTGAGTGTTTGTTCTTAATTCTAAGATTATAGTTTGTTGATTTTCCAATTTCAGAGCTGTTAAAACAAAATGCCAAAATGCTGCATTCCCTGATAAATATGGTCATTACAGAGAGGCTAAATATTGTCAAACAAAACACCATTGGTTTTGGAAGGTAAGTCACCAAGCAATAAGCATTCATGATCAGCCACATCAGTTGTACTCTGGGGCTACTTTGTGTGGAAGTAATTGGACTTTTAGCAATCTTGTTTAATGAGATATTATCATTTACCTTGGTTCTACTGTGGTGAAGCAGTTTGTGTGACTTAAATATTATGACACATGATATTGTGTCAATATTGATACTGAAAAGTAATTAAAGTAGGATAAACCTGGCTGCTCCTCCTGGAAGCTAGCCTGACATATTACTTTATTCTCTGCATGCTGATTAAATTGGATTTGTTTTTATTTCTGATAATTAAAAGCAGTTACGGTATTGTATAATGTAAATACAATACATCCTCCTGTGGTATTCAACTTGTATAGTACAAACCTATCCGTCCGCAATCATTTATCAATAACTTACATTTCAAGTGTAAAATCTGAGGTAGGATATAGGTAGAACTCAGTCAAATTGTCAGTAAAAATCAAAACATGTGTCTATCTCGGAGGGCGGAGGCAGTCTGACTACACAATGTTAAAGTGAAGTATGTGATATCATTTAAACATGCACATGACTTTCAATAGGTGTAAAAAAGACTTGTCATTTTCTTCTGGCCAGATCTTATTGATTTGCAGTTGTAATTCCTGGCAATCATTTCATTTTGCATGAGTGCACTTTATTATTTTGAAATTTTTAACTTGTCATATTAAAGCAATATTGATAAAATAGGGATTTGTGTTTTGATGTCACTTCTACTTGAAATGATCCTTGCAGTAAGTGCTTAAACTACTAAACAAAAAGGTAGTGAGTTCAAATCTCAGCTCTGCCATTCAGGGACGCTTTTTCAGTGTCTCCATCCCAACTATCAAGCCAAGTACTGTATTAAGAAAATTACAAGAAACAGATGAGGCATGTATCGATGAATTACTTCATGAAGAAACAGGAAATTCTACTCAAAAGAGTAGGGATATAAATGTCCCATTCTCCTGAACTTCTCCCTTTTATCTTGGGCAGTTCTGTGAACAAGCAACACTTAGAAGTATGGCAGTTAATGACTTAATTATGATGAATATTCGGCTTATTTAAAAGTCTGACTTATGTAAAAAAAGATTGTTTTTTTATTGTAATTCCATTCATTAGGTGCTGTATGCTTTTGTGTGTCTAGATTAGATAAAGACCAGCTGCCACTATATAGTCACCTATCTGTCCTTGTGTGACTGCAATGGCTTATTTAATGATATTTTGACAGATAATTGGTGTATAAATTGATTAAACTGGTGTAGGTATGTCAGATAATAAGTGTGTAAATAGATTAAACCAGTGCAGGTTTGTCATGTTATTGACTTTTTTACCTACTTGAGCTAACTAGATTATATACATTGAGACTTCATTATCTTATTGTCAGATCTGTATAAAAGATTGTGAAACAATGGTGGTTCCTTCACTTCATCTGTAATTCTGTATTAGGTTGAAACTAGCTGAAAACAATGTCAGTGTAAAAGTTACTTGGTCTGAATGTACCTTGGGGATGCATTAAAAAATCACATACTTATTTTGGAAGAATATTCATTTCTCTGTAGAGTTATTGTACAATGTGCTGGGTTCCCCTGCCACTCAATAGGGATGTATAAAACATTCTATGTGAATTAGCCTTTCCAAATTGCCAACTGATCTTTGGTGATAGATCCCCTGACAATTCAGATAGGAGCAGAGGAGCAGTTTGGTGCCCCTGCAAAAGTAGCCTCATATATATATTTAGTCATAAATGAAAAATACCTGTTTAAATTATGGCAAACTAACAAACACAATCTAGTAATCAGGTCTGTATTGGATACAAGGGATTTAACAGCAGGTTCTAATATAGATTGTGTTTACTATAGAAAAATGGCCTACTTGAAACATTTAATCTTCTTTAAAGGCTTAAGTTTTAATAAAGCTACCTTCTTCCATTCTGAAAGCTATGTTTGTATTGAGATGAGAATACTTTTATAATAATCCCACTCCTGGGTACTATACTGTATTATGTACAATTCATTGTATAGATTATGTAATGTTTAAATCACCCTAGTTTTTCACCTATATTTAGTTACGGGTAGATATACTACACAATAGTATAATCACAATTTAACATTTCTATTGAGAATGTTTAAAATAACTTGTGTGTCTCTTTCAATCGGAAGAGACCTTTACAAAAATAATTTGTTTACAGCCAATGGGGAAAGTGTAAATCTACTCGTCCAAATCTTAACCATCGAATTAACAACTGCACTGTTATAGTTATCTGATTTTGAATAACATAGAATAGATGTTACCATGATTTAATATTGAAACTATTTTGGATCTATTTAGGCCAGAGTTTTAATCATATTAGGTTGCTTAGAAGTTACCTAAGAAAGAAATCAAAGGACGTGTAAATAAAAAAACAACTAAATGCAGCTCTCTCCAGGCATACGCTACACCCAAATACATATCATTATGACATTTAATTTGTTGGAGTTGTGTCTTTCGATGAAGAAGGAGACTAATATCTTTCACAAATACAGATGGTATCTTCAATTTCACTGGCTCCTATGCATTCAAGCAAAACCTTTTTCTTGTTGCTGCAATATTATTAAAATGTCATGGGAGATGTTTGCATTAACTTAGAAAGAATCCAACTTGAAATAATTTATGATTCTCATAAGTTGAGAACTGAGAGATTTCATATTGAATGTGTGTAACACGATCAAGCATCAGGTTAATATGATGGCCGATTTACGCCAAGTCGAAAATGTGGCAGACTGTACAATTTCATAAAAAATCTACTCGTCAGACGGTAAATATGCTCATGTTAGATGAGTGGCGCATTTGAATTTCATAACCTTGCAGGGATTTACAGGACTCGTTTTTCTGCTTCAAATACGCCAAAAATTCTGCCCTTAAGATGTCCGCATCGAGTCCTGTGGGATGCAGACTTTCCTGAAGATATACTCAGGGTATTCAAGTAAGCGAGATCACTGAATAAGATTTGACAAGCTATTTTCATTTTCTATATGTCTACAGTGAAAACAGATCTTTGACAGTTCTTTTTTGTTTAATAAAGCACATAAACTCTTGCAAAAATCATGAAGATTCATGTCTTAAACTGTTACACTGTTATTCAGGGACCCCTGAAATTCATGACAGGACCCCACTAAAACAACAACCTGAGTCCCAAGGACCCCAAAACTTTAAAGTCAGTGTAAAACCCTGACCTTGACTAGTTCTGACGAAGTTAGTTCTAAGAAACTTTTGATTTCGTAGTTTTGTTGTGTTGAAGTTATTACATGGTCACAATGAATGCTTTCACACTGTAAATCTATTGTTCATAATAAAGTCTGACAGACATAAGACAGCCATGAAGTTTTTCATGTCCTTGGTTTACCTGCTAGTAAACAAATGCACATTATATCATTTAGATCTGACAAAGGGTGTAACTTAATGTTTACGCTTAAATGCTTAAATGCAGACATGCGTTCATATGAAACAATTCATCAAAATAGGAAATGAAGAATTAGTAAAACAATATGAAGTAAACTGATTGTCACCAATAAGTAATTCTCTTATCAAATACATCAGAATTCATTAACATGACCTTCTAACAGTGATTTTTGGAATGAGACCATTGAGGCATGTAGCTTTATGTGGATCTTTTTTAGCTCACATAAGCACTTGTGCTCAGGGTGAGCTTTTGAGATCTGAGTCTTTGTCCGGTGTCGTGCGTCATCAAACTTTACCTTGTGAACTCACTAGGGGCCACATACTTAGCTCAGTTTTTGCAAAACTGGGTCAGTATGTTAATATATCTACAAAATCTGGGGTCCAAAACCAGGTCACAAGGACCAAATAGGGGAAAACCTTGTGAACACTCTTGAAATCACTGTTTTGATTGGATCTTCATGAAACTTTGTCAGAATGTTTATTTTAATGATAATATAAGTTGAGTTTGATAATTGTTCATCTGTGTTCAAAAACTAGGTCACTAGGGCAAATTGCTGGAAAACCTAGTGAACACTCTAGAAGTCACTGTTTTGATTGGATCATCATGAAAGCTTGTCAGAATGTTTGTCATTATTAATATCTTGGACAAGTTCGAAAATGGGTCATTTGGTGTCAAAAACTAGGTCGCTAGGTCAAATCTTATAAAAAAACATGTTAACACTGTAGATTTCACAGTTATAATTGGATCTTCACCAAACTTTGTCAAATTGTTTGTTTTAATAATATAACGATAAAGTACAAATATGGGTCATCTGGAGTCAATAACTAGGTCACTAGATCGAATCCAATTAACAAGGGAGAGATTTTGATTGGCCAAAATTAATGGTCTGTAAATTAAATATAACGTCAAGATTTTGTTTGTTAAGGGGGTATCAATAGAGATAAAATCAGAGTCAGGATGTGCTGTTAATGATTCATATTTTGTGTTTTTCAGTTAAATCATATATTTGATACTGTCACTGTGATGAAGAATTATGAAGGATTGGTATTGTTGCTTGAAGAAGATTACTATGTTACACCAGACGTGTTGACTGTCCTTCAAATGATGCAAAACCTGAAATTAAAGTAAATTTTCTGTGATATTAATTTATTTTTTCATGATTATGTCACCTGTGTTACATAATGCTGCATGTTATATGCATGTGTGTCAGCTTGATTTCTCCTTAGATATTTATCTTCCTTAGATATCTAACCCTTATGTGGTGAAGTGTCTCTATTATTTACAATGTCTTGTTATTATATTTAGACTGAAGTAAGATTTTCATTCAAACTTCTAATAAAATATTTCTTTATTATTTACAGGGTATATTTCTACATATATTAAATGATTTATAGAGGTAACACTTATTGCCTGCAGTTCTTATTGTTAAATTAAATGTTCAGTATTTAATTTATTTAAATCTTGTTTATTTTCCTATTTTTATGTTGATAGTTTAAATCTTGTTTGTTTTCTTATTTTAATTTTGATGGGTTAAATTTTGCGGAACTTGCCAAAATTACTGTCTATTATTAATTGACTTGTGTGGTAAAAAAATAGCAATATCAAGGATACAATTAATTAGTTAGAACCCCAGTTGTGTCAGGTCATACCCTTTTATGAAAATTTAGCAAAAATGTTGATTTTCTTCCATATGTGGAGAAGTTGCTGGTTCCTTGTGAAAAGGATAAATTAGTACTGGTTAGAATACAGTCCAGGACAACTGCTAAGATGAAACGGGCGCCATATATATAATAACTGAAAAATGGTGTTTACCCCACTGAAACTAATATAAACTATTTGTTTTCAGCTGACTTAAGTGTATAGCAGTCAAATACAGCTGATATTATATGTATATGATCAGCCTGTGTGAGTTGTTCTTGATCCATCTTCATATGTTTACTTATAACATGATAATGATGAGACCTGCATAGTTAAATTGTAAATTTCTTTAAAAAATTATTAGGCTTGATTCCAATTCCACTTGTTCACTTAAAATGAGATACCGTACAATACAAAAGACATATGAAATGATTGTTACAATTGTTTGTATCATTAGTTCAGTACTTATTGATATATATATTCAATTTAAATACCTTTTAGAAAGATTTAATATATCTCTGTTTGATGTATAGATAAAAACTATATTGCTCTTGGCATTGGTCGAATTTGCTATTTAAGGTTGCTTAATATGCTAGGTGACCAGCATTCTCAATTTTCCAGAAATTATTTTGTGTAGAAATCTCAAAATTAATGTAAAGAAAAATGATTTACTTGCAAGATAATCGTAATAACTCAGAATAAAATCCAATTAATGTTAGAACATGTCGTAGATTGTCATCTTGAATTATTTTATGAGTTATAAATAGAATAATATATTTGTTGTTTGTCTCGACAAACAGGAACATTAAAATAAAGATAAATTGTCTTTATTCTGTCATGAAATGTCCTTCCTATCACTCATTGTTCATACAGTAATATGTTACATGTATTGGCGTAGAATTATGATAATAATATTAATTTATCAATTTCACATGTTTTGCAGTTCATACATAACCAGAAATGCCCTAATAAATGCTCCTAATGTGCTGGCTTTTGTCATTTCCGTGGGTTTAACACCCATTTTCAACAATATTTCAGCTATATACGGAGGCCAGTTCACCTAACCAGTTTCCCTAGACTGTTTTCTAGCTACAAATTTACTGTTCTCCTCAAATGGAAGAAAATCGACATTTTACCAATTTTCAAAGAACGGTATGACCTGTGTCTTGACTGATATGCAAACACTGATCTCCGGCTTACAAGTCCAGCGCTCTAACCACTTGACCATGGTCAGATGAAACATAATATATAATCTAAAAGAGAGAAAAATTCTCTGATTTCATGATCTTAAATCACCAGTACAGTGTAACCTCATTTAATGGACCACTCCAATGCAAAGACCTTGTTCATTATGCCCCCCTTCGATAAAGAGGGGGTATATTGTTTTGCTAGCCTGTCGGTCTGTCTGTCTGTCTGTCGGTAGACCAGTTAGTTTCCGATCGATAACTCGTCAATGGATTGACTGATGGGCCTGATACTTTGCAGGTGCATTGGCCTTGGACACTAGGTGACCCCTATTGCAACTGGGGTCACTAGGTCAAAGGTCAAGGTCACTGTGACATATAGGTGGGAAAATTGTTTCCGATCGATAACTCGTCAATGGATTGACCGATGGGCCTGATACTTTGCAGGTGCATTGGCCTTGGACAGTAGGTGACCCCCATTGAAACTGGAGTCACTAGGTCAAATGTCAAGGTCACTGTGACATGGAGTGTGAAAATCGTTTCCGATCGATAACTAGTCAACGGATTGACGATGGGCCTGATACTTTGCAGGTGCATTGGCCTTTGACAGTAGATGACCCCATTGGGGTCACTAGGTCAAAGGTCAAGGTCACTGTGTCATGGAGTGTGAAAATCGTTTGAGCGATAACTTTGTGTCAAGGCCCTGTTTAGGGGGCATATGTCTCCGACCGCGGAGCTCTTGTTAATAATGTTGATTTATCGTTTGATTGGTTTTCATTATTTTCACAATATTTAGCATCATAACGAGACCTCTTAGAAGATTCAAATTGTAATAAATCTTTATAAATACATATACAGTCATTTTGTTCTAAATAGTCAATGAGGATTTTTGAAAGAATTGACTTTATTGACAAGGTGGCCTTTATTCAGAGGCTGCTGACACAGGTTCGACAGTATAACATTCTTAGGCTTCATATTTGGGCTTGTCTGGTATATATTGAAACTTATACACCTGTTTATCATTTATTATGTCTGCAGATGTTACCTATAAAGTATGTAAGACAATAAGTATGTGACATTAACCCTATAATGCGCTTAAGGTAGGTTTATGATATGTTTGAGGTCACTAACTGATCAAACACCACCCCTTTTGAAGTAATTCATGAAAACTTAAGATTTTTTAGGATCGAGTTACGTCTGTCGTCCGTCGTCAACAATTTCTTTAAACAACATCTCCTCCTAAACCACTGGGTCAATTTCAATAAAACTTCACAGGTATGTTCCTTGCTTGAAGCTCTACCAAAGTTGTTCAAAGAATTCCATGCCATGAAGAACTCTGGTTGCCATAGCAACCGGAAGGATTTTTTAAAAAATCTTCAAAAATCGTCTCCTCAAAAACCAGAGGACCTAGAGCTTTGATATTTGATGTGTAGCATTGCCTAGTGGACCTCTACCAAGATTGTTCAAATTATTGCCCTAGGGTCAAAATTGGCCCCTCTCTGGGGGTCACCTGATTTTATATAAACTTATATAGGGAATTTAAAAAAGCTTCTCCTCTGAAACCACTTGATCTAGAGCTAAGCTATTTGGTATGTAGCATTATCTAGTGGACGTCTACCAAGTTTGTTCAAACTATTGCCCCAGGGTCAAAATTGGCCCTGCCCCGGGGCTCACTTGATTTATATAGAGTTATATAGGAAAATTAAAAAAGTATCTTCTTGTCTAAAACGACAGGCCCTAAAGCTTCAATATTTTGTATGTGGCATTGTCTAGTGGACCTCTACCAAGTTTGTCCAAATTATTGCCCTAGGGTCACAATTGGCTCCGCCCCATGGCTCACTTGATTTATATAGACTTATATAGGAAAATTAAAAAAATCTTTTTGTCCAAAACTTCAAGGCCTAGAGCTTCAATATTTTGTATGTGGCATTGTCTAGTGGACCTCTACCAAGTTTGTTCAAATTATTGCCCCGGGGTCAAAATTGGCCCCACCCAAGGGTTTACTCTATTTTATATAGGAAAATTTAAAATATCTTCTTCTCTGAAACCACTAGGCCTACATGTAGCTAGACGTTAGATATTTGGTATGTAGTATTGCCTAGTGGACCTCTACCAAGATTGTTCAAATTATTGCCCTAGGGTCAAAATTGGCCCCGCTCTGGGGGTCACTTGATTTATATAGACTTAAATATAGGAAAATTTAAAAAATGTCTTCTTGTCTAAAACTACAGGCCCTAAAGCTTCAATATTTTGTATGTGGCATTGTCTAGTGGACCTCTACCAAGTTTGTCCAAATTATTGCCCTAGGGTCACAATTGGCCCCGCCCCGTGGCTCACTTGATTTATATAGACTTATATAGGAAAATTTAAAAAATCTTTTTGTCCAAAACTTCAAGGCCTAGAGCTTCTATATAATTTGTATGTTGCATTGTCTAGTGGACCTTTACATAGTGAGTTTAAATTATTGCCCTAGGGTTAAAATTGGCCCCGCCTTGGGGGGGTCACTTGATTTATATAGACTGACACATAAGAAAATTTAAATAATCTTTTTGTCCAAAACTTCAAGGCCTAGAGCTTCAATATTTTGTATGTGGTTGTTTAGTGGTCCTCTATTAAGTTTGTTTAAATTATGGCCCCGGGGTCAAAATTTGCCCCACCCAAGGGTTTACTCTATTTTATATAGGAAAATTTAAAAAATATCTTGTCCAAAACCACATGGCCTAGAGCTAAGATATTTGGTATGTAGCATTGTCTAGCAGACTTCTATTAAGTTAGTTCTAATTTTTGGTTGGGGAGTTAAAATCGACCCTGTCCCGGGGTCACTAGATTTATTAAGGCCCATGTAGGAAATTTAAAAAATCTTCTTTTCCAAAACCACAAGGCCTAGGGCTTAGATATTTCGGATGTAGCATTTTTTTGTTGAACTCCACCAAGTTTGTTCAAATCATGGCCCGTGGTCAATATTGGCCCAGCCCCGGGGGTCAGTTAATTTCAACACCTACTTAAGAGTTTTGGTAGATAATTCTTTACCATGTCAAATAACCTTTCCTTGATCAAATTATCCCTTTGTGTTATAATGCTCAGGTGAGCGATATAGGGCCATCATGGCCCTCATGTTTTATTTTTCCTGCATACTTCATGAATAGTTCATGATCAAATTTGAATAACTATTTGGCATGTCAAAGATGCAGTTTGACTGCTTTCAGTTCATTAGGGTAAATCAGTTTAGGTATGAAAACTTGTAACATGAAACAGCTGCCATGTAGAACTTCAATATCATTGAAAAATGGCATTTAACCCACTTTCATTTCATTTCAATGATTCCTTTACTCTCTTTAGCATTCTTAAGGTTGTCACCTTAGTTTGCCCACTTAGTGACTTACTTATTCTACTTACTTATTCTATCAGATTTAACACCATTTTCAACATCTTTTCATATATATCGGGCAATTCTCCTAACCATGCTGCTTTCCTGGACTTTATTAATTTTAGGCCTTAACCATTACTTACTGTATTCTATTTGCAAGCTACACACATTATTTAGTGGTGGAGAACAATTTAACATAGAATGTAATAACTTCAGTAAAATTTGTCAGTGTGAGCATCTCCCTGGGTTCAAATTCGCAATTCTTAATCAGTAGACCAAAGCTGTAACCACTGAGCTAATGGACGGGCATTTGTTTGTCCACTATATCATTGGCATTGATTGTTTCCCTATACACTGGCATGAGTTTTTAGGACTTTGTCCTACCCTTACCTTAGTCTGCCATTGCATTTCATGCTGAAGATAATACCCTGTCCCCTTTTCACATGTGCTCCTGAACTAGACCAGACTGGAACATAAATTCTGATATGTTTTCTTCAGACTATATCATTTGTTAACAAGATGAATCATATTACTTTTCAGATAGTTTGTGACTTTAAAGGACTAATGTTAACTGTTTGTACTGCTTTTTATTTTACAGAGATTGTAAAGATTGCAAAATTCTTGCTGCTGGAAATTATGATAAAAGTCAGAATTTTCCTGCCAATGCAGGGAAGGTATGTTGGAGATATATTTTTGTTTATTTTGCTGTAGGAAGTGTTCCTTTTGATTAAATCTTCACTTATAACCTTGCCAGAATGTTTGTCTTAATAATAATGTAGGACAAAGGTCAGACATGGGTCATCTGTGGTCAGACACTGGGTTATAACAACAGACCTCTTGACACAGTCTCAAAACAATGTTTGAATCAGTAAATAATCATTCTTGTGTGAGCGATATGGGGCCATCTTGGATATGGGGCCATCTTGGCATCTTTTGGCTGTTTATGATCACTTAATAGAGCAGAGACCATCTATGGATTTTTTTGTCTGATTTTAAATTCTGTTTTGAAATTTGTCACCTTTGCTTTCAGCTTTTGACTCCTAAACATAATTATTATATGCAGGTGGTATTTTGTTTGATTTTCAGGTTGAAGTAGCTAACTGGATATCTTCAAGGCATAATATGGGTATGGCATTTACTGCAGATTTGTTCAAACAGATAAAAAAATGTGCAAAGGTGAGGCTCTCTGGTTATTCATATTGTTTAGTTTTAAATTTGAATGAACAACCACTTTTTTGTTCAGAACTCAAAGTAAGCAATGAGCTTTAGCCTACATTCTTTGATATGTCAGATTAAAAAAAATCTGTATAGGGCCATCCTTTAGAAAATGTTCGTTTGCAATGAACCTACCAAGGGAATTTTTGGTGAGTTGGTATAGGTAATCATTTTTTGCAATTTAATTTTTATATTGAAGGCAAGATACATATCAGAATGCTATTTTTTTCAGGAATTTTGTTATTTTGATGATTATAACTGGGATTGGACTTTACAACATCTCAGTAGCAAATGTTTGCCAAACCAAATGAAAGTGTTAAAGATGAAGGCAACAAGAGTGTTTCATATGGGAGAATGGTACTATTTAAATATTTTTAGTTTTCACTGTTTCATTATTATATCAACATGTGCCAAGTTGCTTAAACTTGTCTGTACATTTTAAAATTGTTCAAAACCTGTGTGAATTTTGGTTGTTTTCATATTTATGAAATTGGAGCAAAATTATCACATTTGTCAATAAGCTTGTATAGATCTATTCCATGTATTTCACTTCTATAATGTCAGTCAGTCTTGAGTTCAGTCTGCCAGCTTTTCTAAACAAGGAGAAAATTGAGTCTTGGACCTTGGATTAAATGAGTGTTTCCAGTGTGCCATACATTTTCTTTGTGATGCTTTAGTGGAATACATTTTGTCTTAACAATGCATCACACCATGCTGAATCAAGTGATACATTCTTTAAAAAGTTAACAGTTGCAAACGGAGAACGGGGTTAGTACCAGAAACACTGGTCAGGTTAACTGCCTGTCAACGCATTACCGAAATACTGTGGAATAGCGGTAAAAATAAGAATAAATAAATAAACTATTTTGATTTGTGTCCCTTCAGTAAGATTATATTTTTTCTACCTTTTCAGTGGTGTTCACCATAAAGGCAAGAACTGTAAACCAGAGGAAAAGAAAGTCATTGTTAAGAAGTTAATAGACGCAAATAAACAGCATTTATTCCCTAATACTGTAAACATAGGTGGCTACTCAGGCCTCAAATTACGAGACCCAAAACCAAACGGGGGGTGGGGTGATCTCAGGGACAGAGAACTCTGTATGAGCTTCGTTCGAAATATCTCAGAGCATTGATGAAACATGAAAACGTAGGCATTGTAGCTCTTATAATTGTCACAGTATTGAAATACTTGCTTTGTGGTTCTGGGAACAAGGTACGATCACGTTGCCGCTAAATTTCCTGCCACGTTAACCTTGTGTAGTGATGTAGGCATCATGATCCTGTTTTATACACAGAGTGGCAATGTCCTGTTCATTTGTTTTATTTTAATGGTTTTATACATTGTAAAATTTGTGATAACAAGTAGGGGTATTTTGTGTAGCAGAGATTTTAGAACCAAGGTTTTAGTCAGGAATTTCACAAACTGTGCAGTATTGGATTTGTCTGTATGTATGACTGTATTTTGTATATATTGATATAAAATCTTATTAGATAGTTCCTATGGCTCAATACCCAAATGTTCTAATAATTCCAGGCAACATTTGTTTATCAGTGAAAATATTTGTATCTAAATGGCAGTAGCTAGAAGTGTTCAGATATTTAACATCATATTTCAGACCAAGTGATCACTTATATGTCAGGATATCATCATTTTTAAGACCCGTGAATCTAAGGGAAGGGCTAAATGGTGTTATTGTTCATATTATTTTATTTTCTGACCTAAATTTACAACATGACAGCATTGAACTGATTTAGAATTGTCATGTGTCTAAGTACTGCGAAATAAATACTTGTTCACCATGATTGTATTAAGATTAACTGTAGATGCAAAATGTTACTTCCTGAGAATGACTATATTTCATTGGTTACTTTTGTCATAGAAAGATGAAAATGAAACTTCAATAAACCATCTGATTTGTAACATCCATTCATTATTAGATCTTTATTCAATTTCGCCTCTATAGTTCAACTTGATAATGTGACCGCCTCTGTACTTAGACCACTTTGTTAAGGTCTAGAAGGTTGTCTATTAATGACAGTTATAACTGTAAATTAAGGTATTTTATCCATAAAACTGTACTTCTTTTACATATTGGCTCAATGCTATTCAAAAATGGTAATGTTATAAAAAAAGTATTGTCAAGTTATCGTTATTTCTTTGATAGTTACCCAAATACTTCAATTTACTAACGACACATTTTGAAAATTTTGCATGAGTTATTGCCCTTGTAAAAACGAAATATATTTATTTGATATAATGGACATTGGACATTAGGGGTATAAAACCTGAATTAAAAGGCATCATATCTTTAAACATTATTAATTAATTTCACTGTCATTTGTCACACTCTAATTCAACTGCATTTATTGTGAAGTTTATTCTATCTTCACTCTTTGGTGTTATTTAAGTTTTATCATTATTTTGGGGTCAAAGATGATTTTTGTATTTAGATTTTTCTGTGTACTTATTTGTATTGGGTACCCTTGCTAAATTTTTTCAGGCAGACAGGTTGTATAGTTTGAATAGTAGAGTACATTTAAGAAGTCAAAATCAACTTTTGAATTGAAAAAAAAATGATTTTGTAAATTGACACCAAAAAAGCTATGTAGATATAAATAAATCCTCATATGTCATATTCTTTGTACAGAATTTATTAGACAATAAATATGTAAATATAAGCACCAAGATGCTGGAGAGATGTACGTCAGGATCACTTAATCAATGTTTGAATAATCTGTGCATACAAATAACTATAATATACATATATGCTTCAAAGGACATCATTTGTTTCATTAGTGTTTGAATGACCAAATTTTAATAAACTCGTCAGTAGTATTGAAATTATGTTGCAATCATTTCAAGCAATATCTCACCTTATCAAACATAGAGTTGTATATTTTATTGCATAATTGGTTGCAGTATGAAATATACTTTAGCCAAAACCATTACTTATGTACTTATTGTTTTAACCATGTTTATTGCGCCGTACAGAGGTTACGCAGTCCTTGCCTTTAACTAAAATTTTATTTACCAAAATTTTAGTTGATTTATCAGTTGCTGGTCGCTGATTTTATTCACAGTTGTTCAAATTTAGAATTGTAAAACAATGGGGCATTAGATTCTAGTTTGTTTTATCAATAGCAAATAGGTACATTCATGTTCAAAGTCAATTTCTATCATTTGTTTAAGTTTTAATCAAACTACTAGGTGTTGATATTGTTGTTTAGATTAGTTTATAGCTTTGACTTATTATTGTATTTCTTCCTAGTCCAATATAGGAGTTGTCTTTATTCAAGATTTGGTGGTCTGTAAGTCTCCAGATAGTTCTGGTCAAATTGGGGAAATATAGTACGGTTATAGTAATGGCCCCTTATACCAGTATGATGCTCTCATACTTGGTGTGTTCCAAGACTAACATGTTAAGACTTCTTTTCATGGATATATCTTAGCTAAAGTAGTTTTTTCTTAAAAAAACATAGCAATGAAATAGCCAATAGTTCAGTGAATTTAAAGACCTTTACTACAGTTTTCACATAGAGGCGTACAGGCAGAATGAAAACTGTTATACAAAATTGTTCTTACCTTTGTATGATCATAGCATATGATAACAGAAGTATTTTAAGTGAAAAAAGTTGGTGGGGGGGATCTGGGATCTCGTTTTTAAGTTATCTGCCCTTTTTTTTTTTAAATGTTTGCTTACTTTATATCATTAATTTTTGCTCATTAATTAATCTATTTTCATTCTCCCTATATGTCCATGTAAACCTGTAATAAACATCTTTAAGTCTAATTAAATTGGTAAAAATGTTTTTTTATTGACAAACAGGGGCTGATTACTTGATTTTAAGAAGAGCTATTCTAGCTAGGTTATGGATATAAAAGACACCATTACTTGATATCACTCTTTGGTCTTACTTGAAATCAAAAAAAATATTTTAACAGTGCATTTATACCAGTATTTGTTTTAATCAAATTGTTTGAAGAAGTATATATTTTTAGATTTCTTTATTTTTTGCAAATTCTTGTCCCTGTGATAGGGCACTGAAGGTTAAAGGTCATCTGATCCAGAACTTAATAGAGTTCATTTTTACATGTAAGCATACAGTTATATTCTATAGTGTAGCACCATTGTAAACTCTTACTATAGATGTGTAAGAATTATTTTGTGATGGGAAGTTTTATTATTCTTTATTTTAACTTTTTTATTATATAAGAAAACTGACATAATGACTCAACCTTGCTATTCTCAATACACATGTATAGTATCCAATAAGCCCACCTCAGTGGTTGAGTGGTAAAAGTCGCTGACGTCAAATCACTGTAACCTCTCACTGATAGAGGGTCATGGGTTCAAGCACAGCTACTGACCATGTCTCTTAATAAGCAAAAGAAGGCAGGATGGGAGTCAAGTACTAGTTCTTCCCCCGGAATGATGGTTAGGTTAACTGCATCCCTTATATGACTCTGACTGTTGAAAAGGGGCATACAACCCAAACAAACAAATAAATCAAACAATGTTATCTAAAGTGGTGTGGGACTTGTGATTACTATTCAAAGACTATAATTTATCAATCAAGGACGTCCTGTAGAACTATATATGTAAATACATTTTATGTACATCATTGAATGATAAAAATGATAAACACAGTGCAATGTCCTTTTTAATATATGTTATTTTAGTATAACTGTTTTAGAATATGTTTGAAGACAAACATGTTGTATTTACTTTGTATGTTATATGATGTAATTAGAAACTAATAATTTTGATATTCTATGCTTGTATTTTATGTATGTATTTTTGTGTTGGTTCATGTCTTGTATATATGGCTTTTAAATGGATAATGTCTGTATATTTGCAAACTAATACATCAGTATTATTTGATGTGTTTCTTATTATGTTGATTTGTAAATTTTCTCTCCGTGTAAAGTTGATCATTGTGGGACATTTTCAGTCCTCTACATACTGTTTCATACTTTTCTGTGTTTATTATTACTTTACAAAAAAGTATTACTATTTTACTTGCATTTTTAGGGCTTTTTGGTAATAACATGTACAATTCATTTTTAGAACTTAATTAACAATATATTTGCTACAACATACTTCCTTTTTTCCCATTTTTAGTATTATGTTTATTGTATTACCGTACTTGGACATTTTGGTCATTAGAAGTGTTTCATTTTTTTTTTCTTTGTTACTTTGCTATGTTATCACGATGTTTTGAACTCGAGCCAGGTCAGTGATTTTATTTCAAACAAATTTTACGTAATACTTTTATTTGCGTAAATTTACTGCATAATTTTTCACCATTTTGGGTATATCAAAACATTACTATTAACATTTGCTTAAATAATGAAAAGTGACCAATTTCACATCATTATATTACATCTGGTTGAAGACCAGTATTTCAACACGTGTTATCACAATTCCTTTTGCGAAAAAAATCTTCAAATATCATTGTCATCTTGGACAACTCATAATCTTTGCAGAACTGTGTTGAAGTTTTTTTTAAGATATTGTTTTTCTGTATGCATCTTTACAATTGTCCTGGTGGCTGGCATCATATTATTAGTCTATTTTGGTTATAAATTGTAAGTAGAAATGTTGCTTTATAAAAAAAAAATGGCATACCGATTGATAGGTAACATGACTGTAACTGAAGCTTCATGTACAACTTCCTGCAGATCTCATTTAGTGTCATAGAATGGTCAGTTAGAGTCATAGCCATGTTTTTGTGGTATGGCAGTCTGTATAAACAATCTACATGAACCAGTCTATATAAACGAGTCTTAATAAACTATGTACATGAACCAGTCTATATAAACCAGTCCAAAAAATCTACATGAACCAGTCTATATAAACCAGTCTTAATAATGTATATGAACCAGTCTATATAAATGAGTCTTAATAAACAATGTACATGAACCTGTCTGTATAAACCAGTCCAAAAATCTGCATGAACCAGTCTATATAAACCAGTCCAAAAAATCTACATGAACCAGTCTATATAAACCAGTCTTAATAAACTATGTACATGAACCAGTCTATATAAACCAGTACAAAAAAAATGTCCTACTTGGACCAGTCTGTATAAAACAGTCTATAAATGAATGATTTTTTTGTGTTCTTCAAATAATAAAAAAAATGTAATACTCATAAAAATTCAGAGTGTGAAGATTAGACAGATTTGTAGCATTGACTTTTTAACATTAATTTTTTTAACCATTCTTTTGTACAAAATGTTCATTTGAAGTTAAAAGTGCATCATTTATTGATTATATTGTGTGTCTTTACCTGTGAACCTGTTTTCATGAATGTAGATATATTTTCATCCATATGTAGGACATTATTTCGTCAAGTAATCATTAGTCATGGACTCAGTTAAGTTAAATGAATTCATGAAGGGATGTATTTGCATTTTATGAAAGCATTAAATGCTTCCTTGAATCATTGTTATTTAAGTCCCATTCTTGCAGGAAATAAATTGCGAGTTTTTCGTAGATACTTCATCCTGATGTTTGAATAGATTTTACCTTTCACCGATCTGGATCAATACTGATGTGGTATGGACCTATAGATCTAAAGTCAAACCTTTGAACAATGACCACCCTTGGGAAAGACAACTTGTGGCCTTTATTGACAAGTGGCCTTAATATGGAGGTCAATATGTTGTAATCAATGAAGGTTTTTAAAAGAATGGCCATTATTCACAGGGTGACCTTTAAACTAACACAGGGTTGACTGTAATTGGTATTAAATACATTTATGTTAATTTGATTATTATGTTATATACAGTCAATCCTTGCCAAGCAAGAACCGATTTGTTGGTTCCAAAGATGGGCTTAGTGTTGAGGTTTAACTACATACATTTGTTGTTGTGAATGTGTTAAATTCTGGAGAGGTATCAGCTGTCAGTGATACAGTCATACTTAAAGTCCATGTATGTCTGTGAAATGACACCATAGAATGTATGAAATAATCAGTTTAGTTCTAATATTTTTTACCCTCTTTGGTTGGAAAATGACTTTAAAATTATTAATGTTCGAAGAATGATATATATATTCTCATGATTGTCTACCCTGCACACATGCCTACTGAGTTTTGTTGGTAGAATTTAGACAATTTATCAATAGTAAGATCATTTTAAACTAAGGATGCCTTTATCTTGTTTTTCCATTTAGTTCTTATGTTATATTTTGATCTTACTCTAAATAGTAATGCTGTTAAATAATGTGTGTAAATTGTGAGACATTTCATTTTTGTCTTGGAGTTATTTGTTGATCACTCCTTTATAAGAAATCAGAAAATCTAGTCACTTGTAAAATATAGTCAAATAAATCAAACAAAATCTGTGAAATAATTGGAGCAAATTTGGCTTTTATACGCAGTTGACCTGCATTTAGAGTTATATTTTGTCTATTATTCAAATAAAATCATCCTGTGTGACAGTGGGTCATACATTGTATGATAGCCTTTTCACCGCTGCGTTGAGATCGAATTCCTCCGAAGACTGAATTTCACATGCAAGTCCACAAATTGTTCAGCTATCTTACAGAAGGTTGATGTTTCTACACAGATGTATGCCTAGGTTAGACCAGGTTGACTTTGACTGTTTTAATGATTAACCCTTGTGAAAGAGGAAGTTTGTCTGTATTGTGAGTTGTATGATTGGTGAAAACCTCAGAACTTTTTTAATCATCGCTTGAGGTATTTTTCATTCTTAATCTTCTGAGATGTTTTTCATTGTTTTTCCTAATTGACTATCAGTATGTATGCTCGAGTTTTCAAGTTTATCGGCATTAAATAGAAAGACTAGAATAATTATCCTCTCAAGGACTTCTCAACAGAATTTATTTTTTTCAATGACAGAACTTTGCAGCATAAAAAGATTTATTGTATCGTAATTTTTGCATCCTGAAGAACCAGTAAACTTCAACCAAAACCCACATATCTGGTGCTGAAAGTCAGTTAATTTGGTCCAAATCTTCTTGCTCTGAATTTTGTACAATGAACTACTAATTCTGCATTTTTATTAAGTTACACATATTTCTATGCAACAATGTTTTTCGGTATTTACCCCCTACCTATGATTCATCCATCACATGAGAGATTCGGTTTAGGTACTGGTTAGTAACTTTAAGAGTACAGGCTAGACATCTCACTACATGATGCATACATTCCTAGAACTCAGTCGTTAAATGTTTAAATCACTTATTTGTCTTCGTGTGAATGTATTCAAGGTCTGAGGTGAAGAATACTATCCCGAGGTAAAAAAATTGAGCACAGTCTTGGACCTCAAATCTCAATCCCTTCTCAATGGTTGAAAAGTTTGTTAATGTTTAAATACAGGTTCAAATCAAATATGCTGTAAAGCTAATATTTCATAAATATCATTATTGTCTGATGATAATTATCTTAGGAACCGTAATACATGTAGATGAGCTTTGAGATAGGAGACTTATCAAATCTTTTATAAACATGGGCCGGTATTTTGAGATCCGTCTCCAAACCGAAGTTTCTGATTGGTTATTTAAATATTCAATAAAATTAATTAATGACAAGCATGCATCTCAAGACTGGCATTAAAACTTACAATTAACGTTACTGTAGATAATTTATTAATGTTGTATGACTACAAGTGTATCTAATATTGTTTGTCGTTTTATTGTATATATGTATGTAATACATGTTTTAAATGTCTTACCATAATTCAGTTACACGTTAATTAATGATATATATCTTCTAAAACCATTGTTTTTGTCAAACTAATCACTGTGCTAGATGACGACTATTACATAAAAATATATTTCAATTTTTAAAGATACTGAGTTTCTTTTATTTTAGCCCAGCCCACCTGATTGAATCAGGTGAGCTTTTAGGATCGATGAATGTCTGGCGTCTGGCCACAGTTAGTTTGTTTACACTCTAGCATCCACAGCTGATAACCAATCTTAATCAAACTTGGTCACAATGTATATGGCCACAATGTCTCGGCTAAGTTTGATTATGGGCAAAATCGGACAAGGATTTTTAGAGTCATGTGTCCTTGACTTAGAAAATTTGCTATATTTAGCTTGTTTACACTCTAGCACCTTCATTTCTTCACCAATCCTGGTCATATTTTCAGTACCTCAATGTGTATGACCAAAAGATCTTGGACAAGTTCGATTATAGGTGAAATCGGACCAGAATGCAATAGTTATGGGCCCTTGACTTTGAAAATTTGCTGTATTTTAGCTTGTTTACACTCTAGCATCTCCATTTATTCACTGATCCTAATCATATTTACAATGAATGAGTATGACCTTAAGGTCTTGGACAAGATAAGGTATGGATGAAATCGGGCCGCAGCATCAAGAGTTATGGGGCCTTAGCTTGTTTAAAAGTATTATAGCACCTTCATTGTTAGTTTTGATCAAAATCTATGTAAAGATGGGTTATACGAGATGAAATCTATATTACCTGGTCATCAAATGTAGTGTCTTTGTTCTCAGGTGTGGGCCCTCTTGTTTCACACACCATAACACAGATGTTAATACCAGCTGAGTCCTGCTTTACACTGTATATGTAAGTATTATTTGGTGTTATTGAAATTATGACACTAAGTTTAATTTCTTGATTAAACCGTTCCTTTGAGGCTATAAATTATGGATGCCAGAAGTTATCATAACATCTGTGTTCAAAGCTCTGAGATTATTAATATTCTTTGTCTTTGATTATCTGATTCTAAATGTCAGGGCTTTTTAGCTCACATGACCACAAGTGCTCAGGGTGAGCTTTTTACCTTATGAACACACTGGAGGCCACATTTTAGTTAGATTATCACAGAACTGGGTCAGAGCGTTTGTATTGGCAAAATCTTGGACGGGGTTGATAATTTGGCCATTTTGGGTCAAAAGCTAGGTCTCCAGGGCAAATTGAAGGAAAACCTTGTGAACACTAGGAGTCATTTCAGAATGTTTGTCTTAATGATATCTTGGTAATTATGTCACCAGGGCCCGTATTCACAAACTAAGATGAAAAAACTATCTAAGAATATCGAAATTATCTTAGATTTCGTCAATTTTTACTAACTAAAAAATTCTTAGATCGGCGATTTTTATCTTAAGTGTTTAGTCAAGGCACGAGGTGTCTTATCGCTAAAATAAAGTAAAATGATATTTTACGTTATTTACAAAGATTAAATATCATACTTTAATACCACGCAACAAACAATTCTAACCGAACGCTCAAAAATGGTGTTTCATTGCGATAAATACTGCACCCCTTTATCGACTTTTGCTTATCAGCGTTAAACATCTCTAACGTAATGTGCATTGTATTGGTACGATATGATACTATTTATTCAGTAATGACAAAAACATGTTATAAAATCTCTTACTAGTCATCCAACCTGGGCGTGGTTTCAATTATTGAAACGGAAACATATTAAGCGATTTTGATTGGCTATCAAAATTGAACGTGGTGCGTCAAATTCGTTGATTTCGTGAGACGATAATGATCCGACACTTAAATTGTTAATTACTCAACTTAAAAAACACAGTAGGTGTCATTTTCGAATTAACATTGTCGTCTTATTTGATGACGGATTTCAAAGCAAATGTTAACCTAGAGAACCGTGCCTCGGAATTTTGATACTTGTTTTCATTTTTTATTTATGGCGTATTACGTAATAAACAGCGGAGTTCTGGGTACGGAATTTCTTTAAAATTAAGTATCTAAAGAACGGAGGACTTTTTGAAAAAAACTGAGGCACTGTTCCCTGCTTTATACATTTATAGTCATTTTAAGGCTCATTGTTGTAATATATTCCTATATACACAGTAGTTATCGTTGTTAAAAAAATTGTAAATTACGTGCGATATTGGTTTATAGAAGACCAATCAAATGTAATATTTAATTCAAATTACTTGCAATAAATTGATGAAACTTGATTTGACCTGACATCCAAGCCAGATACCTTAAGAGGGGGGAAGTGCCTGTTGTTTTCGGTTCATATATCGCTTTTGGCATCTGCAAATCTCTGAATCTCTTCTGATTTGTCACAGAACCATAATGATAATGATTTATAAGCAATGGTAAAACATACTTTCGGCCAAATGTAATAAAAAATTAAGTTAATGCAAATACCAACTGACTTGAACCAATGTCTATCCTGTGTATATATATCCGACGAAGACTATCGACATTTTAGATTGATACATCCGTCTATCTCAAAGTCAGTCATATACCAAGTGTTAACTGAAAATTCATATAAGCATACTACTCATATCAAAATTGTGGTGCAAAATACCGGATAATATAGAGCAACGTTGTATCAAATGTGATACACCTACTAGAAACATTAGCATACACTCTGTATATAACTGTAGTGAACACGAATTCGAACAAAGGAATTTTTTCTCGGATGTTACTGACATAAGTATCAGTCTTGCAAATGAACTACTTGCAATGACACCTGATAAGTTCTATCTGACACTTCTTGGGACAGAATTATACCTGCCAGAAGAACATAAATATGTACGAGATGTATTTCTCAAACGTGCGTACGAATACATTTATCACTGTCTAAAATATGTATAATGATATACTATAGTATTTTGTGTTGACAAGTCAATCATACTGTTGATGCATTATTTATCACTATATTGTGTATATAACATTGTAATTTACATGTAATAACCATTGTATACTGTACATATATAACATATCACCTTTTGAGGTGGAAATAAAGATATTGAATTGAATATCAACTGACTTGAACCAATGTCTATCCTGTGTATATATTCTGAATCCAAGAAATTAATCGATCAGTATCCGGAATCTTCATAAATATAGACACAGAATGAGTTCGACGAAGCATCCATTTTCGTTTTGGTTTTATCTAAGACAATTTCTTAAAGTTAAGACACCTCGTACCTTCACTAAACTTTTAAGATAAAAATCGTCGATCGAAGAATTTTTATAAGATTTTTTTCACTCTAAGACGAAAGTTAACAAAACTTGGCGAAAACTAAGATAATTTCAGTATTCTTAGATAATTTTTCATCTTAGTTGGTTTGTGAATACGGGCCCAGGTCAAATCTTAGGATAACTTAGTAAACACTCTTAGATTTTACAGTTTTGATTGGATCTTCACATAACCTTGTCAAAATGTTTGTCTTGATGATATTTGGGACAATTTTGAACTTGGGTCATTGGGGTCAAAACTAGGTCATCTTAGGTCAAATCTTTTGAAAGCCTAGTTAACACTGTAGATATTACTGTGTTGATTGGATCTTTTCCAAACCTTGTCAAAATGTTTGTCTTAACGATATTTAGGACAATTTTGAACTTGGGTCTTCTGGGGTCAAAAACTAGGTCACCTTAGGTCAAATCTTTGGAAAGCCTTGTTAACACTGTAGATATCACGGTTTTGATTGGATCTTCACCAAATCTTGTCATAATGTTTGTCTTAATCACATGTTAGACAAAGTCCTGATCTGGGGTCAAAAACTAGGTCATCGGGTCAAATCTTAGGCAAAAACCATGTTAATGCTGTAGATGTCACGTTTTTTGGCTCTTAACCAAACCTTGTCAGCGTGTTCGTCTTAATGATAAGTAGGGCAAGCTCGAACATGAGTCCTCTGTGGTCAAAAACTAGGCCATCATAGGCAAACATCTTTTAACGCTGTAGATGGCATGGTTTTGATCATCGTCAAACTTTGTCTGAAAGTTTGTCTTAATGATATGTGGGACAAGTAAGAACATGGATCATTTGGGGACGGACATTAGTTCGCCAGGTCAAATCACCGGAAATCCTTGATAATAAGAGACCCCATGGCACAGGCTCAAATACTGTTTTAATGAGTAAACAATGATTGCCATGTGAGCGATATAGGACCATCATGACCCTCTGGTTTCTAAGACTGGTCACTTTTACGTGGTTTTATTACGCGAACCATGTCATACTGAAGCTTCGAATGAACTAAAATCAATTTTATTTATTTCATACCAATCACAATGCTATGCTGCAAACGTATTCGTTAGCCCTCCGCCCTCATACTTTCCTATTCTTTTTGGTAGAGCATCTGACTTGCAAGCAGAAGGATGAACAAAATGACCCGAATTGCTCAGATGGTAGAGCATCTGACTTGAAAGCTGGACGTTCGAGCCCCGCATAAGGCTCATTATTTTTCTCCCTCTACCACACTTTATCTTTCTACGTATTTAACACACTAACATGCATTACCGAAGGAAGTCTGCTGCGAAAGAATCAAAGAATCAGTTATGTATCTGTCTGTTGTTTAACGACCCATTCGTCATGTCAGAGCCGCCCCATAGAGAGAGGAGAGAGAGAGAGAGAAGATGCAGGAGAACCGGGCATTTATATTCCTACTCTTTTTCGAATAGTTGTTCCCGTAGTTGCCACTGTAAAGCACTAATAGATACAAACCTCGTCCTGTTTCTGTGATTTTCTAGACACAGTATTTGGCAATCAGTTGTTCTTATGTGCGTATTTAATAATAATAATAATACTATTTATTCATCGGATTAAATGCTATTTTCAACATTTTTTCAACTATATCGTGGCCGGCAGTTATCCTATCCAGCTTCCCTGAACTTCATCTATGCCTCAACCAATACTAGTCACATCCTCTCCGCAAGCTACTACAAAGCTGTCCCACATATTTCAGACGTGGGGGACAATTTAACACAGGATGTAATATCTTCAGTCAAATTTGTCACGGGCAGTATGAGTCTCCCCCTGGATTATTCTTCATGAATATGCACATAAAATTATACATGTATATTATTAAACAGAAGTTATATACATAATAAAGTCAGGATAAAGACATTTGTACACAAAATAATCCACGTTGGGCATGTTTTGAATTTATGAGCAATTTTTCAAAAAATACAATAATGTACTGAAACAATGGATAGCCCATTAAGTCATGTGACTTATTTCTAATGCGTCCAACATATAGAGAGAAAAATATTTATATAGTTATAGATCTACTAGTAATTAAAATTGGTAAAATTTTTCTTAACATAGACCAACTCGCTAACCACTGAGCTAACTGGGTTGGCTAATGAGTTGTTCATACATTGTATTTGATATTTAGGATTACGTATTTTTATATGCAGATGAAGTACAATATATACATTCATATTTGCAGTACATCGCATGGCCTTGGTGGAATTCCCGCTCGTTTCACAGTAAAGGACAGTGTGCAAAATATTGCTGAACCCCTTACTCATATAATTAATGTGTCCATTATTACTGGTATTGTGCCCGATGATCTTAAATCTGCCCGGGTTGTACCCTTATATAAAAAAGTGATAAGACAGAAGCTGGTAATTACAGACCAGTATCCATCTTAAGTGTTGTATCTAAGGTCCTTGAGTGAATAATCTATGATCAGGTAGAGTGTTACTTAACTAAGAATAAGTTGCTCTATACTCATCAGTCTGGTTTTAGACATAAATATTCCACTGACACGTGTATTTTACACCTTACCGATTTCATTAAATTTGAAATGGATAAAGGTAATTATGTAGGTATGGTCCTTTTAGATCTGCAAAAGGCCCTTCGATACTGTCGATCATGATGTTTTACTTATGAAGCTTGATGCTATGGGTTTCTCTGGCGATGTTATTCTGTGGTTTAGGAAAATCTATCAAATACTTGGGTGCTGATCTTGACCAATGTTTATCTGGTGAGTCCATTGCAAATCAGGTTTTTAAGAAGGCTAATGCTAAATTAAAGTTTTTATATAGAAAAAGTTCACTTTAAATTAGGTTTACCAAACAGTTTTTAGTTTCATCATTAATTCAATGTCATTGTGACTACTCACGTGCGTCTTGGTTTAAGGTTTAAATCAATTTCTGATAAATAGACTTCAGGCTACCCAGAATAAAATGTTGAGATTCATACTTAATCTCAGTCCTCGTACTCATATTGGGAGGGTCCACTTCGAAGAAGTTGGCTGGTTACCGGTTCACTTAAGGATTGATTCCCTTATCCTTGGTCTTGTTCATAAGCTTCACTGTAATAGTGCACCACTCGTCTTAGAGATAGTAATACTTATTCTATTCCTAGGGTTAAGGGTTTTGGGAAGAAATCGTTTTCGTTTAATGGCTGCCAGTTATGGAACAGGTTACCACCACTTTTTAGATCTATGAAACGTCCTAGTCATTTTTTAAAAAAGCTGTAAAGAATCATCTTATGCAGTCTGTAACAGTCTAGTCCTTTTATTCTGGTCATTTTTAATTATCTAAAATTTTATTTCATCTTTCAGTATTATAGATTTTAATATTACCTGTTCAATGTCAAGCATTTTTGTGATAGTTGTGTTAGCATGTATGTGCTATGAAAATGTAACTCAAAAGTATGTACAATAATTCATTGATTTGCCTTTCCGGTGTCACGTGATCAACTTCTAAGGACCGCACGCAATGGAAGTAAGTCGGTTTTACGTTACATTTCGCAGCGTACGCTCGCTAACGTCATGCACATAATAATTGCTGACGGTATGTGACGTCACAATGACAACGTCAATAGCAACGCATAAACAAAAGATGGCGTCGCCGTAACCGGCCGACATTCAGTTTATCCATCACTGTTATCTTCGAAAAACGCTCCATACATGCAGACAAAAGCACTACAACTCGTTCCGCGATGTACAAAATGGTAAGCTCGGATTTCAATTGAATTTTAATGGATAAATATCTTAAAATATCCTATTGTTTATTCTCTAGACTAATGGCCTCATACATCGACAATTTCATAATGATTCAACTTTGTATCTTGTAGATTTATTGAAATTACAAACATGTTTCACTTGTTAGAATTGTTTCACTTAAACTTGTGATATGATAGAAAAAAGTGTCGATGTCTCCCGCAATTCTACGTCATGATTAAGTGAATAACTCACTGTTATTGTCACTTAACAGTCTTAACTATTAGCATTGATGAACACCTGAATCTTACTGTCAACATAAACGAATACATGTTTGTATCAATGCAAATAAATTTTACGAAAACTGAAACATTTCCAGTGATCTTGACGAGAACATGCCTTGGTCATAATGCTTAAGGTTTGATCAAATCAGCCCCTTATTTTTCAGCTATGGGGACAGTCCAAAGGCATACAAAAGGGAGCAGCTTCAGCCCATGGCAAACTGCACGTCAGAATATCAGGCAGTATGTATACATCAATACTTGTTTTATAAAAAGATAAACAATCATGATGATTCGATATTATTAGATAAAGGTGTTGTTTACTTTTATAATGAAACTGGTCAATGATTTATTATAATTGTTGTTAAAATCGTGTTGTTATGCTGCCTTGTTTGCCAATACGCTTACTGTCATTTTTAAGATACAGATCACAGATTGATTTATGTAAGATAGATTATAAATTACCCTTAATGTTATTAATGAAATTACAGGCGTACAAAGATAGGCCATGGCAGCCAAGACCGCAGTGTTTGAAGCCGGGTCAAGTAACGGGATCTAAGGAGAAGGCCCGAAGCCAGATGGAACGGAAATCAACATACGGTGTTGATTATATGTACCCATCGGTGAGTATTGTATTCTTTTCAACCATCTGTGTTTAGTAGTTTTGCTATTAAATTCAACTTTCATTCTCAGCACGTTGAGTGTTTAGTTTTGAGGGCTAATACTTGAGCCCTCAGATTTGAGTTTCTGTTGTGGTTTCACACCCTAGGTTTGTAACAGTAACATTGTATCTCAGTAAATGACATCCACGCTTGTATCAGACAGAGAACAACTTGATAGTATGTACTTCGGGACTTGAATTAAGTGAAGCTTTTCATATACTATGATTGTCAATGTCAGTATAGTATTACCCAGCAAGATGTCTACGATCTACGACAATAAGAACAGAACAGAACATTTTTTATTTCTTTGACTTGAGCTATAAGGCCCATCATCATACAAAATGAATACATACATAAATACATAAATTCTGTTCTGTTCTGACAATAAGCATATCAGCTGATCCGGAACATTTGGAAATAATATTCCATCGCACTGAAACAAACAGAATATATATGTATTGGGCAAGTTGTGTACAGAGACATTAACATGATGAATTGAATAAAGGGCAAAAACTTTTTTCGAAAACCAAATATTGTTAAAATCATTCTATGAAGGATCATTGATAATTGCGTAAGTTCTCGCAATTTTTACATTTTTGTGAAAAAAAAGAAAATCTAAATATTGCCCTTTAATTTTGGTCATTCGGCATGTAAGCTCTATTGTATACGTCAGTCAAATTATCTTTAGAAGAAGTAGATGTATATTCTTGACGTATAGGTCTGATGTAAGTTCTATACGTTGTCATTAACGCATAGAGCTTTCGGTAAGCTATATACGTCGCTTGACATCTATACGGTGTAAGTGTAACATAGCTTATTTAGCAAATATTTCGTTTTAATGCTTTTTCATATATTGATGTGTGTTAACTTTGTTATTTTGTTGTAGCCCACAAAACAGTTGTCTCCAAAGAAACCCAAGTCAGAGCAGCGACGCCCTAACGTCCCTTTTGAAAACACAACCTCGTATAAAATGGAATACTTTCCGAAGGTAAATAATAATAATGATTTATAATAAAACCCCTGTAAACCGGACCCCTTCCTGACCGGGTAAAAAGTCTGCTTTTCTGAGAATTCCGTTTACAATTCAGAGAATTTGATAAATTCCGAAAAAATGGGACTTTAACAATCGTCCGGTGTTCATGGATTTTACTGTACAAATTCATGAAAAATATGCTTCCTATTTTGTCCATACATCTTATGAAAATTGATGCAATTATGATAATTCCTTAAAACGGTTTGCATGAACGTAGCACTAGCGAATATGTAACACAAAAGCCATTGTACCAAAAACTATGTGTATTGTTAATTTGTTTGACATCGTTTCGAGTATTGCATGTATTCGACATTATCACGTGTTATAATAGTCATGAAATTATTTTTGTTTATTATACCTGAATTTCATTTACAATGTTAATCTTACATAGGCCACCGTGACTTATAAGTACTGTCAGACACAGCGAAATTTACTGTCAGAAAATTACTGTCTCCCGCTACCATAGATACGGATTGTTTGAAAATTATACTGTACTGTTCGCACATGCGCCATATCTGTTTTTTGCAATTCCGTTGTAAACAGAAAATCAATATGGATTTCACAATAAATTTTCAAATTGTCGGTTATTTGTTCATTAGTCAACGTTTCGGCTCAACCGCCCTTTTCAAGACATAGCAATAAAATAACGCATGTTACGTCATAATAAATGTCATATTAAGCGTAACGTAAAAAGGCGGGAAAGCGTGCAGCACAATAACAAAATGCATCAGTATTTTTATATGGTTGTAAACAGACAAAATAAAGAATGAGTTAAACCCCCAACAGGGATATAAAAGGGAGGTAATGGCTGGTGGGTGGTTTCCCTTGATTTTTAAACTGTTTTAAGCTCAGGGAGAGATTTTTTCAAAGAACTGATATTAAATGGTGTTTTTAATCACTGAAAAATATTCTGAAAGAAGCAAAGTGATTCTTTTATCAGTCCAGATAAGAAATTTCAAAATGTATGAAGATTTAGGTTCTTAGATTTTCAAAACAATTTATAACAGAAATTCAAATTTGAATTAGAGGGAGGAGTTTATGTGGTTTAAACCCATCGGCTGCTTCAGCTATTTATAGATACAGTACAGTTAGTCTGTTAGTCAGCATTCACTGTATGTCTATCACTGATAAAACAATGTAGTGAGAGAGAGAGAGTTCATTTGATAAAACAATGTAGAGAGAGAGAGAGAGTTAATTTGCATCCGATAGTCTGATCGGTTGTTGCTCCTTTAAGTTGCTCATGATTTGAATAGTTTTTCTGTATAATACAATAAATATTACATATCTGACCGGTTGACAGTAAAATAGTCAACTTTCGATAATACTGTCAACTCAGTTCACAGCATTTTCTCAAGTTGACAATTTTACCCGGTCAGACATGTTATATACACACTTTCTTCTGTGGCGTATATGATTCACTTACTTATTTAACCTACCACTACCGCAATTTCTTTTACTTACGTTTCCATGGCAACTTTCTAATCTTGAATATGTTATCCAACATTTCAGAAATCAGTGATGAGTAAGCCAAGAAGTCCAAATGTTGAGAACGCTTTGGTAATCCACCCCTCCAATAACCAGGCCTTCCAGGGTGACACTATCTACACGGTAAATTAACTCGCTGTAACACGATTTAAAGAACCCATTCACTATCCTATTTTCATATAAATTAAAAGGGATGTCAGTTATCTGCGCTCAAGATAGTCACGACATTTGCTATTATATAAATAACACATAGCTCTGTGGGTAACAGTAAAAATGTCAGCCTGAGGAAAGTACCGAAGGCCTTGGGTAACAGTACTTTCCTCAGGCTGACATTTTTACTGTTAGCCACAACGTAAGCTATGTGTTATTTATTTAATTACCCCACACTTTTTTCAAGAAAATACTTGTGACAATAAAAAATACTGTTAAAAATTTACTGTTACCCTGTGACAGTAAAAATATACTGTTAGAAATTTACTATTACCCTGTGACAGTAAAAAAATACTGTTGAAAATTTACTATCACCCAGTGACAGTAAAAAAATACTGTTGAAAATTTACTATCACCCAGTGACAGTAAAAAAATGTTCAGTCACGTGGTACCATGAATGTAACAGTAAAAATGTTACCTGTTTGCCTATGGGAAATTAACATTACGAAAAAAGTGAGGGGTAATAATCTGAAATAAAACAAACCAATGATACCATGCTCCGTACGGCATACCTTTCCGTCCATTTTACGATGATTTCAATGATATTAGCATAGCTTTAATACATTAATTAACGTGGACTCTTTCATCAAGATGTAGGATTATCTATGCTCTACACGGGTTTCTGATTGATGGTCATTATGGAAAGATTATGTTACACGCGATGCATATCACAGAACTAGAAATCAATCGGAAGAGTTACCCAAAAACAAAACTGTTTTCAGTAGCCCATTGTAGACATTGTGCCAGATACTTCGAAGACATCTCATTCACAAACAGGCGAAATTGCTGTCTTTAAGTTTTAACATTTTCTCGCATTACAAAACAATGTATGCATATTTTGGATTATTTCGGCTCATATAGGTGTCATACCCTTCATATGAGCGGGCTTTGATGAACGAATGCAAGCAACACCCTATAAAGGCAAAGGACAACATTGATATACCTTGTACACATGAGGTGCAGACGACAACTGCACAGGTTTGATTTGTTTGTCTAATTTGAGTTCAGTCTTTTGGCTATATATGACCAGCAATTCATTAAACCAATCACCTAAAGGTACATGTTATCTCCCCGTACGTTATCATCAACTATCCCAATGATGAGTGTTTCAGAGATGGGAAAACACTCCCTCTGCTAGATGTATCATTTTTAAACAACTTATCACGGACATGTGTTCGTTTTAACCGGTCCTCGAACACGAGACTTTTCGATGTAAGTCGTTCGATAGAGCTTACTGGACCGGCTTCATCGAATTAGACTATCATGATAAACTGTAGTTTTGTTTGAATATAACTCAACAGTTGTATAATAAAAAGCTTTTACTTTATATCTCCCTTCGACGATCTTTGTCCGCATGATTGACTGTAAATAACATCATACTTCAACTTTAATTACCTTTATTCGTATAGGATGATTTTATCTACCATGAAAATGCCGAAAGGCCCTTTGCAATCGTTCCTGTCGAAAATAGTGAACGACCAACCGATCCTATGGAACGCCGTACTGAATACAAGGATTTCTTTACTAGCAAAACAAAAGATGCTCATCTATGTAAGTTTGAAATTCTCATTCTATATGACCACAGAATGTTTTTCTAGTAATACAAATTTCGTTATGATACCGCATTCCGTCTACTCATACAAGTTTTATTTTCTACAGGTAAGCAGAACATAGGAAGAAACCGCTCTGGCATACAGTTTGATGCCATATCCACTGCAATGGCCGATTTCACAAAACCAACAGGTTATGAACGTCCCAAACCATGTCCACCACACGAATCCAACCATTTTATACCAGCTAAGTTCGATGCTACCACAACTTTCAACACAGCCTATAAAACATGGCCTGTAAAGAAATATGAGCTTCCTATATGGGCGAGAAAGCCAAAATACAAGCGTCCAACTGGTGGGATGATTGTGAATAGCCTGTACAAGGTAGGTAACTCTTGGAATATGTTCACAAGGGACACAACCCATTTTATAATAACTTATAAATGCTGCACTTCTTCGATGTGTTAAACTTCTTGCTTATACAGTGTTCTCACCGTTTAAAAGTTTTCTCTTTAACGTTAATGTTTTATACATTGTACTTTGCCTCATTTGGCTAGTCTTACTTTTCCAACTGTAAAACATTTATATGTTATATACGTCCAACATCCCATGCGTATCAACTTGAGTGGTATTGCAGACATATCAGCCATGTGTCCAGAGTCTAGCACGACCCTTAACCCACCAATATACCACATGGATGGTGGCGATAAAACAAATTTACAGTGATTAATTTGTATTCGAAAATCGCTTTAGAATTTTAAGGGGAGTTACTGCTCTTTTGCTAGTCTCATTTAGTTATTAATAACTTCTTTGAATTTACTTCGTTGTTCTTCGAGTTATTGCCCTTTGTTATTTTTAATCTTATTAAATTAGATGTACTCTGTTTACTCATCAAGCATGACTTCCGGGACCCACAAATGATTGAACCTCCTACCCCAATAAAACCGGAACAGTACAACAAGAACACCATTATCAAACATGATCAAAATGACACCGCGTTCGAGAAGCAGACGACATACAATAAAGATTTCAGGGTCTGGGAGAACGTTCACCCGAGAGAATCATACCGTATCATAGAAGTGTACCAACCCCCTAAAGAAAAAATGGTCTGCGAGACAAACCAGAGGTCGCATTTCACAGGTAAACATATATATTTATATTCATTTTGTATGTATATAGGATTTGGACCCTATGTGTGTGTGGTGGCGGGTATGCGTGTTTTAAAGTGTGTTAGTTTTTGATGCGATGATTAGTACAGCCAAACCTGCGTTTGCGGCAAACTCCCTGTAAAAGCTACAAGACAATTCAGAGATCATTCTTATAATTATCATCACGGTATGTCCTCCAAATAAAGACTATCTGTGACCTAAGGGCACATTTTGTCTTCCCAAAGCGTGGCCTTTGTTCACAGGTTTGACTGTATATATAAGGTCAATTGGTTTGCGTGTGCGAATGGACATGTTCAAATTCAAACAAAACAATTCATACCAAAGCATTCGTTGAATTATATTCAAACTACTCTGAAATGCCAATTTTAAATGTTTCGAAATCTTCCCGATATTATGTTTCCGGTGTTTATAAACGAGTCATATGTTTTTTACTTCAATATCAGGGGCCAAAGCTGATAAGATGAAACCATTCCGGCACATATCCCAACACAGAAAACTTAATACTGGATATAGTACTAACTTTGCTACAACCTACAACGAAAGTTTCACTAGACCTAAAAGCACGCCAACAACATCGCAGACACACGTAGCCTTAAAACCTAGATCAAACTCCGCTGTGGAGAATAGCTCGCCAATGCCAAATTCTCCAGCCATTCCGAAACCGGAACTGGTTCTTAATCCATCTAATCTCCTGACTGAAGAGCTGACGTCTAATAATGGACATGCGTCGTCAACTACTAGCAAAAGCACCGGCCAACCTGGCGTAGATATATTGAAAATATACCCGGGATGTGATGATTGCGCAAAATCTGATAGCAAGTGTGCATGCACATAATTTCACCCTATGAAACTGAATGACAAAATCGATTAATTGATGAAAAACACTATTAAACAAATTGAATTCATGAAAACACTTCAATTTGTAAAAAAAATATTGTCAACCATGCATGAATAAACGTATCCAGTAAGACGCACTGTTTATTCGGACTTTTGATATTGTGTTGTCCGTTTCGAAGACCATCACATGTACGAGTAGTAATAGTCGAACAAACTTGATGCCCAAATTGTCGCAAGCTTCTTATTTCAAAAAAAGTTTCGATTCTTAATGATATTTAGTAATACTTCCAGCACATTTTTATGCAAATAAGAAATTATTAGAATTAACGGCAAAGGTTTATTAAACACCAAGAACGAATATCGTCACTGATGTACTAGAAATTTATTTTGGGTTGATAAAACAACGATAATTAAAAATCAATCAATACAATTAGTTCTTAGATAAACACTAATATGTTACTACATTGAATACGATTCTGTAATGTCTTTGAAGTATTGAGCATTTTTCATGGTGCATACGCTGGTGGCTGCTGCATACCGGGCTGTCCCGGATATTGAGGTGGGTATTGTCCCGGGTACGGTTGGTACGGCTTTTGGTATGGTTGTTGCATAGGAGGTGCATATCCGGTTGCCATGTTTGTTTGATCTGTTTGGAAAAAAAGTTGTTTCGTAAGTCTTTGACATAGTTTCTTATTAAAACACACGTCGTAGAAATGATTTATTCTAAGACGGCATGCAGTGCTCCCATGCTACGCATTCGTGATTTAATTCACACTTCATTAACTGATAAAATATTAGAATATGGGTACTTATTCACCATTTTTTTAATTCATTGCAAAACATTGACACATCATTCACCGTATTTTGATAGATCAAATATGATGTGGCCATATTACGTTTTTAAATGTTTGACAAAATACGAATATGAGTGCCTAGCTGCACGTCATTGACATTTCTACCATGATCTGCAAGATTTCTTGTAGCCTATACACAACCGATACAATATTAAAGGAATGATTACCACATTCTTACATTCTATCAGATGACACAGGAAATATTTTAGTTCTTGTGCTCTAGAACTCCTGTCCATGATATATTTACCGATAAAATATTGGTACATACTCATAAAAATCTGATTTAATTCAACCTTACGTGTAGTGACCACAGCAATGCCGGCATTTCCTTGTGTTGTGTGGATGACTTGTGGTGATCTATATCGTCGACGACAGCAGACGACAATCAAAGAAATAAATATAATGAAGAATATTAAACCAACAACGGTTCCTGCAATACTTCCAGTTCCCCTATAAAAGATAGGATGATAATTTCCAATGTTTTTATACAACCAAGTTTCTGATGCGATATACAAACGATAGGGACTATTTTCTGAGCGGAGGAAAATCAAACAAGATTATAAACATGACCGAATACAACAGGAAAGGACTATTTTCTGCGCGGAGGAAAACAAGGGTACATACATAAGTTTTTACAGAAATTTTGCTTAATTCCGACCATTTATAATAACAAAAAGCGTAATAATTATTATCAGTATTTTTTTGTTAAATTAGCAACCGATCATCAGAAGTTTCAGAACACATGAATTTAAGCAGACAAATTTTAATCAATGAGCATCGGGATAAGCGCCGGCAGTCATACAACAATAAATGTCGAAAGCTGGTCCTTCGGGGTTTCCTCGTCGAAGATAGTTTGCCATCCACACTGATTTGTATGTAACACTGTGTTCATATCTGCATGGTCTTCAATGGTGGACTGTACAAAGCAGTTAGCCAAAGTTGCGTGAAGAAAGCAATGGTCTGATTGGCTGACCGTTTTTTATCACTGGCAAGCAATATAATGTACATAGAGTGCATGGGGTAAACGCGTGCATGTACGTACCAAGTGTCATTGCAGCAATACGAATCGTCCCAGCCACAGCATCCGTATACACAATATATGGTGTCAAGACTATCTGTATAACAGTAGTCACACAATGCAATACCTAAAATACAACATAATCCTTCTTATAATAACGGTATATATACATGTACTATATAGGTTGACTTATTTTAGCATAGGAAGCATGGTTTATGATATAAAGGTAAACATGTATACAGTAAAACCTCGATTATCCGAACACCGATTATCCGAATACCCGGTATTATCCGAATAAATTCTACGGTCCCGATTACGTCTCTATATATTTCAACTGCAACGAACCCCGGTTATACGATTCGGATTTTACGAATACCTGGTGTAATCCGAATACATTATTCGAAACCATGGATTATCCGAATGATTTTTCAGGGCCCAACGACATTCGAATAATCGGGGTTTTACTGTATATACATATACAAGTTAAAATAAAAACAATATTAAGATAGAAAAAAAACAAAATAAGGCAAAATTAAATCATGACTTGCTTCCAACACCAAGGATCACACAAAAAAGCGCCAGTGCTTGTTTCCATTGTGGTCCTTGTAATGGTGGCTTGACATACAGAGACAAATTTGAAAGATGCTGAGTAATAAAACACAATTGAACATTGGAATATAATTATCACAGCACATCGAAATAAATTTCATAGTATCAATAAATTAATATACATTCATAAATAAACATTTGTTTGTAAATTAATGAACAAAATATAACACAGAAAGAATTAATACCACAATACTGGTTAGATAAAACTAAGTATTTGCAAATTGCACTGTCAGCATACCATGGAATCTAATGCTTAAAATCAAAAATTAAGATTTTGGTAAAAGGGACAAGT
This sequence comes from Lutraria lutraria, assembly GCA_964023205.1. Lineage (NCBI taxonomy): Eukaryota > Metazoa > Mollusca > Bivalvia > Venerida > Mactridae > Lutraria > Lutraria lutraria. Next base: position 31,667,732 of record OZ026841.1, on the reverse strand, counting down.
AAGACATACTTTAATACCTAAACAAAACTTAAAAGGTTAATTGTTAAAATGCAATAGATATCAATGAAAAACCGTTCATTAAGCGACTTTTGATGGCAACCCTAAAGTTAGGTAACTTTTTTTATTTTAGTTATTTCAGATCGTAATCCATTCCATAGTTTGGCACATAAAAAGCAAATTGATTTTGAACCCGACCTTTTTACCCTAGGAAGTGATTTTAGTTGCTGTTTGATCTATGTTGTTCAGAACATCAGAGATTACAAGGCCTATAATCACGTGATGTATTGTTTTGATACCACAGGGTCTAGAAAAGTCAAAAATGTATCGAGTGTATCATGTAGCCCATGTTCCAGCCAACAAACTTTAGTTTCCGAATCCATCAGTACCAAATTGTTACAGTCGTAATTTGCCCATAGACCTTGCAGAGAAATTTGAAGTGGGCAGACTTTCATTTTTTCACATTTCTCTGCAGGGTCTATGGACAAACTACGAAAAACTTTAACTTTCAAAATATACTACGTGATTATAGGTCGTGTATTCTCTGCTGGTCTGAACAACATAGCTCAAACAGCAACTAAATTCACTTTTTCAATGCAGTGGGTCAGCTGATCTGTGAGGATAATTTGCAATGTATAAGCAACTTATAAACATATAAACCAATATATATACAAAAATGTGTTACAAACATATAAACAGACATAGAAAATAAACATACATTGTATTTACATATTACAAACAAACGTACAAGTACAAACACATAATATATACACGATGTGGAGAAGACATAGACAATAAAAAATAAACATTCACATACAACCGTAATAGGAAACTATATAGAGCCTATATATACATGTACATGTATATCAATTACGTCTGAAAAGTGTATACAAATGTAAATATTATTAAGGGTGTACTTATGTTAAGTGTGTAGTTAGTCTCACTTAATTAAGGCATATACATGTCCATAATTTGTAACCAGAGCACACTGCTGTTAATCGTCATTAAATTTCTTGATACAAACTCAATATTTTATGTAAAGTTTAGCAATATATTAAAGAATTTCCAACTAAATATCACAAGCAACAAAAAGGATTACAGACCCTTTATTTTCATTGATTATGCAGAAAGAATCATTTATGAATCATTCACCACGAGATTTTTGTGAATTGCGTAATTTAGGAATGTGTAAACATGTAATTAAAAATTATATTAATCATAGAAAAGGGAGAGTACTAGTTAGTAATATGAGAGTCAAATGTAACTGACACGGATCCAACAGTTTAAATGTTGTATGATTTAAAAGTAATATTTAAACAACTATATTTGAAAACTTTGAATATCACGATTACGATCAGAAACCTCTAACTTTTGTTTATTAGCATTAAAAGTTGTTAATAGAGTCCGTAAACTCGAAGTTAAGACACGTGGTTCGTATTTGTTAACATCAATATCTCAATTGAGTCATACACGTTAGTGTTGTTTACGTACATTCATATATATATATATACATTTGTACATACATAATTGTTATCATATTTACATATTGAGATATTAGATTGAGGTGATAAAATAAATCACATAAGAGTTTATATGATTGCGGCAATCCCAGTGTATATACGCGGAACGCGATCTGGACGTCATGTGAAAGTTTGGGTTAACACGATAGGAAGCCAATCCTGCTTTAAAATATTTGATAATTAATAATGCATGTTTATTATACCTCACGTGATTTATTTACTATACGAGGAGCTATCCAAAATTTCGTGGACGATGTTTATAAAATCGTATAGTTTTAACTTTTATGTGACGTCAGAGGGTGACAATCTGTAATTTTACCTCGGTCGACATTACTTTTCTCTGGTGAGCATTACGTTATATCACCCTATGCGGGATGTGATGTTATATAATGGTATCTACTTTAAGCATGAATGCGATATGAATGTAAACACTAAAATAGCATGTATCGTGACTCAAAACAATATAAAATAGCATCAATGTATCACTCCCACCTTTACTTACAAAAAATGCGAAACGATCGTGATCGTCTGCTTAAACGCTTAAAACATCATTAACATATACGGTAAAAATACTGTCAAACAATAACCCGACAGGTTAAAGAATAATCTGTAATGAAGGCCACGACAGAAGGTACGTTTAGAGTAAATTAAATTTGCCTTCAACCCCCCCCCCCCCCCCCCTCCAAAAAATGTAGGCGTGATATTGAGGTCACAGCTTTATTGAGTTTTTTATCATTCGCAGAATTCGTAAAACATCTCATGCAGTAAAAAATTGACTTTCAACTTTGACAACGTAATGTTTTGTTAACTATCTTGTTAACAATATCGACATAAGCACGGGTGTAGAGTAGTTCCTGTCACTTGAATCGCAGGTTGAAGCCGGGTTTGAGACTTATACATATGTACCTACAAATTCAGTTTAAGTCCTTCTTTGGAAAAAACGCGCAGATCTTAAGGCCAGCCGGATTCCCGGTTAGATCATTCAAGAACTCAAAGCATTCAACTACAGATTGATAAATAAAAATAAAATAGCGAAAACACAAAAAGTACTTTGTGGGAATCGAAGCCACACAGCTATACTGGAGTTTGGTTCCATGTAGCGGAAGTACTATTTAGTGATCCAGGAAAACAACCCGGAAGTGGTCAACATAGATACTGACTGATAGCTTGTCCTTTTACATAATCGATGAAGTAAAAATCTAAAGCAGTTTATTGTATTTTTCCCGAAAAAAAATCTACAGATAAAATATTATCGCCTGAATTCAGAAAACCATATCGCCCGATTTAATTCAGAATACCATAATTATCCTTCTGTCCAATTTAATCTTAAACATGTTTTTACAAAACTGAAAGAACGAGAACTTACCGTAGACTGTTGATAAGAGAAAGAAACAGCGTAACATTCTTGCAGTTGCTTCCATGTTTAATCGCTAGATTAAAATGTTCTATATTTATGTGTATGTTCGTAACACTGTTAAAACAAGATTTCTAGTGTACAATGTAGTCAAAATGTAAGAGATCAAGGGTCAAAAATTATCTTCCTCCTTTTGTTGTCGGTTGTTGATAATTTAAGTGATAATACGTAGATAAAGTTTAAACAGGACATTAATGTTGATTGCTAATTTTGAGCAATCTATTTATAGCCATGTCTCACTTCCGGTTACTTTTATCGCTTGTGACAGAATATACTAACTAGTCACAGGTTGAAACTGGTACGGAGTAAACATTTTTTTACTGTATCATAAAAAAAACTGGTGTCACTTTAAACTGGTTCCTGTTGACACCGGTTGTGTACTGCAACATGGAACGGGAACCAGTTCATTTACGGAAAATCTAATCACAAATATGTATTACTGGTGTCAATTTTATCACGAAAATAAACTAACTTAAGGTAGTAGACTTGCTCATGTATATTAAGCTCCATGCTGCACAAAAAAAGAAATTATTATAAAAATAGAATGGCCAAATTGTCATTATTTCTTTGAAAGTTAGGCCTAACCTAGGATACTATAATTCATTTTTCGACACATCTTAATTTTTTTGTAAGAGTTGTTACCTTGTTAAAAAATAGAAAAATATTAATTTCTTTAAATATTGTACGGTGAAATTAGATTGATACTGAGCTGTTGCATCTTTTTACCATGAGTTTTTATTGAAATTAATGTTCTTTTTTCTTTAATCTTTGAAAATGGTTTACTCCCATAGACTTTAATACAAATTTAAAGGGAAGATAACTTAAAGGAATGTCATTGATTTGGACAAAATCGAGGTAAATCATTTTCTATCACCAATTAAAATGTCAAAAACATTGTTTTTCCAAATCTGTCCGCCCCATTTTGAGAAAGAAATGGGTAGCACGATCCTAATACTTATTTATCTTCAATAAATTACATAATTACGCTAATGATAATAAAAAAGCAAATGACGTCGACATGTACAACCGCTAATATCCATTTCTATACTCGGAATAACATTTATTTCGATACTTACTGTAGCAATCTCTATCTAGCATTACTACGCATGTACTCGCGTATCACACTGTCTTGACTACTTTTAGACTTTGACAGGCGTGAATCCTGGCCCCAAGGTTAAAAAATCGAGACCAATCTCTACGCTCAAATCTGAATAAAATTCTCAAAGGACTGTGGTTGAAAAGATAAAGTTGATTAATGTTTAAATATATGTACAGATAAATTATGCTGTCGGGCTAATATATCAATAATGAAATAATAATTGTAAGATCATAACTAACTCAGAACCATTTAAAGCCAATATTTGAAATAGATTTGAGCTCAGAGTTTGATTTCAAGTTTTATCATCTCGGGGCCGGGTTGCGAAATAATGACAATACTGCCAAGTGGTTGGTTGAATTTGTATCCGTCGTCTTCTGAGAAGTAACAGCAAATATTTCGTTGTCAGACATGTAGTTCGATTTCTTGGAAAACGTCATTTTTTATCAGGGGAAAGAAGGCGAATAGAAAATACAAATGCAGTGTAATTTGACAGTCACTGATTAATTCAACAATCAAGGTCCGACCCAATATTATGAAAAAATTTGAGTAAACCGCAGTGAATTTGTAAAACTTTGATCTGGTATTCTTGATGAGGCCGCGGTTGTGGTACAGTAGTGGATTTATAACACGGTGATCCGGGTTAAATTCCCAGTCGTGACAGGTCATGCCCTTCTATGAAAATTTGACAACAAAGTCGATTTTCCACAAAATATTGAGAAGTGGCCGGTTTCTTGTGGAAGGGTAAGGTAGTACTGGCTAGAAAAAAATTTAGGTGACTCGACCGTCGTGTATAACTGAAAAAAAAATATTTAAAAAACACGTTAAACCGAAGTAAACAAATTCCTGATCAGTCCCCTTGGTAATAATTATGTACGGTAGATCTTTTCCATACTCACCTTAATAAATGATCGAACATGGCAAAGTATTCCAAATGTACAATAAACGCGCAACTGCTTCCGCGAACACTCTGACATCAGAATATTATCCAAAAAAATGTAATTAAACTGATAACGAAATACACAAACTACTCCAAACCACATTATCTTCCTTAATAACATTCATACCTTATTGTTATTCGACACACCAACTGAAAAGAATGAAAATTGCCACTTGCTTACCCGTTTTTGTGTGTTTTTTAGGGTTGGGGTCATTTAAAAGAAGTGGGGCATTACGTTTTCCTTTATCGTGAAGAAAACTAACACACGGATTTACAAGCCAGAATCAGTACACGAGACAGCATTTTCTAATTGGTCAATGTTTAAGACTTGAGGCAGAAACAACCAATCAGATGCTTTGGTTTTTTAGCATTATCTTCATTTTCAGGTCTTTATCTCAAAGGCTCGAGAATTATTTTGTGATATCAAATAAAAGAATGAACTAAAATGAAATTTGAACAAACAAGCACATTTATTTACACATATATGAAACACAAAGCCGTAAAGCGATGGGACGAAATTTCTTATTAAAGGGGCATGCCCAGGAACTGCTGTGTCTTTTTTTTGTACACTAAAAATGCGTTTGTCACTTGCAAAACCAATTATTATCGAAAAGTCAAAGAAGAATGTGCATTCAAAAATGACCCTATAACGCGCGCGTCGGTATTTGCATGTCGGTTTGAATAAAAGGATGTAAGCCTTTTATTGACGACAACGATATTTCCGATACGTCTGAGAGTTTAACTGAGCATGTGCGCTGCCTTTCAAGTGAACATAACATGAGCAATACTTACCATTTCAGATTGCTGACATTTTTTCCGCGATGTTTTCGGTTTTGAATGATCCCGAAAGGATCGAGTTGTGAAAATGACGAATAATTTCTGAGGCCGAAATCGGCAGATTTGGTAAATCTTGAAATGTGTATTTTGAGTAAACTAGCGGGATATTTTGTAAATATTTTACAGGGCTTTCATTAATTGATTTAGGCATAAAATGATACCAATTTGATTATTATTCGAGACGTTTCAAGTTCCAGGGCATGCCCCTTTAACGACAGAAAATCATTTTTATGAAAACTGATGAACATATAATTTTTGAGAAAATAATGATAAATAAATGAAAACATAACAGTATAAATAAATTCAGACTTGTTAACAGCATGTTTCTTCTACGTTACCTAAAAGTTTAAAGTCCAGAAAATAGTCATTGACACACAATTTATCGCGAATTTAAGCCACCTAAATATATATATAATAAACTAAACAAAATGACTTTAATTCACAATTTATAAATACAATTTTGGTTGAAACCCGAGACTCGTCAAGCAGATATATTACTCATATAGTAACTCCGACTGCTTCCTTTCGGATTTTAACTAAATGATGACGTGGTTGTGCGCATGCGTAGTGACACTGATTAACACAAAATGATCGCGAAGCAATGAAAAGTGGCAACAAAATGTCTAAATATGCAACTTAACATTTTTTAAATGTCCAACAACTGTCTCATTAATTATCAGTAAAATGCAAAAATATTTCACCACGATCGATACTGGTTCCCGTTCGGTCCATTATGGTACATGAACCCACGCGGAGGATTCCCGTTTCCAATCACATACATGGTATAAGAGCCATCAGGGGAACTGGAATGAAAGCAGAAATACTAGTATATCCATGACCGAATGTTCCAAAACAATCTTTGACCTGAACAAATCAGGAATCAAGGTATAGACGATGCTTAGTTGATGTATGAGCATAAAGCTAAACATACCACAATTAGAGTATGTTGAAATATGTCTGGTGGTTAGTGCGCTGGATTAGTAACCTGGCGATCCAGGTTCGATTCCCAGTCGCGGTAGGTCATACCCTTCCATGACAATTTGACAACAATGTCTATTTTCCTCCAAATGTGGAGAAGTTGTCGGTTCTTTGTGGAGAATAAGTTTGTACTAGTTAGAATACAGTCTAGGAAAACTTGTTAGGTGAATCGGTCGCCGTATGTAGCTTAAAATTGTTGAAAATCGACAGACGTCACTGAGATATGATCGGACGCCCATCACCCAGCTGTATAAACCTTGGTTAAATCTAACCAGTGGGTAAAATTTGGGTTTGGTTAAAAGGTGTACGTATAACAATAAAACATAAAATAACGCTACATCCGAGTTATTTTATTATAACTGGTTATAGATAAACATTCACATAAAGCCTCGAAGAATGCAGACATTTAAAGGGCGTAATGAAGAGATGAACATCTTGAAAATAAAATTTAAAAAAAACATAATTTCGGATGTTTTAATCTTTCCCGATAGAAAAGGCTTCGGTTTCGTGTTCTTCAGTGTTCCTTGAACCGTCTGAGTTTAATTTTCAATTAGAGAAATAAAACTCACCTAGGGACGTCTTTGTAAATATCAAATCATAATAAAGAACATTGATTTCTAACAGGTGTTCAGACTTCATTTCATAAGGTCGTCTTAATATCACCGTTATACTGTACAGATGTGTACAGATTTTGTCACGCTGCCATGAACACTCTGTTCTGCTTTGACAAGACGGAGATAATTAGTTTTAAATTCGAGACATCCATCTGTATTGTTGTCACCATCAAAATCAACGTTCTTATCATTGTGGTGAACAATACATAGGAAATGTTGTTTTGTGGGATATTTTCATAAAAACGTTCTTTTAAACAGAAGATTAAAATGTAGTTTTACCTATAAGCATATCCCAACCCACCGTCAG